>ML677342.1:36467395-36644069 GCA_007922305.1 Dermatemys mawii | reverse complement strand
CCACGACACCCCCATTGCACCTCCCCTGCCTTCCCCCTCACATGCATCACAATATTTTCTTTCAGCAACCGAAGTACCTGTTCAATAAATGAATTGTCTTCTTAATAAATGGGTTTTTTTTATTAAGTGTACATACATTATTACAGGCTACAGAAAAGCAAATGCCTGTTCCTGTTAAAAGAATGCTCCCTCCCTCCCTCCCTCCATCTGCACCTCACTTTAGAACTGGCTTTCAGCCTCAAAATGCTCCCTCAAGGCTTCCCTGATCCTAACAGCCTCGCGCTGGTCCCCTCCATGAACCCTGCTCTCTGGCTGGGCATATGTGGCCTCCAGGCGTTGAACCTCAGAGGACCATGCCTGAGTGAAGCCTTCGCCCTTCCGCTCACAAAGATTATGTAGGGCACAGCATGCGGAAATAACCGCGGAGATACTACCCTCGGCCAAGTCTAGCCTCCCATAAAGACAGCGCCAGCGCGCCTTGAGACGCCCAAAAGCACACTCCACAGTCATTCGACAACGGCTAAGCCTGTAGTTGAACCTTTCCTGACTGCTGTCCAGGCTCCCTGTGTACGGTTTCATGAGCCAGGGCATTAAAGGGTAAGCAGGGTCACCAAGAATCACTAGGGGCATTTCCACTTCCCCCACGGGGATCCTCTGGTCTGGGAAAAAAAGTCCCGGCTTGCAGCTTCATGAACAGGCCGGTGTTGCGGAAGATGCGTGCGTCATGCACCTTTCCAGACCAGCCAGCGTTAATGTCAGTAAAACGCCCACGGTGATCCACAAGTGCCTGGAGAACCATGGAGAAGTAGTACCCCTTTCGGTTAACGTACTCCTCAGCTAGGTGGGCGGGTGCCAGAATGGGTATATGGGTCCCATCTATCGCCCCTCCACAGTTAGGGAAACCCATTTCTTCAAAGCCAGCCACAATGTCATGCACGTTATCCAGAGTCACGATTTTTCGTAGCAGGATGCGATTAATGGCCCTGCACACTTGCATCAGCACAACTCCAACGGTCGACTTTCCAACCCCAAACTGGTTGGCCACCGATCGGTAGCTGTCTGGTGTAGCCAGCTTCCAGATCGCGATAGCCACCCGCTTCTCCACCGGGAGGGCAGCTCTCAGTCTGGTGTCCTTGCGCCGCAGGGCAGGGGCGAGTTCAGCACACAGTCCCATGAAAGTGGCTTTTCTCATTCGAAAGTTTTGCAGCCACTGCTCGTCGTCCCAGACTTGCATGACGATGCGATCCCACCACTCTGTGCTCGTTTCCCGTGCCCAGAAGCGGCGTTCAACAGCCGTGAGCATGTCCGTTAATGAGACAAGAAGCTTCGTGTCGAATGCATTCACCGCTTCGATCTCGTCTTCAGAATCATCACTGTCATCCTGCATGTCAAGGAATAACTCCACTGCACACAGAGATGTGCTGGCGACAGTTGTCAGCATGTCCCTCAGCAGTTCTGGATTCATTGCAGCACTCGACAATGGAAGACGGAGCGTGCCTTGCTGAAACCCTTGAAAGATGGCGCCGGAGGTGGAAAGAAACACAGGGATTGCTGGGATATGCCAAAAAGCATCATGGGTAGTTCAAACAGGATATAGAATGCCCCGCAAGTGACGCCCCCCCTCCCACAAGCCATTGCGCCAGATCAGGAAGAGGTGTACTGTGGGATACATGCCCTAATGCGCTGCTCTTAATGCCTTATTAAGTGCCGCAAATGTGGCCATGCTATAGCGCTGGAGCAGCTCAGTGTGGACATACAATAGCGCTATTATTATTGCTGTATAAGGCGAGCGCTATAAGCAATAGCGCTATAATTTTGTAAGTGTGACCATACCCTAAGAAGAGCATATGGGATTTGAGGCAGAATAAATCAGCATTCATTAAGAAAATATATTCTAGGAATGACTGAATATTCAGTGTTAGCAGGAATGAATGTACAGTAAAAGGTTTTGTAAGAAAACAAGAAGCAAGTCCAATAGACATAATTGTGTCTAATTAGCTGTACGCTCCAGATACCCATGAGGAGAGATTGTTAGGTGGGAGTAACTATTCTATTGTATATCTTACATAGTGTCTGTAAATCTGTAATAAATCAGTTGGTCTCTCTTTTAAGTCTGTTCTGATTATATTTGCAGAGTTTTAATCCTTTCAGCAGTCTATGTACTTTTATTTATTTAGATCTATAGAATATATTTACTAAAAAAAATTGCGTAGCCATGTTTCTAGGTGCCTTTGCCACAAATTGAAAGTGCAAATACTAAGACAAATGAAAATATATCCCAGAGTGTTCTCCAAATCCAGGAGAGAAAACAAAAAGCACTGCAACCACAATGCCAGTTTTTGAGATTCCCCAGTCTTAAGCATACCACTCCCTACCTAAAAGCTTGAGGGAGACAGTGAGTGTAGTGGTGTGTGCTCTGAAGACTGACAGAATTGGGGTGCTTTGGATCAAGGGAAGATGTGAATTCCAAAGTTCAGGGCCTCTCATTGTAAATGCTCTGACAGCTCTTTCCTCCCTTTTTTAAATAGGATAGTGTTGTGTCAGAATAGATCACTGTGTTTGAATAGACTGACCATAAGACTGTGAGACAGCAACTCCAAAGGCCATGTCTACACTACAGATTTCCTGCCACTTTCACCAATTCTCTTTGTTTCTTTGGCTTAGTCATAACCAATCTACCTGTAATTTCATGTTTGATCGTATGGCAGGATAGATTTCCCTCTTACACCCCGTCCCCGGGGAAAGTTTGACTTAAATTGGGCAGTGAGTTTGAGAGATGTGGGTTTAAAAACATGAACATGTTTGGAAAAAATATTTTTTGACTTGTAATATACAAAATAGTTTACAAACTCCAAATTTGTGTATGTGTGTTGTTGTCCTTGGTGAGGAGTAGTGCCTTTGGCTACTTGTAGGATAAGTAGGGGAATTATGTAGTTATTAAAGGTGGTTGATAACTGTTTATATTATATGTGTTAAAGGTGGTTGATATTTTAAAAACTGTAGAGTTCCAACGTGTGCATACTATCCATTATGCTTTAGGAACCCACCTCTCACAATGAATCCTGTCTCTCAAGCATTTGTATTTCTTAAATCCCAATGGATTTTATTATTTTTTTTCCCTTATACATGTTTATAAGTTTAACTCCTATATAAGCTTTTTGACTGGAAATCTGGGGTCTAAGATGTTCCCATCTGCATTTTCCTAAATAAGCTGTCTCATACGAGTGTGACATTTTATCAGTTCTGTGGCAATGTGTGAAAGACTTCTCAAATCTGTGAGCATAACATGAGTATCTATACAGCTCAGCGAAGTATCATGCGTATTTGGCCAAGCTATGCACTAGTGTGTGGGTTATAAAAACAACCGCAACAAAACCTGTAGTTTTCAGTTCTAGTTAACCACCAGAGGGAGCCAATACAGTCTCATAAATCTAAGGACTAATACTAGTATTTTATCTGTAGAGTTCAAACACATATATTTCTCTAGTTCACCACCTACCTCAGTGTGCTCCCTGCTCTGCTTTCAGTTTGCTCACTAAATAGCATTTATTATGTCTACTGATTCAGGAAAAGCTAGGTGAAAGTCCCCTTCACTTTTTGTGTAAACAGTATACATTTTAAATTCTATTTGCATAGCTAGTACTTATGATGATAGAGTTCATGTTGATATTAACATATGAGGAATCAGCAAATGGTATTGGTGAACATGTATATGTGAGATCAGACCAATGTGAGAACTGGAAACATAGTTATAAACGTGGGACAGACAAGACTGTCTATGACCGTTGCAGTCTGTAGCATACTTGTTTTAGTGCTGTACACATTTTTTCACAGTGTTAATTTGCCTTGCTTCAAAGCAGTTAGTGACAACATGACACATCTTCTGCCACCTTGCTCTGTCATGGGCTGCTGCTTCCCAGTTGCTGAGATCAACCTGACGTGCTTTCAAGTTTGACTTCAGGGTGTCTCTATATTGTTTGTACTAGCCACCATGGAAATGAGTGCCTTGCTTTAGCTGATCATAAATATGGCCTTGGGTATGAACGAATTGACCACGTGAACAAGATGCCCATACCAATGCAGCTGAACTTTTATGAGCATGCTCTGAATGCTAGATACCCAACACAATTAAGGATTTTGGTATTGGAAATCTTGTCCCACTGTTTGACCATGGAAGCAGATGAAAGACAGCATATATGAACCTGTGATATGTTGTCAACATCTCACAACCACATAGTGTTGGAAGAATAATAGAAATTTAGCTTTGTGCTTATTTTGACCCCCTTATCATTCATTTGGTGGTGTGGCAGCATTCCAGATATGGAGCTGGCCTTAGATATGTGTGTGACTGATTAAATATGACCATGTAGATCATTGTTGCTACCACCGTTATATAATTGCAACAAATCTTGTACAAATTATGTCAGTTAAGGTGTCTATGGAAAGTTTGATTTGCTGAATATGATTATGCTATTTGTATCATTTTTGTATTTGAAGTTATGAGCACTGGCTCTATAGCTGTATTTCAAATATGTTTGCTCCTGGAGTAACACCCACAAGGTATTTAGCCTGCACATCTGGAAGGGGGGCTATTCAAATTAAGTGGTTCATCAAGGAACACTTAACTCACAATGGACCATGGGAGACTCCTATCTACACTTAATGGACTTTCCTGTTGTGGCTAAGCAAAATCATGCATGGACATATGACTTGTCCATGTAACTCTAAATACCATCTTGCTACCTGTAATTTTCCACTAGCTGTGCTGAGCGCTTTGTTTGAAGCAATGCATTTCCCTCCACATGGCAGAAGCTATAAAAGGCCCTTGAAACATCTCAATTTTTTCTCTTTCCTGCTCAAACCTCTGGACCATTAACTTACACTAGTGGGACCATTCTAACCTAGGAACTGAGGACATTTCAATGATTTGGAAGCAACCAGAGACTTGACTTAAGCCAGCAGTTTATTCCATCACTGCTACAAGTTTGAACCAAAGAAAATAAAATTTGCAAGACATCCAAAGATGAACAGAAGTTTTCAAAGTCTCTCAAAACTTAGTCAAAAGCTTTAGTTTAGACAATGAACACCATATAAAGGCCACAGTTCTGCTCCCAGCATTTTTCCTGAAGCTGAGGAGTTGTGAAGATCATGTCTATAGTGCTCTCTCCAGACTGAAATCTACATTGAGACTCTGAGAGGATGGTTACCACAAGATAGGTGTTAAGTTTATTCAAAATGACCTGTGCAAGAATTTTTTTCCAGCAACAGAGAGGTGAGAAATGCTGGGGTGATTATCAGAGGTTGTCCTAGTATCTTGTCTTTATAGAGCAGTGGTTGTCAGCCAACGGGCCACTTGTGGCCCATGTGACATTCTTAGGGCCATACAGGTAGTATATATATTGTGTGGATGAGGTCCACACAACACAGAGAGAGTTGCATATGTGGCCTACAATGGTAAATAGGTCGAAAACTACTGCTATAGAGGTAGACAATGCTGGCATCCTTGAAATCCTCTGGTACTGACTTTTACTCCCAGATAATGCAGAAGAGCAATGTGAGGTGCCTTGAGGTATGGTAGCTACTCTGCTTATAGATCTCTGCTGGAATGCCATCTATTCCAGATGTTTTTCCTTGTGACATCTGCTTGACTGCTGTTATGGTCTCATATAAGGCAGGGGCTAGTGGATGTTCTGGAAGAGCATTAATTGCTTCCTCAAAAATATTGGAAGGGTGATTAGGAAGCGAACTGAAATGTTCGATCCATGGGTCAAGTATATCCTTTTTGTCATTTGAGAGTCAGTTGCTGTCCATTGTCATGCATACAGGGGTTACCCGGTTGCACTTGGAGCCAAAGTCCAGCAAAAAAGCTTGCACTTACAATGTGGATATCTTAAATGTACCAATGTTTTTTCTGTTTGTAGAGCAGTAGTGGAAATATGGCTTCTTCAGATTTGGAAGATTTATGTTTTCACATCAACACAAAGATTTCAACTATCAAAAAGACTCTTCAGTTAAGAAACATGGGTAAGAGAGCTCAGTAGGTTTTTTTATATTCAGGGCAGTGTGTCTGGGTATATGGATTCTATTTAGTAAAAGATTTTCCATCAAGAATTGAAGATCTAAATGCTCATCTCAAGATGCTTATTTTACTATTACTTATGTACAACTGTGGGATAAATTTTATTGATGCTGATTTCTCTCCATAGCTGTGTCCTCTTTTGGAAATGTACTGTGTAAATCTGAGGAAACCAACCCAAGAATTTAGTGTTTGTGCAACATGCCATCTACTTTACCTACCTGAAAGAGCTGGGGCTCTCTGAGTAGAGGAGAGGAGCTTAGTAGACACAGAGAACAATAAAATATGGAGGACAACCAGAAAAAAGCAGGGACAAAATTATGGGATCAAAGGAATAATAACAGGGAACTAGTGGGGATACCAAACAGAACCTGGGCGACTGAATGGTTCTAGTCTGGCAGCCTTTCAGACCAGCGGTGTCCAATAGAAATTCGATGTAGCCATACTGCTAGCCACACTTGTGGTTTTGAATTTTTCTTATTAGCCTCATTATTAAAAAGCTACATTAAGCCACATTATAAAAAAGCCATATGCATTAGCCGCAATTCAATAGCCTGTTAGCCACACGTGGCTAGTGGCGAGCGTATTGGACCCCGCTGTTTTAGACTGATGGCTTATCCACAGAACAGATATGGCATGGCCAGTGGCACAGTAAGTTTTCCTACACTACCTCACCTAAAATGCATCTACCCTAACCCCCAGGAGATCACCTGTAGGCATAAAAGAGTAGGTTGTCTGTTATAAAAGAGTAGGTTATTCTCCTTGGCTTCTCTGTCAAACTTCTAACGAAAGGGGCAGTTCTAGTGCTGTGGGGGGGTTTTAAAACATTAATATTGCATATGGTTACATAAAGGAAAAAAAAACAAAAAACAGCCTCCTTAAACACTACAGGTGTCTGGATAGAAATCTGATCTCTCTCTGTCAAACTAGTTTTTCCACCATCCTAGATGTTAGACATGAGGTGATACGTGGCCATGAAGTGATCATTGTGAAAGCAGTTTCAGTGGAGTGGAGACATCAGAAGCCAGAGGCAAGAGGGTCACACATGGACTTCATAGAATATCAGGGTTGGAAGGGACCGTAGGAGGTCATCTCGTCCAGCAGTTCTCAAACTTGTTTGGTTGGTGACCCCGTTTTTCATTGCCGTGTCCTGTGGCAGCCCGAGGGTATGTCCGCTGAAATGCCACCAAATTGAACACTTCCGCTTTTGGTGGCATTTCAGCGATCACACAGTGTTCCCGTCTGTGTCCGCCGAAATGCCGTCGGCAGCGGAAGCTTTCACTTCGACAGCTTTCCCGCAGACACACTGACATGTTTGGAGCTGCGGCTGAAATGCTGCCGAAGGCGTTGGTAGCTTGCAACCCCCCTGGAATCACCCTGCAACCCTTGGGGCGGGGTGTCACGACCCCCAGTTTGAGAACCACTGATCTAGTCCAGCCCCCTGCTCAAAGCAGAACCAATCCCCAACTAAATCGTCCCAGCTAGGGCTTTGTCTAGCCTGACCTTAAAAACCTCTGCTGTAGAACCTGAGAGTTAGAAACACCAGAATTACAAATTGACCAGAAGTACTCCATCAGGCAACAGCAGGGACAAAACCAAAAAACAAATACAGTATTGTACTGTTAAACGTGAACTACTAAAAACTAATAAAGAAAAGATTTGACACGGTAAGGAAACTGTTTCTGTGCTTGTTTCATTTAAATTAAGATGGTTAAAAGCAGTGTTATCTGCGTAGTGAAGTTTCAAAGCTATCTTAAGTCAATGTTCAGTTTTAAACTTTTGAAAGAACTACTATAATGTGGGTGGTTTGGGGTTTTTTTTTGTTTTGTTTTTTTAGATTTATGAACATTTCAGAATTACAAACAACCTCCATTCACGAGGTGTTCATAAATCAGATTCTACTTATGTGATCATCTGATTATAGACTGGACCATAATGGAGATGCATAAACAGGGCCAAATTCAGGTTGCTCAGGCAACCTTAATTCTGGCATTTCATAACTTTTGAGTGCTTGATTTTGCAACTTTAGTAGTGTTCTTTTAACACAGTGGGTTTGTGTGTGTGTGTGTGATATAGACTGTTGTTGATTTGCAGTGCTTTTTACTGTTTTGCTAAGATCTAACTCATTCTATTTCCAGCTCTCATCCCCCTTTCTGGGATGGCACTGAATAACCACTCCTGTTCAAAGAGAACAGTGCCTTCCATTCTTTGCCAGAAGGTTGGGAACTATGATGTGGAATTTCAGGGAGTAGGGAAGGAATGCAAAACGTTTTTGGTGGTAGAGACGGGAGATGTGTGTAGTGTGAACCAGGCACTTGTGGGTGTTGTGTTTTTTTTTTAATTTTGTGCTCTCTCTCTCTCTCTCTGTGTGACAGGTCAGGAGCCATCCTTGAAATCTGTGCTCTGTAAAATAGGGCATGAGATGTTTCTCCTCAATAGTCTCCTGAATAAAATGGAAATAGAAGTTGAGCATCAAGAAAAACTAAAGAATTCGCTCAAGGTAATCTTATTTTGTTCTGCTTGTAGCATACTAATATAAAAATGGGAAGCTTTAATGGAATCTCTTATACCTGTCCAGAATGGTTCCTTTTAAGCCATTAGGTGGTATGTCTTTGAGTTATGAGAATGTTATAGTAAGTGAGTTGAGCAGAGAAGTATAATGGATTCATTGCAACAACAAAATATCAATTGTTGTTTTTGCATTTTGGGACTGAGCCAGTGGACTTTGGATCAGGCCTTTTTCCCCTTATCAGATTGGAAATATTGCCTAGGAAATGGACTCTTCTTTCTTCCTGGCACTTCTAGCCCCATGTAATCTTATTCTCCTGCAGAAGAAATCTGCGCCTGAGCTGAAATGTGTGTCATAATTGTCCATTTTATCTGCTGAAGCCAGGATTTCTGAAGCCAACGGGGCAAGTTGTGTGCTCATTTGTATGTCATTGCCCAGAATATTCTTTCATTTTACAACTATTTTCTAGCATTGTTATCTGGGCTCTGACAATGAAATGTTTTGTATACACTTTGTGTCCTACTGTTTGTACATGAGTATTCACTTGTATGTGATTACTCCTGTGACTTTTTTAATGTATTGCTCTTATTACATATCTTCTCTAATGAGTATAGTTCTATTATGAAAATACTGTCACATTTTGTTTTTCTTAAATTTCAGTGATAGTCAAACTTAATTACAGGAGAATTACAAGGAAATGGTGAAATCATGTAAGGAAAAAACTTTAGGATGTGGAGAGACAATGGCAGCCTGACACCAAATCAGAGCCAGTTAGTTATGTAAAATAGATCCATTGTGTAAAACTTCTGTACCTTCTTGTCATTCTTCCCCGTGCTCTCAGACTGGCTTAGTAAGTCTGGCAGCCCTTGGGTATCCTGTCACGTCAATCAAGTTATTGAAACTGAAATAGTATTTAGAAGAGAGTTGCTGGCAATGTTGGTAGGAATATGATTCTCTAAAAGCAATTAGTAGCTGTGGAAATAATCATGTTGCACAAAATTATAACTTCAGGTTGAGGGATGAAGAGCAGGAAGAGACAAAGCTTCAGAACTAAAGCTCCTGTTTGCATAAAACTGTTCTTAGTAATAAAAAGTCAGGAACAATGAAATTATGACAAACAAGCAAAATTGATTCTAAATGTTCAGAGCTGTCAGTCTTGGGGTGTGACCTCATTGGTATCCTCACCTCAGAAGTTTGGCTTCTTTTGCATACTAATGAGAAGTCCTTGGAGTTCCTTCCTTGACTCTTAATTGCAGCCAGCTTTATTCTTCCTGTCTTCTCCCTCTAGCTAGTGGCAAGCAGAGTTTTATTCACTACATTGGCCACCTTCTTTTTAGGTTTTTCTCCTCTGTAGCTGGATCACTCTTAGCTTCTCTGTCTCAAGTTATTTAGAATGAAAAGCAGTTGAACTTCTAGCCTTCACTGATTGCTTCTGAGGAGTTAGGAGTGAAGGTCTATAATGGAGAAACAGCAAGGTTCATTAATCACACTAAGGCATATTTGTTAAGGGTCATTCTTGCATCATCTAGGTAGTAAATGGAACCATTTCCATGGAACCATTTCCATTGCACCATTTTTGGTAACATCAAACAACTGAAAGAGTCCAATATTCTTCATTTCAGGAGATGCAGGAGTCTATTGAGAGGGACTATAATGAAGCACAGCACCTCCGTAAAAATATTCCTCCCCATCTGCCCAAAGCAATCCCAAAGTGGTACGTATTACTCGCATAGGCAGATTTCCTGGTGACTCTGGCAGTGTAAAAATTAGTATATCTGTGTTCCTAGTACTAGATATGAACTGCAAATCTTTGGGACTCAGTCGAGTTCTATATATTAGTAGAATTCCTGTTAGATCTAGAGTGCTAATGCTTCTTACCACATACTGTATTTCTGTAGTGCTCAGAGCAGCAGAATTGTGGGGATGGTCAAAGGAAAGGGCATGATGGAGGGAATGTTGCAAGAGATGGAACAGCATCCAAACAGTGGTGGGGAAGTCTGAGCAGTTGGGAGTGGGAAATGTAGGGGATTGTTGTCACAGTGTAAGGAAAAATGGAGTTGTAAGGAAGGGGTTGGAGACCCTCCCTTCTAAAAATGTCTGCACTGACTTGATTTAGGTTTTATCACTGTTCCTGCATCCTCTCTCCAATTCCTCAGCCTGTCTGTCCTTTGCTGACATCTGTCTCTCCATGGAGAGGAAGTCTGAGAAGGGAGAACCGGGCTGTGGGGGGTAGGCATAGATACAGGAGACAAAATGATACAGGAACAGTGAAGGTGTTCACATTCTGTTGCAAGGGTAATTGTTATCAAGGAACCAGAGGCAGTGGTGGGGAAGAGCTGGGCTGTGGTACATGAGGATGTTGAGAAATATTTATTTATTTATTTATTTTAAAAGGGAAATGAAATACCTCAAAACTTTATTACTGCAGAGTTAAGGTTGCCCAGTACTGCCTTAATTGCCTAAGTTTGTTGCCTTAACTTTGTGTTTCCCGGTTTCCAGAGGTTTAAGTTTAGCAAGTGTCTAAGGCAGTGTCAAAAGTGTCTAAGGCAGTGTCAAAAGGCAGAACTGGGCAAATTTAACTCTGTGTAAACAAAGTTTTTGAGCATTTAATTGCTAATTCAGCAGGTGACACTAATCCTCCTCAGTCAATCTGAACTAATACTCCAGCAGGTTATCTTTGTGGTGGAGCACTGCACTGGTGGAGATGCCTTCTTTTAAATGAGATATCAAACCCAGGTTATCAGCTGCCCTCATATTACACTCCTGTGATACTGTCAGGACATATTTAAGAATAGCAGCCGTGTTAATCTGTATCTGTAAATAATACCTGTCGCACCTTAGAGACTAACCAGTCTATTTCAGCATAAGCTTTCGTGGGCTATAGCCCCCTTCATCGGATGCATAGAATGGAACAAAAAGAGATAAGATGCATTTATACACACAGAAAGACGAAGAGAAAAAAGAGTTGTAAATTACAACCGGACAGTCTCTACGCAAAAGAATAAATGGACACAAATCTGACATCAGGAATCATAACATTCAAAAAGCAGTAGGAGAACACTTCAATCTCCCTGGCCCTTCTATTAAAGACTTGTAGGTGTCAATTTTAGAACAGAAAAACTTCCAAAACAGACTCCAGCGAGAAACTGAGGAACTGGAATTAATCTGCAAATTGGACACTGTCAGCCAAGGGTTAAACAGGGACTATGAGTGGCTATGTCATTATACTAATTGAATGTATTTTCCTAGCTAAGTCTTATCAACTGTTAGACATTTTCACTACAAAAGGTTTCTTTTCTCCTGCTGATAATGGCCCATCCAAATTAAACAGCCTCTTAGAATTGGTATGGCAATTTACAACTTCTTTTTTTCTTCTTTCTGTGTCTATAAATGCCTCTTACCTCTGTTTGTTCCATTCTATGCATCTGATGAAGTGGACTATAGTCCATGAAAGCTTATGCTGAAATAGACTGGTTAGTCTCTAAGGCAGGCCTACACAACTCAGAAAGCAGTGAGGGCCATATTACTGCAAAAAACCCAGCTGTGGGCCGAAAAGCCACACCCTCACCCCGCCCCCATCCACTTCCCCCCACCCCACCACTTGGCTTGCCCCACCCCTACTCACCCCCTGCAGGCCGCCCAGTGAGCCCATGCGGGCCACATGTGGCCCCTGGGCCGCATGTTGTGTGTGCCTGCTCTAAGGTGCTACAAGTATTCCTTGTTTTATTGTCAGGACATAGTTATAGAGTGCTGTGGCTTGCCCACTGTCTCATAATGTTATCCCCTGGGATCAAAATTTCAGGTCAGTCTTTCATTATGTAACACTTCAACTTTATTTTAATTATTTTTTTACATTTACATGGCAACTTTCATCCCACAGAATTCCATTGCACTTAGCAAACAATACATAAATCAGTGAAATACAACCTTCTCTTCATATTGCTGCCCGGAATGTGTCGAACAGAGACAGCCAAGTGACTGGCATGCAGTGCAACACTGGGGAGAAGGGAAACAGATTTTACCTAAGGATGTTGACTGAGGAGCTTGGTGTGACCGATTTCTTTTAAAAGTACCAAGGGTTTGGTAATGTTCACTCAGAGTAGAAAAGACTGTGGCTTTTCCGATCCCATCCAGAAGTACACAGCAGGCTACATGAGGTTCAGTTTATTTGCATCACAGGATAAATGGATGAGTCAGTCTTTTGAACCTGACCAATAAGTGCATACATGCATAACCTGGCTTGTTTTTGACCCACAAGCAAATGGTGAATAGTAAGGACTCTCGCGTTTTGTCGAATACAGTGGTATGTTGAACTTGTAACTGAACCTGATAACAGTCTCTCTCTAAGTGAAAAATGAAGAGGTATAATGAACAGTCAATTAAAGTGCATATTCCAAATGCACTAATTTTGTCCTGTCAAATAGTGGGAGAAAAGGAATTGTAGATTTGTGTTAGTAGGGATCTTGTAACTTGTTGGTATGTTCATAACTACTGATTACCAGCTCTTTTTATACTTAATTTTCACTCATTTTACAGCACTGTGGGACTAACTGTGAAGTCTGAAGAACAAAGTAAAGTTGCAGAACCTGAATGTGTAAAGAAACCCACAAAAGAGCCAAAATTTATTAAAGAAGCCCCTTTAATAACGGCACAGGAATTTGATGGTGTTCCTGCGTAAGTAAGCAAGAGTTTTCCTACATGATGTCAAGTACAAATGAGAGCCAAATTTAGGTTTTGGAAAAATTAGCTTTTACAAAACCAATGACTGACAGGAATGCTTTATGAAATGTGTAAGATTCCAGTGCAAATGGTGTTTGCCCCAGTCAGCACAATGCTGCAGTATTTGCGAATCATAAATGATATTGATTAGTAAGTAGAATTGGTCAAAACTTTTCACATAGTTTTTTTTTTGGTTTTGTTTTTTTTAAAAAAGGTTTTTTCTTGGCCTCGGGAGTCCAGAGTGAGTGGACTCCCTGAGGGGGCCTATGATGAGAGACAGAAGTGCTAAGGCTCAGAGAGGTGCAGTTCCAGGAGGTGGAGGGGCTTAACCTCTGAGAGAGAGTGGACACCCGAGAAGGGCCGGTGGGTTCCCCCCATGGACTGCACAGGGCCAAGAGGAGATGCCCATACAGCATGGGAATAATTTGATGCTGTGAAAGCAGAAAAGTCACTTCATGCCCCTTCTCTCCAGGGGAGCTCTTTAGACCTAGTCAAGTGAGTCTAGCACTGTAAATTCAGATTCTGCTTGGCATTAAGTGGCATTGAAGTCCCTGCATCTGTCCTGGTTGAGTAAGTCTGTGCCAGAAAGGTCAAAGTGGTACTAGTGACCAGATCCATTTGGGTTGATGGGAGTCCAATACTGAAGCCTAGCACCAAGGACTCTGGAGAACGTCTTGCCCAAAGTGATTCTGTGTCCACCTTGTGCTGTGCAGAGGTCTCTGGATCCATCTGGGCCAACTGAATTTGGTCGCAAGATGCAGCACTGTCATCTCTGGATGAGCAACATGAGCAGATGAAAGTTCCTGGATCTGCCAATTCAACCAAGACAAATGCTGAGGGTCAGATCCGTCAAAGGGGTCCCCAGATCCATTTGAGCTGACCAAGTCCAATGCTAAAGACTTGGCATCATGGACTGTGCTTAATATAGGCATTATTGCAGTTCCTGGGTTCCTGTGTGCAAGGTGGGATTCTGTACTGTTACCTTTTAAGAACCACCTGCTAAGTGGTTCTATGGCACTGATATAAGTAGCACCAAACCTTTTTGATAAATAATTTTTAAATAATCATTAAGAAAATGAAAAAAGTTCAGTTTATAAGCTCCATGACAGTTTGGCAGAAAAAGGGTCTGTTTCAAACCATGCAAAATAGAAACCACTCAAATTTTTTGTGAAACAGTTTCGACTCTTTTCTACTGGTAATTTTATTATAAAATAAAAGGGAATCTGACTATTTGGGGTTTTGTTGTCCCAGAGGAAAGAACTAAAAAAGCCCTCCAGATAGAGAAATTAATTTGATGAAAAATTAATTATGATAACCTGTAGTGTTTTAATTTGCATATAGAAGCTTTTCTGTAGTAGTATGATTTTTTTTTTTTTTTTTTACCTGTCACTATTAATCCTTTCTTTGGCAAATTAAAATTGGTTTTGGTCATGACGCTCAGTTCCAGTGATTGCAAAGCTTCCTTGAGGCCACATGATTTTGTTAAAGTATTTTTCAAAATAACACAGCTATGCATGAAACTTTACTGTCATGGAGGGATACTGCTGGGAAGCTGCGGGGTTATTTTCACATCTGAACTCTGGAATGTAGCCCAGTCCACATACTGAACAGTCTGTGGAAGGCTTTTCCCGCTCATCAGTTAGTGTGCTGAACTTGGAACCATTGTTCTTCTGTTAAGTGCAAAAAAGACTATTCATGCAGTATTATTGCTGAGATTCCCCCCACCATTAACTGGCTGTGCAATAGCACCCTCTCGTGTTCTGAGAACTGGCTGCTGTTTTTCTTAAACTTTAGATATTACTCTTAATTATCCATGTAGTTTCTGTTTAAGATGCATCGTTCTCTTGTTTCTGGTTTTTGGTCTTGGTAATGAAATACCTGATTACTGGACATGTGGCCTGAGCATAGGACTGGGAATCAGAACCTCTGTTACAAGCCCATTTCTGACACACGCACTTCTAGTGGTCTAGGACAAAAGATCTAAAAGTAATGAATCTGCAAAGAGGGAAAATACTGTGTTTGTGCCTTTTTCCCTCCCACTACATTGATGCATAAAAAAAGCCAGAAAGTTTATTTGTTCTTATATTTAAATTTCAGGTATGCTAAGCCTGATGTTCTTGTCTTTTGCTGCAAGATTTTTGGGCAGCCTCAGATTTATAGGCTGTGAGTTATCTCAACTCTAAATTGAAGAGGCAGGGTGCTAAATTATTGAGAGAGGTCTTTTTCTGTACATTGTTTTTTGAAAAAGGCACAGACCCAATAATTTTCCTTGGCAGGTCATCACTAACCTTTGAGGTGATGGTTTCCCTCCTCTATAAAATGGGGTTAATAAATCTGCACCTCACTGGGACAGGGTAAAGACTAATTAGGTGAAGATGATTATAAAGTGTTTTGAAGATGGAAAGAGCTGAATAAATGCAGTTCTGTTCACCATTGGTCCAAGCAGAGAGTGTTTATGTACGTTTCTAAAGTACTGTATGCATTTACAGTCCAATACAAATGTCTGATAATATTAACAGAAATATTTTTATTGCTAGCCTTAGCAGAATTAGATTTTTATGATCAATTTGATGGAAAATATCAATGTTTATTTTTAAACCTTTTTTCTTTTATCAATTAAAATTTTCAGTTGTGCAAAATTATCGGTTGTAAGCATTTTTAATTTTTTTATAGATTTCAATTTTCAAAGTTGCAAGAAATTATGGAGGAGGCAGATAATTATTTAATGACTAGACACTAAGATTCAAAAACTTAAATCTTATAACAATTAAAACAGATTTTCAACATCACGTCAAAATATATAAAGTAAATATCTTTAAATAAGACTAATAAGTTCTCAAGCAGCACTTTTCTTGCTTGTCTGTAAATTTTGATTATTATTGATGGAAAATTTTTTAGGTCAGTTTGTGTGTGTATGGTGAAATTGATGTTTAATGACATTTACCAATATAAATCTAAACCTTCCAAGCCTACTTATATAGCACAACAGATGTCAGACAGTTCATGCGGGATGATTTGGATCACTCTGAACTGTTCCAATTAATACAAAAACATTCTTCTCTGATGGTTTAGTAATGTGAAGCTGGGGAAACCACCAAACTCACTATTTCACTTGGTACCTAATGATTTGGACTGGAATCTCAGATGAGAGCTATATACACTGAGCACTTCCCTTCCCATGTGACTTTAAAAACACATGGTCACCTTTGAATTGGAGGTTCCTAGTTTGTCTTAATGCTTTGCAATGTCAACATGCTTATCAGGCTTTCTTGTGTCCAGCCCTGTTGTGCTCAAACAGTACTTCAAAGGGTCATAGACCAGATTAAATGTCTCAGATGAATTTAAGCAGTTAAGTCTGCCCATGTGGTGGTGGTAAGATATTTATAGAAGCTGATCTGATACTGCAGCTTTATAGAATTTTAATGAATAACTTCTCTGTTAAATAGTAGTAGATATCAAAGTGATTCAGGGTTCAAAGTCACATCATATCTTTCACTTGGAATAAAGTTTATATCATCTCTGTAGAAAATTAGTGATCTGGAAAGAATATGATGGTGTTATGATAATGATGCAGTAGTTACAGCGGAGATAATATTTTCATTTTCAAATATGTATTTGATGATTAACTTTCTCAGACTGTTAAACTCTTGGTCTGAAATGTATTGTGCTTGGCCTCAGCTCAGCGGAGTGCATATGTGGCTATGTGTTAATTGGTGGCAGATGTGTTAGGATGAGACACTTAAATGTAGGTATTTGTTTCATTTCCAGATAAAAATACACAGTGACCTCTCTATAAAGAACAATTTTTGGGGGGAGAGTGGGAAGGACTGAACAGAGAGGAGGCATGACCTTAATGCTGTATAACCAAGTGTCAATATCTGTTATAGCTAAACCAGACTATTCATTTGTCAGTGAGAGGCCATGTTTTTGACTGCTGTGTAGTGGCCAGGAATGACCACATGATGTATATAAAACACTACCCCCTTGAATAAGGAATTTGTAACTGTGCCAGAGGTTTGCAAGCACCAGAGCTCCAAGAGACCAGCTCTGTAGAGTTGTCCAGCTGTCGTGGAATTTAGCATGACTGCTGCCATACTTATAAAATCAATTTTGTAGAAGAACAAAATATTTATTGAATCCTGCTGACATCCGCATACTTGCTACCCTACCCTGAAGCCCTATAGTCATCTCTTTATTTCCTTAGAGGAAAACAGAATGTTTCAAGGGTTACATGCTGAGGTTTCTTCATTCCTTCATTTATGGTCATGTGACGTCGGGGGGCACTGTGAGTGTTCAGTACATTTGAAATTAGGCCACTTATTTGGGTGCTCAGTGTGGATGCAGGCTCAGCCCTTAGCATACAACATTGTTGTCAATTTACTTTTTACAATTTTACAGATTTACAATTTACTTTAAGTATGTGTGTGTGTATAATATATATACACACACACATACACACATGATTCAGGATATTCAAATGTAAGGGAGGCTTAACCTCCCTTTGCTCTTCTTCTCTATGTGCACATTACAGCATGCATTCATTACAAGATCAGACAACATGGAAAGTAAATAATAAAATACTGTGAACCCTGTTTGAAGCAGCCACTCAGAGGATTGCCTGTTGTAGATGGGCCTTGGTACAAGTTTGTAATGGAAAGAAGCTGACTTTTTACTGTATCACTTCTCCAGCAAGACAGCATAACAAAATAGAATATTTGTACTGGTATGTTGAAATTACACATTTTCTGTACAGCCTTAAATAAAAATGCAAAATTCTGCATATGTTATGGAATCATGGAATGAAAGATCCAGTTGTATGTACAGGGGGGCAGAATTCAGGTTTATTATTCCTCTGCCATGTAAAATTTCAACCTTTATATTGCAGTTAAGGTAAAATGAATATATATCTGTATATTGCTTTCCTCTAAAACTGTTTGACTGTTTTGAACTTAGGTTTCTGCCGCCTCTCAGAAGAAAACCATCATTATTAAAAAACATGTGCATGTTACAGGCCCCTTAAACTTTGTTGTTTACAAAGTGAAATTGTTACAGTGAAATTCTTTGAATTAGTTTTGGGACACTATATATCCCAACATTCTAGGTTTAGAAATATATTCTAATAAATAAATTAAAGCCTGAATGCTTTCTTGCACTGAGAGACCCTCAGCACAGAAGTGAGGGGATGTGGCATATTTACACAAACATGTAGTGTGGAGCAAGCTAGGGTGAAAATTTACCTTGTGTTAGTATTCCGTGCTCCATGTGTCTGTGTGGGCCCTGCTGCTGCACGCTAGAAGTTCCCTGGTGTGCACTGATCTACTTCCATTTCAAAGCAGTGTAGATCAAACAACACTAGCAAACTTTTGGAGTTCATTAGCAGGGTCCATACAGACACTTTAGGTTCGTCTATACTGCCCAGCAGTTCAGACTATGGTGGGGTGAATAAATGGTGAGCACTAAAGTGCTGCGCTGTAGCTCCGCTGGGTGGACACTGCAGGTGCAAACTAAAAGTTCCTAGTTCATGTTAACATAGTTCTTGTCAAACTGGTCTACATTAATGCAAACTAGAATCCCTTTAGTTTGCTCCCACAGCATCCACATACAAGAGTAATAGTGCAGCACTGTTCGTATTGCCATCTTATGCTCATCGTCCAAACTGAGAGCCAGTGTGAACATAGCCCTAGTGTTTGGGTAGTGCAAAGTAGGCTTACACCTACAGTTGCTGCAAACTAAGTGTTCCTTTAGACTATCAAGAAGGGCTAGTTAGCGCCCCTGATTCTCTAAGCCAATCTGCCCCAGTTCCATTGTATGATAGAGTAGCTTAGTATCCTCCCTAATATACACTAACTGGAATGATCCCCAGAGATTATGCCAGTAGAGGAGTGCTGGTTCTGTGACAGCTGAGAACTCCCACAGGCTGTGGGAATTATCAGATCACAAGATCCAGCTGCTTTTCCTGCCCTGTTATGCATTCTTATGCAGGAGATATTTTTAGGACACTAATTGTCATAGTATAATCTGCATCACCTTGATATTTTAGAAGAGAGAATATCGATATGGGATGCATTTAGGCCTAGATTTAAAAGTATCTGGATCATTTAGAATATCTTCTTTCAATGAGAAATGCACGTGTAACGTTAAAACTTCTGCAATAAACTTCAAAGCTAGGTCAGGACACTTTTCCAGTGAAAGTAAAATGTTTTAGTATACTTTAAATTCAAGACAGATTTAAGTGGTTCCTTGACTTCTTTCTCAAGCTTCTTAGGGTTTGTGACATTTTTAGGTTCTTGGTATACGTTATAAGTCCCCATTTTCAGAGCTTGGTAACCAAAGAAAAAATATTTTCTGCTCTCAAACTTTGTTTTTGGTGACTTGCTGTTGGAAGAATTTGTTCCTTTGGTATAAGTGGTAGATTAATTGCTTTTCTTTGAGGAAAGTTGTGTTGTGGGGATTTTTTTGCTGTTCATGATAAATTGTGGATTAAAGGAAAAATGCAGTTGTAATAAATAAATGGCTTTCTTTTTTTAAATGAGACTGTTAAGCCTGATGCTTGCCCGACGTTAAAAGGGAACTAATTAGGTATAATGTAATACTGTATACATAACCACTTTTGTTGGATTCTAGTAGGTCTGAGGTTTAACTTTATTAAAGTCAATGGAAGAATTTCAATTAATCTGATCTTAAAAATATAATAGTTACCTTGATTCATTTGGGTTCCTGCTGTGTCTGGATTTTTAGCAATGGTCAGATGGGAACATGAGAGGATTAGGGGATAGCTTGTTCCTACCTACAGTTGGAAGGATCAGGCAGAGAAAAACTCCACAGAATTATTCTTCTTTCTAACTTGAGAAATTCTCCCTCACAGGTAAAGAAAAAAGCAAATAGGATGTATAGTAATAAGATAGTCAATGAACATAAGCAAGGTATTGTTCACAGTCACATAGCAGAAGTCGTCCACTTAAATAAAGAGTGCATCATACTCCCACAACAGTGCTCTGGGCTATGTTATTTGCACACCTCCACGCCAAATGTGGCATTTCAGTGGTGTGTATGTATATATAGTTCAAAGTTTTGTGGTATGTTTTTTTCAATGAAAATTCATTGTACGAATGTAAAATAGGTAGTCTTAGTTATATAACCTGTGTGTAATTTTTATAGAACACAATTTATCTTTACTTACATAATTCGTAATTTATTCGCACATTATCTTATCACCACAGGCTTGTGGTTTACTTCTGATTTTTGTTTTTCTATAAACACAGTGCCATTGATTGATACATAACTGGCTACAAGTAATTTAGGGACAAGGTAGTTTGGAATCAGAATATCTGTCCTGATTCTGGAAAACTTGCACCTAATATAGTGTGACGGAGTCAGACCAGAAGGGTATAGGAGAGTGCTGGAAGGCAGGTATATCAGCCTTAGGATGTGCAGGTCCTTGTTCCCTGGATAGCCAAACAAAGGCTACTCCAGACCACTCAAGACACCTGGGGCCAATTAAGAACCCTCTAGAAAGGAGTAGAAACAGCTAGCCTAATTGGGACACCTGAAGCCAATCAGGGACTGGCTGAATCCAGATAAAAACCTCCCAGTTAGTCAGGTGGGCTGTGGGTGTCAGGAGCTGTGGAAGGAAGTTATGCTGTTGGTGAGACTGAGTGTTGGACAACATATCATACTGAAGGAAGGAGGCCCTGAGGTAAGGGTGAAGTAGAGTTTGAAGAAGCAGGGACTGCTGTGGGGAAGTAGCCCAGGGAATTGTATTGTGTTTGGTGCCTAAAAGGTCAGCCATCTTAGCTGATACTATTAGGGTCCCTGGGCTGGAGTCCGGAGTAGAGGGTGGGCCCGGGCTCCCCCCTTTTCCATCTTCCATATTGGCCTGTGATGAAGGTAACTCACTAGGTGTTGACTCTGGCCAATTATACTGAGAAAGGGAGGTCACTCTGGGGCCTAGATGAGTTTCTGAGGCCCCTAAATCTGCCAGGAAGCGCAGGACCCACAAGGACAGACTTGGAGCTTTGTCACAATAGGTCAATCCCATGAACAGAGTAATTCTGACTTTGACTTTAATGTTGGCTGTCACTCACTTTTCAGGTGTGGTATATGGTAATACTGTTTCACACTTTTGTGCCATTAATTTCAAAATGCTGCTTGATTTGCCTTTGCTCTGTTTTAAGAATGTTCTACTTATAATTATCTAAAGATTTAATTTCTTTAGTCAGATTAAATTGATGGAGTACAGTTTCTTTTGAGCATTTGTTTCATATTTAATCTGCTTGTCCTACAGCCTTCACTGTGCTGATGCACTAATAGTAATAAAAGATCTTCAAAACTACATTGTAATTCAGGCACTTCTCACAAATATATATTTTTCTCTGTCCTCTGAAAACTGGTACTGAAGAGAATTAAAAGTTAAATCCAGTCAAGTTTAAGGGCTCTCTGTGTGAGGAACACATTGTGGAAGGAAATACGATTCTTAAGGACATAGTAATTAATGAAATGGAATTAATGGTGGCTACTGCTAGAACAGCATGTCTGTTTCTTCCCATCTCATTTTTTATTTAGCTGTGCATGCCTTACTACTTTCTGATTAGTTTAGAGTGTTCTGCAGCCAAAAATCTTGGCTATTATAATGTTTAAAATAGTAAGCTTGTCAATGTTTCAACTGCCTAAAATAGAAGGGGTGGGAACTCATTCTATAATTTTTTTCCCCTCCAGACTTCTGGCTTTCAGGGCTATGGATCTGACTTGGATCCGATGAAGTGGGTATTAGCCCACAAAAGCGTACGCTTCAATACTTTTGTTAGTCTTTAAGGTGCCACAGGACTCTTTGTCGCTTCTGCAAGGCTATGGATGTTACCTACCGGTAGTTCTGCTTGAAAGCTCACTTAATGCAGATGAAAAGAGCATGCTCATTCAGTACTCTTCATCTGCCTGGAAAACTGGATAAGAATCTCACTCCCACGTCAGCCTCTTTTACACAGGGTAAAGGGGCCAAAGCAGCACAAAGAAACTCTAAAAACT
Source organism: Dermatemys mawii (assembly GCA_007922305.1). Lineage (NCBI taxonomy): Eukaryota > Metazoa > Chordata > Testudines > Dermatemydidae > Dermatemys > Dermatemys mawii. The sequence continues at coordinate 36,621,744 of ML677342.1, read as the reverse complement.
GCAGACCTGGCCCAGGGAGAAGTCCTTGCTTCAGAAATTGAAGCAGACAGCCACACGCTGTTATCTGGAGATTCCTTTTGCAACAACAGGCACTGAAGGTTGGGAGGGTGATCCTAGAAGATAGTTCTGTAGAGATCCTGGAGAGGCTGCCATAACTTAGGCGCTCTAAATCAGGGGTTCTCAAACTGGGGGTTGTGACCGTGCGGGGGTTGTGAGGTGGTTATGTGGGAGGCCGCGAGCTGTCAGCCTCCACCCCAAAACACCACTTTTCCTCCAACATTTATAATAGAGTTAAATATAAAAAATGTATTTTTAATTTATATGAGGGAGTCTCACTCAGAAGCTTGCTGTGTGAAAGGGGTCACAATGCAAAAGTTTGAGAACCACTTAGCTAAATGATGCTGGGGGATGCTCCACAGCAGCTCTGAATAGCCCCAAACCGGTAGGGTGTAAGATTGGATAAAGCCACCTGGGCCTCTACTTCCCGCTGGGTTGTAAGTTCTGTGTTGTGCCTCTAAGATGCATAGTTCAGAATCTTACTTCTTTTCTTTATTGACTGTCTAGACCAGGGGTCTCAAACACACAGTCTGCGGAGTTACTTCCTGCGGCTGCCAAGCTCCCCTCACTCCCCTGTCCCGCCAGTGCACTGCGTCTCCGCTTCTTTGCCTACCTCCAGGCGCTTCCTGCTCCCAAACAGCTGTTTGGCTGCGCATAGAGCTTTCCAGGAGGGAGGGGGAAGGAACAGGGAGCCACATCCTCAGAATAGGAGGCGGAGCAGGGATTTGGGTGAGGGGTTTGAATAGGGGCAGGGAGGGGGCAGAGTTGGGGTGGGGACTTTGAGGAAGGGGTTGTAATGAGGGTGGGGAAGGAGTGGAAAGGGGTGGGACCTCATGAAAGGAGTTCAATGGGGCCTGGGCCAGAGGAAGAGGGGGTTCCTTTGCATCTTTGTATGAAAAGGTGTCAGTGATGCGGCCCTCAGGCCAATGTACTAGGCCTCATGTGGCCCTTGTGGTGATCTGAGTCTGAGATTCCTGGTCTAGACTGTAAGGCAATCAAGATGCTAAGAACACATTTTACTTGGTCCTGTGCACGGATATGCAAAACTTTGCTATTTCAGTAAGAATTTTAGGACCTTCCTTTTGGTATTAGCTTTGAATCATCCGTTAGCATCTTAATAGCATGTTGAAGTCAAGCATTTTAAATTATAAACATACGTTTACATCAGCCATTGGTGAAAATTATAACTTTGGGTTGGGATACTTTTATATTCAGTGTCCATGAATCTATTGGCAGGGAACATATGCGCAGTAGCTGAAATAGCATTTGGGAGGGTTGGGAGTGGGAATGCAGGTATTGCATAGTTGTGTTAGGACTTCAACTTGTGTGATTGATTACTCAGCATTTTATAACTTGTGAGTGCTTTATGCTGGATCATACTTATTTGGTGAAATATAGCATATATCATGATGTCCGCTACAAAGGATAGTGACAGTGGATTAAAGTGTTACCAGCTTTTAAAATGTAAAATAAGTGAGATACAATACTTAGTGTTTTGGCTGTGTTGATTGAGTGGAAATGAAATTGCACTTTTTGTTTTTATGGTTAATGGGTTAAAATAGTGTTTGTAGGTGTTTTGGGAAAGAGTTATCTTTAAGATACGAATTTTTAAATGATTTTCACTTCAGCTGATGGATGGCATAGTAGAATCACATACCTAATAGCAGAAAAGTTTAGGTCTCAATCCTCCTTTTTGTTGAAGTTTAATAGTAACAGGATTGGACCTTTAGTGCACAGTTTAGGTTTGGTTGAATGGGGCTCAATCAATTTGCAAAGCTTTGGAGAGTTAATCTGTAATTACAAAGAGGGCCAAGATGAATGTTGCTGTTAAATAGTAGCTTTATTTTTCTGAACTTGCAAAACAGCAGGTAAATGTGAAAGTATTTAATGTTTGAGTAGTAAGTTACATTGATGGCCACCATTTTTCTGGGCTTGTGCTTTATTTTCACAATTCATTTATTCATAACTGTAATTCAGACCTGAAGGAGAGTGAATGACAGTTTTCCAAAAGAGCCTAATGAAAAAGTTATGGCAGGGCAGTTTCAGAACACACATCATTTCAAAATATGAAATAACAGCTGAAAAATCACCCACATAAATTCTCTATATATTTTTTCTGAGTTTAGCATTGGCTTTTATTGCAATGGCTTTCCAGTTACCTTGTATTAAGTTGGCTGTCAGTCAGCCCAGTCCTGTCTTGGATTTGCTTTTTTTTTTTTTTAATAGAAATATTTCTCAATTTGTATCAGTGCCGTTTATTTCCTCTCCCTGGAAGTCATGACTTTATGAATACTGAATAGCCCCTGGTTGCAAGCAATTAATTGTACTAATATCTCAATATTATTTTGTTTCTGTCTTCCTGTGTTACCTATACCTCTAGCCTGTTGTCAGCAAATCTGATCATGATTGATAGCAGTTTTTTACAAAATATTTTAAAATCTGGGAAGGGAGAAGTCTATATCCAGCTCTAAAGCTAGGTAGCCAGCATGATTAAAAACAACCATGACTTACAAGTACAAGTAAAGTAACTACCTCTAGGAGATTAGAGAAAGAGACGCTTTGGTCTCCAAATTGCAAACCATTATCTTTTAAAGTAAATGAAGTATTCTAGTTTAATTATTGCTTGCCTTGTTCTTAAGAAGCTGTACTTGATTTTGCTTCTATAGTTGCACGAGCTGGGTGTGCAATAATCACAATCTTTTCATTTTATTTTAAAAATGTTTCTTTAGGTGCTGGATATTTTTCACTTCTTAATGTAACAATATTTTCATATCGTTTGGATTTTCTCTTTTGAGTTATGCTAAGTTTTTTTTTTCAACATAGCTATTAAAGGGATCAAAAAAATTGATCAAAATGAACTACTGTCTTCTTTTGTATTTATAAATGCATGAGGAAATTCTTAATTGGGTGTGACTTTTAGGAATTGAGGCTCATTGGAGAGAGAGAAAAGGAAATAAACTTTTGGTGCTCCAAGTCTGTGATTTCCTTGTTACCAGTTTTTATTTTTTTATTTTTTTTCAGGTACATGCGGGGTCGTTTAACATATGATCAAATTAATGGAGTTGTTCAAGATTTGAATAAAGCAGTGATTAGCAAGTATAAGATCCTGCATCAGCCAATGAAATCTATGAGCTCTGCTGTCAGAAATCTCTACCACAGATTCCTGGAAGATGAAACTAAGGATACTAAAGGTATTCTTTTTCAGTTTATGTATGTATTTATAAAACTTTCATTCTTCTTCAAGTTCTTGCTCATATCCATTGCATGCTAGTATGTGCATGCCACTTGCACAATTGCCAGAGATTTTTCCCTTAGTGGTATCTGTAGTACTGGTTCTCGCAGTATAAGGGGTGCTGCTGGCTCCACACCCTCTCAGTTCCTTCTTACTGTCTGTGATGGTTGCTTGGCTATCACTTCAGCCAGAAGGGTCTCTGAGATCAAAGTCCTGACATCAGAAACCCCTTATATGGTGTTCTTGAAGGACCAGGTCCGGCTGCGCCCTCATCTGGCCAGGGTGTGGAGCCAATGGCACCCCTTTGAATATTGTGTACTCTGTGATTCACAAGATTAAACACAGCAGTTATGTCCAGTTTGAGTAAAGACAAAGGATGGGACTAGTATATCCTGGAGGAGCGAGGGAGGAGGAGGAGGAAGAAACATACTGTTCACCTAAGAGACAAGCTGACAACATGTCTGTCTCATGAAAGGAGAGTCACAGCAAACCTGACTATAAAGCGCTTCAAGGATTTTGGGTGAGTGTTACTCTACAAAACATGAGAGAGTATCTAGTTCAGTGATACTCAGACTGAGGCTCGCAAGCTGCAAGTGACTCTTTGCAGCACATATTAAAACACTGTGTGGTTTAATTATTAACCAATCTAAGTTATTAACCAATCTGGATGCTTTTACTATCTTATGAACCGTTACCAACTTGCATTAAGTTATTAATTTATTTGCTGTGAGAATTATATATATATATATAAAAATTCACACTACTGTGGCTCTTTTGGGTAATGTTGATTGCTGGTTTGGCGATTGTACCAGTGAGGTCTGAGTATCACTGATTTAGTTGATAAAGTCTGGGCTCTAGAATGCGTGTTATGATTTTATTTTATATGTAAACAAATACTTCTGCTTGCTATTAGAATCATAAAAATGTAGGACCGAAAGGGATCTTGATAGATCTTGTCCAGTCCCTTGCAGTGAGACAGGACTAAGTATTATGTAGACCAGGGGTCTCAAAGTCCCAGCCCATAAGCTATCTGCAGTCCATAAACTTCCCCACTGTGGTGTGCAGAGAGACGCATGCAGACACGCTGCTGACAGTATCTGCTGCAGGCGCTGTCCCCCGCAGCTTTCATTGGCTGGGGAAGAGGTATAGAGATATCATCATTGGTTGCTGCGCAGAATCAGCCATGGAGGCCGCATAATTAGCTGTCGAGCAGAGTCAGCATCACTTTTTTCCACTATGACTATAAACAAGTCAAAATACCAGACACAACTATTTGACTCACACCTTGCTGCAATCCTGAAGGTTTCAACTGCTTAGTCACTGAGGCCAAACGTCAACAAACAGAGAACTAAAGTGTTGCCAGATTTCAGGCAAACACTGAAAAGTCTCTGGCAGGTGAAGAATTGTATAAAGTTATATGACAGTTTTATTATTTCTAAGAAATTTTAAATAAAAAATACAGTATAAACATTTTCTGAACACCTTCTTCAGTGACATTATTGGCCCAATGGGAGGATTTGAGGACTGGCACTGGCCCTAAGGTAAATTGAGTATGCGACCCCTGATCTAGACCATCTCTGACAGGTGTTTGTCAAAATCTCCGATGACTGAGATTCCACAGCCTTCCTAAGTAATTAGTTCCAGTGCTCATACATCCTTACAGTTAGGAATTTTTTCCCTAATGTTTAACCTAAATCTCCCGTGCTGCAGTTTAAGCCCGTTTCTTCTTGTTCTATTCTATACTTATACCTGATTTCACTATAAACCTATCTAAGTTCTGTGGGTTAAGTGAAGTGGTGATGTGAGGTGGAACTGGTAAACTAGGGTCTTTGGAAGCAGCAAATGTGTATTAAGAGACCAGGGACTGGATGCTCCAGGGAGATGCTCGGAGGGCTTGGTGGTTGGAATGTGCCTATCACTAACCTGTAGAGTGACAGCAGGGCCTGCGAGGCCTAGAGGGGTGTGCTTGTGTTGTCTTTAGCCAGTGAAGTTGAGGAGCTGACCCCTAGCAGTCACAGAAAAGGGCTTTCTCCCACTAAGGGTAGGTGGTAGTGAGGTGCATTGCAGCCCTGGGTATTCCTGGGAAGTGTCATACATCGTCCTAGCAGCCCCTCCAGTATTTACCAGCAGAATCTCCAGATTCTTAATAATCTACCTGGAGGTGACAAAGGTATAGATGGCAGCAGTGAGGTCTGCTTCTGAGGAGATGGCATCATTCACTGGATAGCCTTAAATGAAAACAGACCCTAATAGTCACTGCAGATTCAGTATCTGGGCATCCAGAAATGGACAAGGAATCAAATGTTTACTGCAGTGCCTATCACCAGTGACTCAGACACATGTATTGTTTGGTTTTGTTTTTTAAAAATACCTAATCAAACAAAAAGCCTTAAGTCCTAGCATGCTGTGCAGTAGACTTTGCTGGGTAACCATGTAATCTCATTGCTTTAACCCTTCACCTGTCTTACTCCTTTGTTGCATCATGACATAAATATAGCCCAGTCTGGCAAATACCCTAACTATAGCACAGGTTCACATACAGCATGGTGGTTGCCATGGATCCCAAATTTAAATATTTAAATTGGGATCCATGACAACGCATCTCCAGCATTAATGCAGGACTGCGCATGAATCCTGAACCCTGGGCTATAGCGAGGGTCCAGTATATGTGCAGCGCCCATGTGGATGTAGTTGCAGAACTAGGGCCTTAGACTGTAAACTCTTCTGGATTGGGGCCACATAATCCTATTTGTATTTGTACTGCCTGGTGGACTACTTTATCCAGCATCTAGAAGTATTATTTAGGATAAAGGATTTGTGGTCTGGCTGGATAGTTTCACATTTCAATTTCCCCATAACCAGCTTCCGGTGCAAACAGATATTCTCCATCTTCATGTTGTGCTAAAGAAATAAATTGTCTTGCTGGATACTGCAATTTAATTTAGAATTTGATGTATAAACTGAATTTGAATTTGTGATTATAAATAGCTTATATGACTAAAGTAACATTATTTAAATTCTGTCCTCAATCTTTAAAAGCTGATTTAAGACAGAATTGAGCTTGAATCACAAATCTGGGTCTGCAGCTGGGGAAAGTCAGTGGGTAGAATGTAATGGCTTTATGGAAGAGGTTGGGCTGTCATATGAACCTCATAAAATACACTCTTCTGTTCTTTTGAGTTCAGTATAGGACTAAAATGAAGCAAAATGTCTCATGGTTTACAATATGGCTTAATTGTAGCCACAGATTTTTTTAAGATATATGGTATTGTGCATCTCTAGTTGAGTGTTTGACACATCATTTCAAACAGCAACAGCTGTACAGTTTCAGTGGCAGAAAATCATGTTCACCTCCGCATTTAATTTTAGAAAATGGTCAGGAACAGAACTCTTGTGACAAAGTGCAATGCCAGTGCCCACTTGAGAGCTGCCTGAATGTATATTTCATCACCAAGGTGAACTGATGGTGGAAAAAGATTAGGGTGTTACATTTTGAAATGTTAAATTAATCCTATAAAATATTTGTTTTTATCTCAATATGGTATGTTTGTTCTCCAGGTGAATTTTTTATCGTGGAGGCTGATATAAAAGAGTTCACGCAACTGAAGGTGGATAAGCGCTTTCACAGCATCCTGAACATCCTCCGGCATTGCCAGAGAGTGCGGGAAGTCCGTGGTGCACGACTCGTCCGTTACGTTATCTGTTAATATGGTTTTAGACATGACTTTGCCCAGAATGAAGGGCTTAAATGTTTTGTTAGACATAAAGATTTGTTTGTCTTCAGAAAGTCGGAAGACATCATATATAGAAATTCCTTACTCCGCTAATTTATTTTCTAAATGATAGTAATTATGGACAAATATCTAGCTCATTGATCAAGCATCCACTTTGAATTATTATAAGTCTGCTATCATGTGCATTCATTCTCCAGGATTAGAAACATCTGAAGGTTTTGAAATGTTTAAAGTTGCTTTGATTTGAATTGTTGAGTTAGGCTACTGTCATTTGATTCTGGTGTCTTTTCTGGTGTCTTGTACTGGCCTTTACTCCCATTATAAATAACCAATCCAAGGTAGAAATGAATGTAATTGACACCCCGGTGGTTGCAGTGGTTTCATGGGGTTGTCACCCTATAAGTGGTGGCCTGAAAAGCTGCATTCTTAGCAGTGTAATACTGTTTTTTTTTTTTGTTCATAAAATGGAGATTGTCTTTAACAATGGGTAATTGTTTGGGGGTAAGCATTTCATTTTGCTAATGCTTCAAACTGATTTCCATTCTTCCACTTTTTGCATAATTTTTTTCTTCTAACCCTAAAATTGTTTTTGGGGTTTCCAACATGAGCCAGGCCTACAGCTCTGTGGTGGATAAATGCTTCCAAACTTGATGATGGTTCCATAATCTATTGGTTTTTCACATTTCATCAGTCAGATTTCTTCTTCAGTCCAACCCATTTAATCAAATACTGTAACTAGAATCATGATAATGTAACTGAAAATTTTGGCTTCCATTTTGAAAATATTTAACACTGACAGCTCTTATTCTAGAACATTGCTTCCTCCAACTTCTATATAACCAATCATAGAATAGATTTGTTTTCGTAATAAATTCCAATGTTGCAGGCAGTTAAAGATGTTTTTGTTTGCCAAAAGTTTTGACAAAGGTTATTTTCCTTCCTTGCACCTGTTGTTGTACTAACCAAGTAGTCTAAAATAGCTTTTTTTTGTATGTTGCCAGTAATAATGAGATAGTTTAATGAGCAGAAGACCCTGACTGAACCTCAAATTATTGAAAGGTCAGTAAAGAAGGCTGGGTAAGTACTCAGTAGGGCTGGATTTGTTTTAGTCTTTTACTGTCTGAGGCTCTGATACTGAGGTGATGAGATCCAAGCTGTAGTCTCCATTCTGCGTAATACTTGAATGAATGTTGTGTGGTGTTGAACACAAATTCCGTAAGTGGAAAGAGTGCACAATCTGAACTTCAGTTTGAGTAGCTGTCAAATGGGTCGATCTGCTGTTTTCTGAAAAGTTTAGTGTACGTGAAGTGAACCAGGGAGATCTGGCTTCATGGATCATTGGCTTAATTCTTACAGTTTTTCAAAAGCTTTAATGATTGTCTCTCTGAAGTTTTGGTAAATTTTACTCTCTGCACTTAAGAATTTATAGTGGTTGTTACATTATTTGGCTGGCACAGGTGCAGCTCCTTGGGTGCTAGCAATGGTGGAAACATTAATGTAGGCTCGACCTGTTTAGAGTAAAACTGGGACTGTTTCTTTCTTCTGTATAGTATTATATCCACTAGACCTCAGCACAGGCTGTGCTCTCATCTGCTTTACACTGCTCTATGTGCACAAAGGAGCCCTGAACCCTGCCCACCCACCCCCAAACAATCTCACCGGTACAGGGGGCAGTTCTCTAGGTTATCAGAGAACCAACGTAGTGGCTTCTACTTCACCCGGACTTTTGACTGCTGGTGTAGGTGATGCGGCTAAAGAAGAGTGAATGAGCAGGCTATTTTGTGCCCTAGATCTGTTAGCAGCTGGTGCATCTTAGAATGGCCTAAAGAAGTCACTTTAGTCCATGCCAGCAGATCCAAGACTGTAATCCTACAAACAGATGGGGTAGTGCCTTAGAAGTAAGCCTATAAGCGGAAGGATTTTTTAGAATTTGAATTAATGTTTAACATATAGTTCTCAGTCCTGAGAAATCCACGTGCTCCTTTAGCTGTTGAGCAGAAACAACGTGCACAGCACTGTGCGGAACATGGAATCTCTATCCTGAGCCCTACCCTAAGGAGCTTACAATCTAAAACACGTCTATACCTGGGTTACCCTCACAAAGATGGGGGACCACATTGTGGGCACACACAGGATTCACAGCTCTGAGTACTGTTCAGAGGGAAGGGAGAACTCGAGAGAGCCGCAGTCTTACTACAGACTTAGGAATTGAAAGTTGAAGGTTTGGGAGGGACTCATAATGGAGTGAGCTGACAGGCCAGCTATGTCTGAAGAGCAGTGCAGGAGAGGGAGGAAGAGCCCTTCATTGGTCTTAGCTTTCGGTAACATTCTCAGTATAGGATTGCTAACTCATTCCTCCCAGCAGTTATTGTGCGCTCTCTTTAGCTTCTCCTACCCTACATCCTCTGAGGGATAGCAGAGGAATGGGTGAGTAGAAGAGCATGCAGAATTCCCTTTGTATTCTGAGGAATGTTTCAGAGGATAGGTGAAAAGCTTAATAAACTGAATCTATCATAAAAGTAAATCACCTCCATCATACAAATCCACTCACTCCCCATTCATTCATGCCTTCTATTTTCAAATCCCCCTCCATAAACTCACTTCAGGCTATCTGGCAGATGGTTTTTCTGCCTTGTTCCTCTGCTTGGATTGACTTATCTTCTGTTGTCTTCTCACCAGTCCACATATTGCTGAGAACATGTGTGTGTTTGCCACTGAACACTGGTGTGATGCATTTGGAGCTGCTCTGTAATAATTTATGAATATTGTATGTTGACCTGGTTAGTGGGATGTTTACTGTATGAATAGCTTGGTGTAGTTTACAGAGGGCTGTAGGGGAAAACAAGGAAGAAAGAAAAGGAATGGCTCAAGATAAACCACTGCTCAGCAAATGCTTTAGTTAAGAGACAATGCCAGAGCAGGAAAAACCCCAGGAACAGGAGATCCAAAGAACAGGAGCTGGCTTAAAAAGGTATACTTTTTCTCCAAGGGGGAGCATCGTTCAGTGAATTTAGGGTCCAGTTTACCATCAGAGAAAGGCAAGACAGAGATGCATGTAGATTGTTTTAAAATCTTTTTTCTCTAAATGATTTGTTCCTAGTGTTAAAGTAAACGGTAATTTGGTTTTAAAAGGTTGTCTGGTCTTTCTATTCTCCACTGGTCACGGGCTTTCAAAAGAGAGAACCACAGGTGCTCAAACTCAGTCAGACCTGCTTGGTAAGCATGGTTGATACACAGGATGCTGTTGCCGAGGGCCTCATCTAGGAACAGGTGAATTGTGGAATTCCACCCTTGGAGAGTTGAAGGCACAAGGCGAAAAACCTGCGGGGTGCGCTTGAAGACCAGGAAGGGCACAGAGGTGCAGCTCTTCCTGTAACCAAAACAACTGGTTTAGCTGGGAGCATACACAGAGATCAACCTCTGTTTCTGAAATAGGGCTGAGCAGTTTTTTGTTTGCCTGCACTTGACCATGCTCACCACTGGTTCAGCTGCACCTGCTGCTGACAATAATAGGTCATTTTTCTTGTCTAGACCAGGTCTGAGACTTATAGCTAGTCTTCTGTTGGTCTTGCAAAGAAAGTCTTTGGGAGGAGCAGGTTTAATGGTCACAATATACAAAATAAAGCCATTATCTTAGCCTACTTACATTTCTTAACCTCTCAGTATTCCTGCATAAGTTTGTTCTCAGAGACAAGGTAGGGTGAGATCGGGGTGGCTCTAAGGTTTTTGCCACCCCAAGCTCAGAAGTTCCACGGCACGCCTGCGGGTGATCCAATGTACAACGGATTTGGCAGTGTTTCTGTGGGAGGTTCACGGGTCCCGCAGCTCTGTCCCCGCCACCGAATCCACAGCAGCCTTGGACCTCCCACAGGCATGCTGCCAAAGACAGCCTGACTGCCGCCCTGAAGGCAAACGTCAGGCTGCCCCCTGAGGCTTACCGCCCCAGGCACGTGCTTGGAGTGCTGGTGCCTGGAGCCGGCCCTGGGTGAGAGAATGTTTTATTGGATCAGCTCCTGTTAGTGAAAGAGACAAGCTTTCGAGCTTGCGTAGAGCTCTTCCGGTCAGAAAGCTCGAAATCTTGTCTCTCTCACCAACAGAGGTTGGTCCAGTAAAAGATATTACTTCACCCATCTGGTCGCTAATATCCTGACCAGCATGGCAACAACACAAAGTTTGTTCTGTTCAATCATTATCACTTTGGCTGCATTCCATTTTTATAGTATTTGTTTTGAACTGAGTAAGCTTGGTTACCTTGCCATACTAGCTTTATTTCCATCTCTAATCCTTTTAACGCTCTTGTTCTGGGGAATGCACCCCAGGATATTAGTGAGCAGCCTTCATTCTGTTACTCTGGGTTTTTAATTTCCTAAATTATTTTCTTTGAGGCTGATTCCAACAAATTTCCTCATTATTTTAAAATCTCTTTTCTTGAAGTTGAGTGCTTCAGTGCTACCTCTTTAGATGACTTTTCTGTTACTCTCTTGAGGAAATATAACCGCTATTTCATAATCACTTTACTCAATGGAAAAACCATAGTAGTATTCTTCTGTAGGCAGTTTACACTGAATTGCGGGCTGGATCAGGGACACTAATGCATTACACCAATCTTGCCTCTTCATCTTCTCACGATTTCTTGTTTCTACACTCAAATCACTCTTCTTACTGTGTTACAGGGGTAAGTTATCTGGAGTCACTCTTGAAGTACAAACACCCAGCTTTTCCACGTTTACGTGTGTTTATCCCTTTCTTGATAGGTCAGCATTCACCATATCTTTCCTCTTATTTCCATCCGTTTGGCAGCAACATTAAATGTTACAGTGAGAGCCTTTGTATAGCAATCATAGCAGATGGGTGAGATGGCATAGTATAATTCATTGCCCCAAAACTTTATTAATGCAGAGTTAAGGTTGCCTGGTGCTAACTTGTGCTTTTCCAGAATATCAAGTTCATTGACACTTATACATCAGAAAATCAGGAAACAACACAGTTGAGGTAACACAAACTTAACCCCTGTACTGGGAAACAGAGTTACAGTACACACCAACCCAACTCCACAAACCTTACCTCTGTTCTTTTTGAGTGACGTTCAACTCACCCTGACTTACTTAGTAACACTTTACCCTTTCATAGGACATGGAGCACTGTGGGGAGAGAACAAAGGTTAAAACATCCTAGACTCTGTTAGAGGAACTCTGCTTTCTTGTGGCTGACCCTTACAGAATAAGGTACCAAATGAATGTGAGGTTCCCAGACACTGCAATCAATACCTTTGAAAAGCCTATAAATAAACTATTCCTGCTGTTAAGAAAGGACTCGTTCAGAAAGCAAAAGACCTAATCCCACTGCCCATGTGAGATTTATGATTATCTGTCTGCCTCAGATGGTTTCTTTATAGTAGGGTTTCATAAATGGGCATCAAGACAAATTCAGGATCAGAATCTTGCAAAAACTTCTCCCAAATGCTGTTCATAAATGGCTCTCTAATACTCTAGTATTGTAGTATTGGTTTAAAAGAGCACAGACACCCATACTCATATTTCCCGTGGGCTTTAGTTTTTGTTTTGTTAATAACACAAGCAAACCTCTTAGAACTTGAGAGAGAAAGTGAACCAGTCAAACAAGTGAAGAACAGTCTTATTCAGTTTGCCATTCTGTTGCTGGTAAAAATGCCTTTGGTTAAACAGAAGGCTTTGATGGCAGGTGAATGTTGGAAGTTTTCATGTAAGTATTTCATTCAATATACAACCTCCTGTTACTTTTGGAGCTTATGGGAATGTAGAAACTTGCACGGTAGACAGCATCTATTTCTTTTGTGTGGACAGTGGGAGAAAAATAAAGCAAGCATTTAATTTACATTAACACTGGGTATCCTAAAGCCCATATCATTAATACCAATAAATAAATACAGAAACCTATGATAGACTGTACATGAGACCTTGAGAAATGAAAATCCCCACATTTTCTGAGTTAGGAGTAAAGTTCTTTGCTCTCACTTTTAACAGGCACGTGACCCCTTGAAGTAGTCTTTAATGATGCAGAGAGCTTCATGCTATGCAGTTGACTGCAGGATTGGTTCTGAGAGAACACCTCATAGGGAACTACTTACACTTGGTAGTAAATGAAAGTGTTTGCAGGATCAAGCCTTCAGTTACCTGGATAAAGGGGCGAAGCTGCAATTTATCCAGAAAGTTTTTTCCCTTTGTCCTCTCTTCCAGAAGAGGTGTGCATGCTTTTATTTATTTTTTTAAACCAAATTACAAAACTGTTTATATAAAGATAAATACTGCCCTAGGGGCCACTTGCAGTTGGCAGCACTCACCCTAACTTTCAAGTTTCCCCAAGTTTCCCCAGCTATTGCTCTTTATGCTCAGATGACACTAGACTTTTTCTTAAATTCTCATCACCTACGTAACTTCACAGGGGATAGCAACGCTGGAAGTTGTGGATTATTCATAGGCTCTTACTTTTTAGAAGTACATTACTCCATCAGTAGGGGATAGCATGGCTCTTGGACTGGTAATGGTATGTAGAGCCTTTTAACTCAAGCTCACCTGTTCAAATCCAGTTCAGGTCAATAGTGATGAAAATTTCTTACTGTTTGGTGGACTATGTGAAATGAGTTGGATAATCCCAATTTAGCACTCAGAGCACAAGCATCCACATCACAAAATATGCTTCTAAAGTTGATACTGACAATCTTTCTGATGTTCTTGAGCAGGGGTTCTCAAACTGGGGGTCAGGACCCCTCGGGGGGTCACAAGGTTATTACAGGGGGGCTCGTAAGCTGTCAGCCTCCACCCCAAGCCCTGCTTGCCTCCAGCATTTATAATGGTGTTAAATATATTTAAAAATGTGTTTTAATTTATTGGGGGGGGGCGGTCTCACTCAGAGCCTTGCTGTGTGAAAGAGTCGCCGGCAAAAGAGTTGGAGACCCACTGTTCGGAGCTGCCACAGCCAGGGAGAAGCGCCTCTCCCCTGGCCCCGATCTGCTGTGGTTCTTTGTCTCCACCATAGCCCCTGGGCAGCAGGCAGCCTACAGCCCGCATCCCAAATCTCTCCTCCCTGGCCCCAGCCCACTGCCCCAGCCTTGAGCCCCCTCTTGCACCCTAAACCCCTCATCTTTGGCCCCATCCCACAGCCTGCACCCCAGCCAGAGCCCTCATCCCCGCAACCCTGTGCCCCAGTCCTGAACCCCTCATTCTCAACCCCACCCTAGAGCCCTCTCCCAACCAGCCAGAGCCCTTTGCTCCAGCTCTGAGCCCCCTCTCACACTCCAAACCTCTCAGCATCACTCCCACCACATGAACTTTGTTATGTGCACCATTATGAAGGTGTTGTGTCACACACCACTTCCATATTGGTGCACATAACAAAATTCATTCCGCCCATGGACATCAGACATTTGAGGGAACGCTGGTCAGGAAACCATTTCTGAAGCTCTGCAGCAGTTCAGTGGCTCTTCAAAGCATTCACCCACAGTTGTGTTAGCTCCTGTGTCTGCTTGTTCTAGCCTTGCTCCTGCCTTGCCCCTAGCCTTACCCCTGCCTTGCCTCATTCCAGGTGACCCAGTCCTGAACCTCAGCTACATACTCCTGCTCCAACCACTGGACCAGTTGGCCCATGTCCTGGTCACTGACGCTGAGGACTGAATCGCAGAGACTGGAACTTCTATTAATTGTAATAACCTACCCCCACAAAAAAAAGCCTTCCTGTTTTTCCTCTTCTGTTTTCCAGTACGTTCCATCTTGCCCATGCTTACTTTTTCCACTGTAAGCTTTTTGGAGCTGGGGCTGCCTTTACTTCCTTTTCCTTTTGCAGTGCTGAGCCCGTTAGTGATGCATAACAAATAGCCTTCATGGCTTCATCGAAAACCTTCCAGATTTAAACTGATGTTGTGATTTCTTCCTCAGTCTGCTACCAGCATCAGTGATTCACAAGGATACGGAACATATATGGGAATAAGTAATAACTAAAAGTTCAGTAACTACATAAAAGCCAGATTCTAGCCTGGATCTTTATGCAAATCCCCTCTAGACATCAGTGGGAGTTTTTCTGTGAGTTGAGGGGGCTATGGATTCCTAAATTTGTACTTCAGCCCACAGAACATAATTAAAATAGAATTTGGCCCTTTCCACTGAGTGCATTAGCAGCCCCTTCTTTAGTCACGCCTATGACTCACTCAGTATGTAGTTCTGAGATAGCTGAGATAATTGTCCTCTGGGTTGCGGAGAAGAGGGGAGACCTAAAACAATGACTAGAGTAAGAGTTGGGGGACTGTGGCCTGTTTTGTCTCTTAAAGCTGGAATGGGTTTAGGTCACCGAGACTATCCTGCTAATACAGTGGAACCCCGCAATACCGTGACGATTGGGGTCCAAAAATATCGACCGTGGTAAACGCGGGGTCACAGTATTGCAGGGTTGTGCTACATCAAAGCACCGCCCGCTGCCGCCGTCGGGAGCCACGCTTGCCTCGCGTTACAAGCAGATTCGCGCTATCGCTGGGCGCGGTATTGCGGGGTTCCACTGTACCTGAAGAAACCTATTATGTGCTCAGTAGAACTCGTTGTGAGTTGATCAGTGTTCGAGTTTAATTTTGTTTTGTAATGAACAAGATCCTCAAACAACCCGAAAGTGAAGGCAACATCATGATTATTGTACTTCTGTTTACACTGGCTGGCTGGCTGACTCATTGCTGGTGAAGTGTCTCTCACTGTGTTGAACAGCTGCATTGCAATTACAGGCTAATATTTTATATTTGATATCTGTGCAGCAACTGAGAGACCTAAATAATTAAATTTCCCTGTGGTCTAAACAGAACAAGTGGGTGTCAGATGGGATACTTTGTAAACATGAGCTGTTCCAGTTTAAAAGATTTGTTGGCATAGTGGTTGCTAGCTGCACATTTCCATAATAGAAACCACAGTGCTGGTCATTAATAGTTCAGCTGAGGCTCAGCAAATCAGATTAACCTTTGGAAATGTACTGACGTTTTCATCCTACAAAGCCTTTAGTTTCAAAGGCGTGAAATGACACTATGATGCTGGTACTAGTGAAACACACCTATGTATTGCATGTTAGGTGGCACTTTAAGGATACACTGTCATGTTTAAGCATGATTTTAAAACCAATTTCCTTACCCATGGTACTAATAATCTTAGATCACTAAGCAAAATTTTAAAAACCTGATTTACTTTTCAGTACCAATGCTGAGTGGAAAGCAGAGAGTAAACACTCATTTCTGGACAATGAAAATAAGTGGGTTTCATTTTCTGGCTCTCCTGCACCAGCACAACGCTGCAATGGTTTGGGTTCCAAACGCTTAAGAGGAAGTATTCAAATCCAGACAGGCTGTCTGCAACTCAGCCAAGATACCTCGAGACCTGAAGCAATTATTGCTAGGCATGAAAGGGAGTTTTATTTCTGTGTCTGTGACCCAAAGATCTCTTGGTGTCCACTGGCAGAGGGCATGAGGAGCGCATAGGGATTTAGAGGGATCCCTAGGTCTGATGTCTACATAAGAGTGCACCAAAGGGTGACGTGAGGTCTCTACCAACAATCGGAAATCCACCGGCTGTCCTAATCAGTGCAGGATGTGTGACATTGGAGCCTGTGTAGGGGAGTGCTTGTGTTGCCTATGCCTGGTGCAATCAGGAGCTGGCCCCTGGCAGGAATAGATAAGGGCAGTAATAGTGACGTGCCTCTCAACCCTGGGTACGCCCAGGAAGTGTCACAGCATCCTACAGCACTTTGTAGCTATGCTGAGGCTCCCAGAAAGGATGCCCGGTGGGGTGGTTCTGTGATATGTGCCCTAGACAATGGATTTAGAACATCAACTCATTTCATCCAGGCTACTGAGAAACCATCAAGCTGAAACAACTTTGGGTAAACGCCAACCAGGAGCCCTGTTTTCCATATGCCCAGGGTACAATTGGCTCCCTTTGACTACAAAAGCAGAGAGTTACTCTTACGTTGTGGTGGGAGCAGGAGAATTAGGCTCCCTCTGCTAGATTTGATTGATTTTGCATCTAAATTTCTGCCACCCAGATCGGTGGCTATATGTCTCCTTTACTCACAGAATAGACAGAGCATCTGATTTGTATTCCTGATTTGCTTTTGTTTTCAATTACGGCTGGGCGAAGTGTACTACCTAAACCTTCTCAGTGCTCAGACTGAGAATTTTTTTGTTACAGTTAGAACCTAAGGTGCTCCTGCTTTCCTCAACCTAGTCTCTGAATAGATAGTGCTTCCTTACCTCAGCTCAGTCTGACTGTATCTGGCATGTGGAAGTCCAGTTTCTAGTGCTGTTATATTAACTTTCAGATGTCGTCGTCCTCTTTAACTCAAGAGCACTCCCAAAGTGACAGCAAAGAAGATGTCTCTTTAGCCTTTACCATCTGCCTCCCCTTCTCTATCGGATCCTGTTGGTGAGTGTCTGGGCTGTGATAAATACAATTATTCAGAAGTTTATACAGCTGTAGGACAAATATTAGATTACGAGCCATTACGTGATAACTAATCTACTTCCTGAAGGAAATAATGTGATTGGCTTTGTAGTTCCAGAAACCTGCCAGAAGATGGATCGAAGGTTTGATGCCTTGATTCTATAACCATTTGAAGAAGTATCATAATACAAGAACGAAAGAAATATGATTTCCCAAACTGCCCCACTAGCTCCTCCATTGGGTCAGCATCCAGTACAAAAGGTTATGGCTATACATTATTATTTTCCTCCTACTAACTATTTGAATAGAGACAGGACTGAGACTTGGAATATAAGTCCTCAACTATGTCCTTTTCATTTCAGTCATTTTCCCCAGATGCCTATCAAATCTAGCCCAGCGCGGTCATGATAGTGCTAGCTGGCTGGTGGCCTATGTATGTTGTCCGGTAGCCTCCATTTGTGTGCTGGTGGGCAGCCTATGACTGAGACTGAGCTCAGTTCAGTTTCTAATGAACAGGATTTTAAGATCACCAACTGGAATACGTGCTGGCAGCCTCAGCGACCAGGACTGAATGGCAGAATATCTTCAAAAATATCTTCTACCGCCTACTGGAGGGCCCTCCAGGTCGGTGTTGATGTAGGCTGGGAGCTAGCCTGGAGAAAGACTTGGTAAATGTAGTGCAAGCTATCTACAACACACTGTATCGGCACTTGCATCCTGGGTATTTATTGGAAGGAAAACTCAGCCAGTTCTCCTCCATCATAATTTTATATCACAGGATAATAGCAAAAACTGAGGTTAGATTTATTGTTCATGCATCTCATTCAAAATCCCTTTGAAATTCATCGCTAAGTTGCATGCTATTCATCCCAAAGCTAAGAAGTGACTTGATCACAATCTCTGAGTATCTAAATAGGGAACAAATATTTAATAATGGACTCTCCAACCTAGCAGAGAAAGAATCAGAGGGGTAGCCGTGTTAGTCTGGAATTGCAGAAGTGACAAAGAGTCCTGTAGCCCCTTAAAGTTTAACTAACATTTTTTTATTGCATAAGCTTTGGTGGGCAAAGACCGGCTTCGTCGGATGCATGCAACCGACGAAGTGGGTATTAGCCCACGAAAGCTTACGCTCTAAAAAAATTTTAGTTAGTCTTTAAGGTGCCACAGGACTCTTTGTCACTCTAGCAGAGAAAGTTATAACATGATCCAGTGCCTGGAAGATGAGGCTAGATAAAATCAGACTGGAAACAAGGTGTACATTTTTAACAGTGAGAGTAATTTAACCTTTGGAACAACTTACCAAGGGCCACCATGGTGGATTCTCCGTCACTCGCATGATTTAAATCAAGACCGGATGTTTTTCTAAATGATCTACTCAGAATTATTTTGGGGAAGTTCTATGGCTTGTGCGATATAGGAGGTCAGACTAGATGATCAGAATGGCCCCTTTTGGACTTGGAATCCATGAATCTCAAAGCAAACTGAAGATGTGGATCACTTCTAAGTACCAACTTTTCGCAATGATCAATAATAATTTGCATTCATGGAACCTTCTTCCATAGATCTCAAAGTGCAAGACAAAGTTGATATGCATTGTCTCCATTGTACAGAGGGAAAGAGTAAAGTATAGCAAGGCTAAATGGCTTTTCCATGGTCATAGCAAATCACTGGCAGAGCTGTGAAAAAGACAGGTCTACCGACTCCAAGATCAGTCCATCTGTTCCAATTACAGGTAAGCACACATCTTTCTAGGCAGCATCAACCCAAGATAATCTGAGCCACAGATATCTGTGCTATGTAATAGATGGCTTTTCCTTTCCTTATAATGAGGTAAGAAATGCAGGTTATGAAACCAACAGAAAAGGAAAGCAATGAGGTTTTTAATTCAAACCTGAATAGTTATCTTGTCTTCATAACTTTTATAAACTCATTCCCTTGTGTCTCATGCATCTTTGAGAAATAGAATGAAGAAAGACAGATATTAAATTTAACTACATATATGAAATCACAATGCATATTTTCATTCTAGTATTACATAGTGTCAAACATAATTAAAATACTTGTTTTTATAATTTACTAAGTCTATTTTCTAGATTTACAATATGCAATACTTCATTTTCTCTCTCTCTTTTCCACCTCTTTCCCCATAAATATATTGCTGGGGCTACTTATTGAAACATTTCTGAGTAAATAGGCTATAGACTGTGAAATTGTTCAGCCTGCTAGGATAATTAAAGGCCATGAATGTGATCTAGATTGCTTGGTGACCCCATAAGCTGGCTTCATGGGAGGAATATCATAAAGAAATATTAATCCTATCATTACACTCAATTGATCTCCGTGCCTGGGACAGAACTTGTTTGTTGGATTATAGTAGCTGCTGCAAAGCGTAAGCTGCTTAACCAATTTAAATATTTCCCCCCCAGGAAACTACAGTGATCTTTATAGGTTTTTTTAATTAAATAATGTGCAGAGTCTATTACAAGTTGGAAATATATTTACTATCTTATGTTTAGTCTCTTTCGCTCTAACATTTTTTTTTTTTGGCTCGCCCCACTCCCTTTTTCCCTTTGAGTAATTGTGGGGTAATGGGTTTAAGGAGTAAACTTCCCACCACTCCCATTATTGAATAGCATAATACGTGGACACTGTGACTCGACTTTAAAGTTGTGTTATTACATGCTATGTATCTGCTTTGTAGAATGCATTAACCCTTAAGAAACTCTGTACAGCTGGACTTAGGTTCATGAAATAAAACAATAACTGGCTTTTCAGATGGAGGGATGCAAAAATAGTCCCAGTAAAAATATTTTCAAACTCTCTTAAATAATTCTAAAATAGAATCTCTGTACAATATGTGGCATGTACTGACTGTAATGTGGGGCAGTGTGGCATGGCTTTATTGGTGCTCTGGGATGGCAGTCGTGAGTGATGTGGGCACCTCAACACTCTTGGGGAGTGTTCAGGACTGATGTGGCCATCAAAATGACAACAAATACCTCACTCTTATAGCCCTTTTTACTAGTAGGGCTCAAAGGAGGTCAGCATCATTAGCTCCATTTAACACCCTGGGAAACTGAGGTACATACCAGTGAAATGACTTGCCCAGTAGCCTAGCTGGAAATAGAACATAGATCTCCTGAGTCTCAGTTTAGTATTCTATCCAGTAGGCTGCACTGCCTCAACTTTTTGCCTCTGTGCCATATCACCTCATCCACATAAGCCCTACAGGCAGCACTTTAATAGTTAAAGTTCCTGTTAACTGGAAAATATTGCAGTACAAAATGTATGTTGCATGACAGCATCATTATTGCAATGATGCAAATCGTCTTGCTCCTAATGAGAACACATGGCTTCAGGCAGGTTAGATTGCAGTATGTGTGCTAAGGCTCCAGAGCAGCTGGGGGAAGTGCAAAATCTTCAGGGCATGTGGCATTAATGTTTGTAACAATGTATATAAGTTCCCTACATCTTCCAACAACTCAACCTTCCTCCTTGTTTGCTTTTCCCTAGTCAGGTAAAATTCAGGAATTGCTAGACCCTTTCCAGGATTTCCTCTCCCAGCTTGATAAATGAATAATAAATTAGAAGAATAGCAAAGTCACTGAGTCATTAAAATCCTATGAATGAAAAAATATGCCCATTTTCCCCTGTGGTGACTTTGGACTATTAACTGGTGTTTTTGTTCACTTATGTGGAGTGTGAATAATATGGTAGTTAAATGCTGGCACTTTGGGGCTGACATTTAAGCATGCTTGCTGGTGGCAGCAGAACTGCTGATAGAACAATTACCTTCAGCGAGAGTCTTTCTTATTGCTGAATAAAGACCATGGCAACACATCAGCTAGGAGCTTTGTGTGTCTAAATGTGTATATATACACTCTAATTAAAATTTAAACAGGCTCCTGAGCGAAGAGAAAGCAGCAGCAGCGAGCTGAGGCATCTTGGCTGACGCCAGAGACTACAGACGGACCTGTAGATTAATCAAGTATAAGAAAGAGCTGTTCATGGTTCAAGGAGTGTGAGCCCTACGCTAACCTTACAGTGCGTCGTGGCAGCAGAAGTCGTAGTTGCTATTTTAACAAGCAAGGGCCACTCCTGGAAACTCTCAAATGCTCCTGGAAGCTGGAAAAACTATAAATGTGTTTATGGATGACATGAATGAAAAGATTCCACTCAAAGATGGGTAGAGCCAAAGCGAAGGCAACTCCTGCGTCTGCTATTCGACACCAAAAGGATGGGTGGGGTTTGTATTCCTTTGGCTTAAACTATATAATAGTCTGGAATCCCCCATCTTCCGTTTGCTACCCAAGTCCCCACCATGGTGTATTCATAGTTCCGGTGATGCTGGTCCTGACCCAGAGCACATCATTCTGCATTTTTCTTTAGAGGTGAGAGGGCTGATGGTTCAGCCCTGAAACTTGAGGTTGTCCCAGGGCTCAGAAGCACCATCAGAGGTGCCTTTTGCCTCTGCACTGCCTCAGTGGCTCCCTAACTCTGCCCAGTGCATGGAGCCGGGGTCTCCTGCTAGACACTGCACTTAAACTTGTAAACCTCCCTAGAGGGCAGCGGTACTATGGAGGTTGTCAAGGCTGATTCCCCGCTCTGGCACATTGAGTGCTGAAGATGGGGGCCTTCAAGTCTTCTAAAAATTAATACTGACCACTCCAAGCTTATATCAAAGTCCCCAGGTTACATCTTCTCTCTATGCTTGGATGGGTAGATGCTGCCACCACCCAAGTGCAAAACCCCCCTTTTGGAATCCAGGAAGGCACACTTGGGAATTCCTTCCTATGGGGTACCTTCAAGCCCTTTCACTCTCTTCCAGGGAAGAGCTGAGAAAGAAAACAAAGGAAATCAGCTGTTGCCACCAGCTAGTTAAATAACGTGCACAAACCTCTTAGGACACAAAAATCTAATCCTGTTCTCAAAAAAAAAAGTACATTTTATTAAAAACAAAAAAGAAAGAAAATACATTTGAAACTTCGACTTTTTGCTAGATTTGAAAGAAACATGTACAAGGATTAAGAGCCAAGATAGCTCTCGAGGTCCAACTTAAAAGTTACAAGCAAAACAAAAGCACCTGAGGTTAGCACAGAGGAGTCCAGAAGCCACAAAAAACTGAGAGAGAAACTTAATTGCATTTTTCTAGACATTTTCTGATCTACTTACATATCTGGGGTTTCAAATGAGTAGTTTCTAAGTATGATCTGGTGATTTTCATACTTGGCCCACAGCTTTTTACAGCATAACTCCAGCCTTGTCTTTGCTCTGTCCCTTCACTCCAGAGGACAATAGACAGACAAAGGAGAAGTTTTTTTTCCCAATTTTAAAAAGTTCTAGCCTTTCCATTGGTTCTTTTGGTCAGGTGCCCACTCCCTTCCTTTTACCTATGGACTTTTTTAACCCTTTACAGGTAAAGCAAGTAGAGAACAGCTACTAAAGGGGATTTTATAGCTAGCTGGCTGGGTGTCCATAAAAAGAGCTACTCCCACCCCTTCATTTATCTGTGAGGTGGTGAGCAGAAAAGTTGTGATTCTTACAGGGCATGATGCATATCACCCATGTCTGTATTGCCTTGTTTCTGGGCCATGTGTTGCATACCCTGCATTTTCATATAGTAACTTTTACATCCTGGTGATTTGGTCCCTCCACAGCGAACACTGTTAATTATAAGGCTGCTTTACGCTTCTCCAGCACCTTCCTTTCCAAGCTCTCAAAGCACTTTGCAACCATTAATTAAGACTCACAATGTCCTTTTGGAAGTGTAAGCAGAGTCTGAATGAGCTCCCCCCTACATCTAGTGATGAGCTGTGGAGGAAGACTTCAGGAGCTGATCTCATTTGCATGGGCACACGCAGTTTTGTGTTGTATTGTTGAAAGGGAACCCCTAGATGCTGAACCCGGCCCTAGTTGCTGCCAACTCTGACTGGCAGGAGGGTTTCAGAAACTTAAATTGATTATATGTCAAAAGGAAGACGACAGCCACCCAGAGTGGTGAAAGAGTAGCCCATTGGTTAGGGCACTAACTTCAGTCTTGAGAGACCAGGGTCCAAGTCTTCCTCTGCCTTAGACTTCTTGTGTGACCTTCAGTAAGTCACTTAGTCTCTCCATGCCTCAGTCCCTCATCTGTAAATGGGAATAACAGCACCGCCCTACCTCACAGGGGTGTTGTGAGGCTAAATACAATGAAAATGTGGAGGTGCTCAGATAATGTGGTAATGGAGCCCTATAAATATCTCAAACTGTAATCTCCTTGAGGAAAGGGTGGTGCTATCCTTTGAGTGCACTGAGCACAACCCAGAAATATCACACATTATCATAAATGACCTTGGAATTATGAACAATACTTCACACTCCTGCAGCAGCCACCTAGTCTAGCCAGGGTTTTAGAAGGAGTCTTTCATTGTGCTATTTTTATGTGAAGATTTCAAACTGTTTTATAAAGGTAGATAATTGGTGGTGTTATCTCTGCTTTACAGATGGGAAACTGGATCACAGGGAGGTTAGGCAAGTAATTTAACGTCACCTAGGAGTGAGTGGCCAAGCTGGTAACAGAAACCATGTATCCTGACTGCCAGGCATGTGCTCTAACCATTAGATGTATTGCCTCCAAAAATGTGCTCATGCTGACAAAGCTGCATTTGCTCACCTGAGCCATTGCCTCTGAATATATGTTTCTGCCCAGGTTTCAGGGCTGCTTTGATATTTTGACCCTGCGTTTCCCATCACAGCTCTCCTTTTCCTCATAAGCCATTCACCAGCAGGTACTCACTTTCTGAATCCACCCAGCTCTGCCCCTTCCCCCCCGCACGATGAAATCACTGGACAGTGATGAAAACCAGCAGCCCCAGCCCTCCTGACATCATGGATTGAATTTCTTTTCATATTGCTGCATAACAGGGATAGTGCATGCTTCATAATGTTGGCTTTCTCTGTATAGTTAACAAAACTCATTTTCCGTTCCAAATGCAAGGAACATGTCTTTGACCTGCCTTTTCTAACGCAAACGCGCATATACATTTATAAGAAAAGCTCCCCCTCAAAGCCCGCTACCAAAACACTCCATTGTGGAGAGGATGAGCCACATTTGAAAGGTATCAATCTCTTTCCTTAATGCTCTGCAGGAAGGCACTCGAACACCCCAGTGATAAGGTTGCAATAAAAATCTGTATTGAAGAGAACTATTGCACTAGGAACTTACCTTCTTAAAAAAAAATTGTGATGTATAGCTTTAGCCAGAAATAGTTCTAAAAATGACACTTTTCAACTGCTCAACTCCTACTTTTCCTGCAAAAGCTTTCTCTTCTGCAGCTCATCTCATCTTGAACAGCAACAAACACATTTTATCTTCCTTGCCTGCCCCTCTTAATTTCTCCCCACCGCTCTGTCATTTCTTATTTCAGCCATGTAACCACATTATTTATTAGCTTTATAGAGCACATTCTGGAATACTGTTTGCATGAAAGTGCTCTGCAAAATGAAGCTATTTTTACTGGGAGAACTATAAAAGTGTATGACTGTTAGCACTGCAGGGCCAATACAGCTACAGAAGAGTGAACTGGATTCAACTCTGCCTTCTGCATCATCAACAAAGCATGTTAGCTAAAATCTGGATTGCAGGATCTTTGCTACCAATGATGGGGTAAAAGGCAGAAATAACTTCTCTGCATTTTTAGATCCTAGGTGGAGTTTGGAGCCCTGAGAGTTAGAAAAAAAACTGACCTTTTGGCTTATAAAGAGAGTAAATTTGATCTGGAGTCATTGAGAGAATGCAAATATGTCATGTCCAGAGAGCCACTTTTTAGAATACTTCAAAGTAAAATGAATGTAGTACTTGCAAGTTGGACAGCCAGGGAAATGAAAGGGCTTTGTTTGTTCCTAGGACAAGTACAGTAAAAGCATCAGAAGCTCTATGTATTTCTACTAGTTGCTCTCCCTTTGTCACCTGCCTCTAGTTGTGAGGGTTTTGTTTTGTTTCCAACATGGAGATCTCTGGCATTCTGATTCAGAGAGGTACTGATTTCCTCTCATGAGAAGATTTAGGTTGGTTTAGGTCAAAAAGAAGAGTTAAAATGGTCGGACAATTGCCCCTTTATTTCTTTGATGGTTTGTGAAGACAATTTTTGGGATATTTTCAAAATACCACTCAAAAGCAATGATGGGGAGGGAAGTGAAGAGAGAGATGACCAAGTGACGGAGGGTAGCATTGCTGATCAGGCTTGTATGTGCTTCATCCTTTTCTTGCCATTGGCTTTATCTTTAGAAGTTTCTTTAAATCAGTGGTTCTCAACCAGGGGTACATGTCCCTTGGCAGTATTCAGAGATCTTCCCGGGGGTACATCAACTCATCTGGATATTGGCTTAGTTTTACAACAGGCTACGTAAAAAGCACTAGAAAAGTCAGTACGAACTAAAATTTCATACAGACAAAATGAGAAAGCAAGCTATGTTTCAGTAATAGTTTGTATTTTCACGTCTGATTTTGTAAGCAAGCAGGTATTAAGTGAGGTGAAACTTTTTGGGTTCTGCAAGATTAATCAGATTCCTGAAAGGGGTACAGAGGTCTGGAAAGGTTGAGAACCCTGATTCACATAATTCAAAAACATTTTAAAAATATCTACCAACTGTTCATTTTAATCCTACCAGCAGGGGAAGGGGAGGACAAGCATATTGCTTTGAACTTTTGTTCCTTCTGTTTTAGCACTTGGGTGGTCTCAGATGGGACTCTATGGTGGTAAATACCTCAGTAGATATTGTGGACAGATTGCTTATTTTGAACAATAGAGGTACTGACTACCCATCCCAATCAAGTGATGTTGTGGTCATTGAACTGTTGTTATTACAGAAACTAGTAATGAAATTCCCTGCCTGCCCTCTTCCCACCTACTCCAGCCCCTTTACATCAGGTAAAGGGTCAGAGCAGCAGAAAGAGGCCCTGCAAATGCCAGTTCTGGCTGAGGGAGGAACTGGTGCAGGCATTGTTTGCAGATACCCATAAGGCTGGCTTCCAAGGAGCCCCTTGCAAGCCCTGATGTAGGGGATGTGCAAGGATGTGTCATGGGCAGGGCTGCAGTAGGCAGCACTGGAGATTTAGGACCATGCTGCAGCACACAGGGCAGTCCAGTCAGGCTGTTGTGATATATACAGGCCTCTCAGGTCTGTCTAAAACACGCCAGGGGCTTCTCTAATCCCACAGAGGGCACCAAGTGGTATAAAGGCCCCTGAGCCCTCCCTCCCCTTAGGCTGTGAGTTCTTGAGTGCACAGCACAGAACCTTACCTTAGTGCTAATTTCCAAGGAGTAACCCCAGTTTACACCATTTGAAGATTGGGCCCACAGCCTTTACATCAGCGATAATGCACATGAGATTAAGGGCTGCAGGATCTGGCTCTTTAAGTCTTTTATGCCATACATTTACAAAAGCTGAATTAATTTAGGTGTGAGGGGAAAAGAAAATGTCACTAACAAAAGCTGAACTAATTAGGAAGTCTCCTTTCTCCCACTCTATCTATTTTTAAGCATCAATATCATCAGACTAACCTTTGCGTTAACCTGAAATAAAAGTAGTCTGTTTTTGAAAGAGAGGAGCTCTTACATGTACCGACAAAGCACTCAAAGCCCTAAAGGGGAATTAGGATTGCTGGTTTGATGCTACCATTCCAGTGACAATGCAGACTGTGACTGCATAGCACAAAGGGGTTTCTGACAAAAGAACAACTCAGCTGGTGAGTCATAACTTATTCATGTTTTCTGAACTCAGACACAGCCACGTAAGGCCCAAAAGGCCAGAGCACAGGGACTTAAAAGTCTATCCTTCAATTTGCAGGAAAGCATTTTTAGTTGCAGCTGCCTGATTCTGAAGAGCGCTGTCAGCAGGGAAGCTCTGGGACTTTGGCATTTCTTCAGCAACACACTGAAGTTTGTTTAGAAATTTATAGGCTGGGCTTGTTGGTAACAAGTTGATTTGATGCAACAAACTGTCACCAACAGAGCACCGGTTTAAGTCGCAGGGGAAAGTGTTTTTATCTCAGTCTAATGTACAAATATCCATATCACAACGCTGTCATGCAATGGTGGTGCCTGGCCTAATGGGGAAGAGCAATAGACTGGGACTTGGCTGAGCCAGGTTTTGTTCCTAGCTCAACCGCTGACCTGCTCTCTGAACTTGAGCAAGTTGCTTTGCCTTTGTTTCGTCTCCCACCCTTGTCTGTCTTCTCCATTTAATTGTCAGCTCTTTGGGACAGAGACTCTCATTATCTGGGTGTACAAACCCCAGCACAACAGTGCTCTGTCTTGGATGAGGTTTATAGTATATATAGGGACCATATTGTTCCTTCCCCCTAGAGCTTAAAGACAGGACTGAATAGACACAGCCAAGAGATGTTTCTCTCTCCCCAGGGATCACTGCAGTAGAAGTCACTAATAGCCTATCTGGGGCAGAGCCTTAGACGTGAGGTAAACATGGTGTTGTGGTGAGAGAGAGAGCAGAGGAGAGAGAGCAAAGGCAGCAGTGAATTAGAGTTGTAATCCCCAAGAGCAGGGCTAGATGGTCATGAAACTGCATGACTGGACCAGACTGAGCTGTGAATGACACAGCAACAGGGTAGCTCCTACACAGCAGTCCTAGAGGTATGTCTAGAGCTGTGCTGGGCCAGGCAGTTGTGGCTCTATGTGATTAGAGTGGTGAGATGAGAGATGCCAAAGAGGCAGCAGCACGATCAGAGCTACTGTGGCTAGCAGCAGCAAGAGGTGGCACCATATCTGGAGGTGGTGGCACAGCGAGAGCAGGGACAATGCTAGAATAATTAGTTCAGGGAAATGAAGGGGTGATGGAGACCTTATTGAAATTGGCTGTGCCTGTTGTTGTCAGCAGCCGCAAATGATTTGTTGACAACTCTCTTCAGATCAAGAGATTTCAACAACTTTTTTTTCGGTAGCCATGACAGCCGAGTCCCTTAACCAGTCACTTGTCATGCAGTTCCTCGGTGTTCTTTCACCTGTAGAAGGCATAAGAATGTTCTTTTACATGCAGCACTTGACGGAGGAATACTCACACCAATCACACATCATGTAAGCAGTTTATAGAAGGCAAGTGTGTATTTATCCAGAAACATTAGCAGCTGCAGCAAACTGTCAATCATGGATTTCTTCTGTTCTTCATAGTGTTCAATTACTTTTGGCAAGAGTTTTATCGCAGTCTCCACACTGTCTATACTGCAGCCATAGTGTTCTGAGAGTGGCTTTAATTTTAGAAAGTTAAGAAAGTTCTCAGACTTTGGGTTGAGGCAGTTGGAACCAATAAAAATAGATTTATTTTCAGAAAATCTTTAAAGTTTTCCAGTTATCTGATTATGCTGTATCAAAAAGGCATGTTTCCTGAAATCTCCTTTGTCTAAAAGGGGATGTTCTTCACTTGACACTTCAGTCAAAATGCTTTCCTGAAGTTTTTGGGCAACTTGTGTACAGAACTGTGAACTCCCCAAACTTCAGATGGCTTCAAATCATTTTCTGAAGCTACAGTAATGGCGTCACTTCATATTTCATCAAACACCTCTTCTGAATCTCTCATGTTCAGAAGTTCGCTGATTAGTGTCCACAGATAAGCCTCTCTGACAGAAGTCATACTCACTTGCTTGCAAGTAATCAGATGCAACTTTAAGAAGTTGAATTTTTGTGAACATGCAAAGGAGGACAATAAAGTCAGTCTAATACTGTCCTAAGCCTCATCCCCCCACTGCCCTGTCACTGCTTGGCATGTCTTGAAATAGTACACGTTTTACAAGAATGGACGAAATTGTTTTTTTCACAGCATTACAAGCAGAAACTTGGCATGCCCATCAAGAGTCACAGAGCTGCTTCAATTCCAAGACTTTATTTCTGGGTTGTACTTTTAGCATGTATGGCTGATCCAGAGAGAAAACTGTAGTTTCTCTAGGATAGTGAAAAAATGCAGTGCATGGGTTTTTTTCCCTTTGGATATATCAATAATAACTACATTGAGCCTGTGGTTGAAACAGCAAACATACAATGCTTGAGTTACTTCGTCCCGTAAGAGAGCTTGAACGCCATTAAGATTTCCATTCATAATGCTGGCGTCATCCTTGTCTGGGCAATACAGTTCTGTATATCAATACCACATCGTGTCACTGTGTTCTTCATATACTTAAAGAGAGACTTTGCTTTCAGTGACTTGGCAGGATGGAAACCAAGAAATCTTTCATATACTAATTTCATGCTAATAATGTCTCAATGTAATTGACACTTGTTCTACTTTGCTAATGTCTTTAGTTTCATCAACCATTATAGAGAAAATATTCACCTCTTTCACTTCTTGGCTTATGCATTCAAGCACCATTTCTGACAACATGTAAATGATTTCATTTTGTATTGACAAATGTGGGTGTATTTTGCATTGCATGGTCCATTTTCAACTGTCTTTCGTACCTGATCGTTGTACTTTGCTATTAGAGTGAGGAGCTCCAGGAAGTTCTCCTGGTTGCTGCTTTCACTGCAATGACCCGGACTACAGTGAGTTGCAGGACATGGGCTGCCACTTCAATACTGATAAAGTTCTCATGCATTAAAGCAAAATATGACAGCGGGAGCCCCACGTGCCACAGCGATTTCTAAGTAAAATTAATCCTTACTCATGATCTGAGGATAGAACTCTCAAATGTCTGAGAGTCCTGTCATGAGTCAGGCTTCAGTTTAGTTAGAAATCTTATCTCTTGTGAATAATTCACTTAGAGTGACCAGATTTCCTGATTTTATAGGGACAGTCTCGATTTTTGGGCCTTTTCTTATATAGGCTTCTATTACCCGCCACTCCCTGTCTTGATTTTTCACATTTGCTGTCTGGTCACTCTAAATTCACTAGAGTTGGTGTGTTTGCAGTCACAGCTCCCATACTACAGTATGGGAACAAACCACCAATGCTGCTATTCTGTTTGTCCAAGCGGCTGGAATAGGTGGAGCAGTAGTGGGAAAAATTGTGGCGGGAACCCACTTCCCCTTGTTGTCATCCCTGAGTGAGAGGCAACAGAGCGTTAGCAGTGAAATGAAAGACTAGGAACAAAGCATCTCTTCCGAGCAGCCAGGGAGCACCAAGAACTGGATGCAGTGAAGGGAAGGGGTAAGTGGCATGTTGCTGAAGGGATATTTGTCCCATAGACTTTCACATCACAACATGAGGAAACTGAGGCAAGACACTACTGCTCAAGATAGTATGGGGCAGGAATGACAGAAGCTCCCTAAAAGTGGGGGACACACTGGTGCCCAAACTGTGCCCCTTCCCCCTGAGGCTCTGCCCACACTGCCCCTTCCCTCCTCACCCTGGCACCATGCCTTCTCCCCGAGCCTCTCCACTTGCACTGCCCATTCCCCCAGGGCCTCTTCCCCTGGAGGCCCTGCTCCCATGCTGCTTCTTCCCACAAGACCTCACTCACTCCTCTCCACCCCTCACCCCCTCCGCTTACCCTTACAGCTGATAAAAAGTGATGGGACCATGGCCCCCAGTCTCCCTGTTCTGGTGTCCCTGGTATGGGATCGGTATTTTACTTATTGTTTGCATACATTTGACTCGTCTGCATTTCCCCATATTAGTGCTATGTTCCCTCTCCCCGTAGTAAAAGTTTTCTTTCTGTTTACACAAAGACTCAGGGCTTGCAAGTGGGGAAGTATTGCCTATTGCCCAGGGGAGGTATTTCATTGTTCCAGGTTTCTGGGTGGAGTCTCTAGCTGGTTTTGTCTTGTAATTTTAAGAGGAATCCCTGGATATTGAACCTAGCCCTCTTGCTGCCAACAACAGCTGGCAGAAGGGCTGCATTTCTTAAATCTGCTGTAGTCCCTGGCTACCACTTAGGCAATACTGTGTTTTAAGCTCAAGCGCAGAATTTTAGTACAAAAAACTCTTGCAGTGCGTGCTGCTGTGTTTTATTAGATGCCGTGGGGGAACAGAAACTGGCTTATAATGCTGTCTCTTTTTATGAAAAGTAAGGATAAGATTATGTCATGGATTCCATGACTTTCAAAGACTGCTGTGACATTTTCCACTGCAGCCCTGGGGCTGGAGCTATCAGCCAGCAGGGGCCCCTCAGCTGAGGCAGGTGCTGGATCCCTCACCCTCTGCAGTGGGGCTCTGGCTCTCATCCTCCATTCCCCCCACCCCCTCCGCCTTGGGCTTCAGTTGTCCCCCCCATCAGCATCCCCTCCCAATTATTTTTAGTAAAAATCACAGACACATCACAGGGTTCCATGAATTTTTGTTTGACTGTGACGTGTCTGTGGCTTTTACTAAAGATAACTGTGACAAAAATCTTAACCTTAATGTTAAGCAGTGTCATTGTTTTTTAGATCTGTCCTAATAGAGATGGATGTTGATTTTGCTCTGCCAAGGCGTCTGTTCAGAGAAGCAAGATGATTAGATGAACAGATTTCCAGCAGCAATGACTGTAATTTGGTTAGCATATTCATCTTCCCTCAGAGGTGCCATTGTTGTTAGACTTAAGTGGCTCACGCCTCAAAATGCAGAGCAGGGTGTGGAATTAATATTTTGTCCATTAGCAAATCTATACAGACTAAAGGGCATCTTTCTCTGAAAACCAATGACTGTAGTAAGATTTTATTTTGTCTTTATACCTACCCAAATTAAGTTGACTAGCATGTATATGAGTCACGAGTTGCTGAAGTCTAGATTCTCCAGCTCTATGGCTGTGCATGAAATGATTCTTTGGGTATTTTATGTCATGCTCTCCGCCCCTTCAACTATTACTGATTTATCTCCAGTTCTCCTCTTAAAGATTTTCCTCAGGACCTAGGGCAACGAAGAAATAGTTTAATTACTCCTTGCCAGCACTGGAGGCTGCTTATAAAACAGAACATAGTACTGCAAGCTTGTAAATATTGAGGTCCTGGCAGTCAAAACTCAGGGCCACGTGCACAAATCAGCCTGCTTCCAGCTTAGTTTTACAGACTTGAATAGCTCAGATAAAAGACGGATAAGCTCAGAACACTAGAGTGTTAGGCCATGTCTACACTGGCACTGATGTTGGCAAAACTTTTGTCACTCGGGAGCTGGGGGGTAAAAAACACCCCCTCAGCGACATGTTTTGCCGGCATACATGGTAGTGTGCACAGCACTGTGTTGGTGGGAGAGCTTCTTCACTGACGTAGCCACCGCTGCCCATTGAGATGGTTTTATTCTATTGACAGAAGAGCTCTCTCCTGTTGGCATAGAGCGACCACACAAGTGGTCTTGCCCTGGCACAGCTGCGCCGCTGTAAGTTCGCTAGTGTAGACAAGGCCTTCATTGGAGATGGGTGAACCAGTTGAGATAACAGACACTGCTCAAGACTCCCTTGAACAGTGTAAGCTTGTTAATTAGTTCACCACTTCTTCAAAGGAAAGTGGACATGTAGCAGCCTTTGTAATCCTGAGGTGAGATTCCACAAACACTTCAACCAAAACCATGCTGTTTTAGGTAAAACATAAATATTAACTACAGAAAGGTGGATTAGAAGTGATTATCAACAGCTGGCATAGAGATCAGACTTGGTTACCTAAGAGAGAAAAAAAAAACCACAGTCTAAATTCTAACTTTAACAGACTAAGCAAGATTTGAATCAAGCGGTCTTTCACCCTAACAGGGTTACAGGCAGCTCACAGTTCCTCAATACACAGACTGAACTCCCTTCCAGCCTGGGACCAATCTCCAGGCAATTTTCCAGGAGTTGAGATGTGTGGGGGGGGAGAAAGGTGGGGAAGAGCTCAAGTGATGATGTCACTGTCTCTATTTTACACTTTCTTCCAACTGCTAGAAAGATCCTTGCTGTGACATGGGGGTTAGGCCGCCCTAAGGTGCCTCTCGGACAGTGGATTCTTCTTGATGCACCATTAATGACTGTCTGGCCACTGATAGTTGATCCTTTGTCCCTATTGAAAAGCCAGTTGTGGGCATCTCCTAACCTCAGAACATATTTGTATTGAACACATATTATTGCATACAGCAATACTTCATAATGTCTCATACAATGACAGTACATACAATCCAACAGGATATTAAGGTTCAAGACTTTTAAAATGATACCTCACTAGGTTTACTTTGTACAAAACGTATCATAATATGTCAGTGATGAATATGGGGGTTCCAGGGTGCTACTTTGAGGTACAGAATGTCACACTCACTCTGACCTTTGCCTTCCTTCAAGAAACATACTTCAACCAAACGTTGCTGAGGCTCTGAGTGGCTTGGGTAAGTGTGTTTCTCAGAGAGGATCCTCAACTCTGGAGAAGACAGATGGTGACAATTTTAAATTGGCTGTTTCACTTCTGTTCTCCAGCTGGGCTCAAAACAGGAAATGCCAGAAACTTCAAACTGTTTTGCAGACTCAGGAGGATCAGAGAGTTCAAACCACTTTGGAAAGGCATCCAGATTCCTGACTATTCCTCTGAACGTGGGTCATTGTTTTAGTTTTGATTTATATGGAAGTGCCCGCAGGTGCACGAGTGACATAAGTTACCCCAACATAAGCCCTTGTGTGCACATCACTCTGTCAGTGGGAGAGCTTCTCCTGCTGACATAGCTTCTGCCATTCATGGCGGTGGTTTTATTATGCCAACAGGAGAGCTCTTTCCCATCAGCATAGAGCAGGGGTGGGCAAACTTTTTGGCCCAAGGGCCACATCGGGGTTGCAAAATTGTATGGAGGGCCAGGTAGGGAAGGCTGTGCCTCACCAAACAGCCAGGCCCTGCTCCCCATCCAGCCCCCTCCCACTTCCCGCCCCCTATCTGCGCCCCCCGAATCCTCGACCCATTCAACCCCACTCTCACTCCTTGTCCCCTGACCACCCCTTCCAGAGACCCCCCACCCTAACTGCCACCCCCAGCACCCTCCCCACCCAACCGCCCTTGATCCCTGTCACCTGACTGCCCCAACCCCTATCCACTGCCCCCCCCACCCGCTGACAGGTCCCCAGGACCCTGGGATGTGGCCCGCAGGCTGTAGTTTGTCCACTCCTGCTCTAGGATTTTTACCGCTTCTTCTGATGTTACATATCTTGTGGCTGCAGTAGAAAAGTGTAATTGAAGCTAACGTATTTTTAGATTTTTGTAAAAAAAAAAAAAAAAAAAATGAATGTAGATGTACAGGAAAAACAAGTAACTGTGTGGGTGGTGTCTCAGATGAAATGGTAAGAGCTGCTTAACTGGGAGAGCTTGGTGAGGACTTGTGGGTGATCCTTCCTCCTGTTCAAAGGGGATTTCAGAAGATGCCATTTCACCAGCAATGTTGCTTCTCGGGACTGCACAGCTGGGGCAATATATTTGGGAGAAGACACTAGTGCTCTGATTCTCTAGTCTTTTACACCAGGTTTATATTGGTGGCACTCAGGAGATCTGGGTTCTATTCTTGCTCTGCCAGACTTGTTGTGTGACTTCGGCAAGTTTTTCCTTTTTCCTTTCTGTTATGTCCGTTTAGAAAATATGTGAATATGTGCTAACTACATATGCTAAACTATCTGTTTGATCTTGTGTTTCGCTATGATACTCTGAGTTTCTTTCCCAGAGCTGAAGGAGAGCGCTGTGTAGTTTAAAAGTTTGTCTCTATTACTAAGAGAAATTGGTCTAATAAAAGATATTACCTCATCCACCTTGTTTCTCAAATATCAACACAGGAACCCTTGAGAACTGCCCCCGCAGCTGCGGTTCCTGTGTCATTCCCGCTTCCCCCACCCTGCAGGGCAGGGCCTAGCACCCTGTAGCTCCTGTGTCCCCAGAACTGGACGTGGTACTCCAGCTGAGTCCATAGTAGAATGGAAGAATTACTTCTTGTGTCTTGCTTACAACATTCCTGCTAATACATCCCAAAATGGTATTTGGATGTTTGCAACCACATTATACTGCTGATTCATATTTAGTTTGTGATCCACTATAACCCCCAGATCCTTTCCTGCAGTACTCCTTTCTAGGCCATCATTTCCCATTTTGTACTTGTGCAATTGACTATTTCTTCCCAATTGGAGTACTTTGCATTGGTCCTTTGTTGAATTTCATCCTATTTATTTCAGACCATTTCTTCAGTTTGTCAAATTCATTTTGAATTCTAACCCTGTCACCAAAGCACTTGCAACCTCTCCCAGCTTCTTAATAATCTTTAAACTTTATAAGTGTACTCTCTATGCTACTATCCAAGCCATTTATGAAGATACTGAATAGAACCAAACTCAGGATAGATCCCTGCCAGAACCTGCTTGATATGCTCTTCTAGCTTGACTGTGCATCATTGATAACTACTCTTTATTTACGGTTTTCCAACCAGTAGTGCAGCCATCTTATTGTCTAAGTTACGTTTCCCTAATTTGCTTATGAGGCGAACATGTGTGACAGCATCGAAAGCTTTACTGAAGTCAAGATATATCATATCTACTGCTTCCCCCATCCACAAGGCTTGTTACCTTGTCAAAGAAAGAGATGAGGTTGGTTTGACATGATTTGTTCCTGATAAATCCATGTTGACTCTTCCTTATCATCTTTTAGGTACTTACAAATGTACTGTTTGATTATTTGATCCATTATATTTCTGGGTACCAAAGTTAAGCTGACTGATCTATAATTCCCTGGGTTGCCCCCCCCCACTTTTATAGTTCGGTACTATATTTTTCCTTTACCAGTACTTAATTTGTAATGAAAGAGATGCTGGGGCTTAAGCAATTTTTGTACATTCATAACTGACACAGCAAGCCCAGCGGTGCCAAGCTATGAACTGACAAGCCTAGGAGTGCCGGGGCTCAGCCCTGGCACAAATTAAGCACTGCCCTTTACCAATCCTCTGGGGTCTCTCCCATCCTCCATAAGTCCTCAAAGATCATTGCTAATGGCTCAGAAATCTCGTTAGCCAGTTCCTTAAGTAGTCTATGAGCTGGAGGTAACTCCAGGAAGTTGCTCTATCCTGCCACCATCTCTGCTGTATTGTAGAAGGTAGGGCTAGTCTGACTATGCCATCCACATTTCCTTTGGAAACAATGCTGGATTAGTGGGTAAGAGCCCACAGACCCTGCACTGGGGGTACCAAAGCTGCTGCAGGGAGGTGGTACAACAGCCATTCTCTCTGTTTTGTGAGGAAGTCAACTTCAGGTAGGAGGCGATGCTGGGTGGTACTGGGGGTAGTGAAGGCAGGTTGGCAGAGGAGGATTGTGAAGGTAAGAGGAGCCAAGGAGCTGGATGGAGTGTCCTGTGTTCCATGCAGTGTATGCCTGCCTGCCAATGTAGGTCAGACTCAGTGATAGTCTGGTTAGGTGTTTAAACCAGTAGGATCCTGTTTGATATGGAAGCCAGAGGATCTTTATTGTACTTATGCGTGTCACATCTGCCTGGCCCCTAAATTTCATTGTACATACCCCCAATGCCCTGTTGCTTAACAGAATGCTAGTAAAAACGGTTAGCTCTCCCTTTAGTGCCAGTATCACTGTGGAGTAGGGTGGGTGAGACCCATCCATCAGTCATCTAAATCCTGCAAGGAATTATGAAAGAGGTAGCATGTGCACTCATCTTTTGTGAGGAAGAAGAGTGTATGCAGCATCCTCTGTTTCACAGTTACTCTGGGGTCAGGAGAAGCAGCATGTGGTATTGAGCTCATTTTTGCTCCCTCTCGTGTATTACCTGAGCAATGAAACAGGGAGGCTGTATTTCACTTTTGTGTCCTGCCACAAAACCCATTCATTTCCTTCAAATCCATTGGTTAAAGCCCTGGTTAGGTGAGCCAGTGTTTTCACAAAAAGAATGAGGAGTGCTTGTGGCCCCTCAGAGACTAACAAATTTATTTGAGCATAAGTTTTTGTGGGCTAGAACCCACTTCAACAGATGCATAGAGTGCAACATACAAGAGGAAGACACACTCTCTCTCTTTCTCTCAGAGAACATGAGAAGATGGGGGTTGCCATACCAACTCTAAGAGACTAATCAATTAAGATGCGCTATTAGCAGCAGGAGAAAAAAGAACTTTTGTAGTGATAATCAGGATGGCCCATTTCAAAGAGTTGACAAGAAGTTGTGAGTAACAGTAGGGGAAACTTAGCATGGGGAAATAGATTTCAGTTTGTGTAATGACCCAGCCACTCCCACTCTATATTCAAGGCTAATTTGATAGTATCCAGTTTGCAAATAAATTCCAGTTCAGCTATTTCTCATTGGAGTCTGTTTGGCAGCATGAGTGTATTCAATCCCTCCCTTGGTGGGAGACACTACAGGGCAATGCGCAGCCATGTGCTAGCAGAAATGAGCATCTTCATCTATTATTGACACCATGATGAGGGAAAGCTGGGGATAAATTCAATCCTTGTCTTGCCTGTCTTTAGGGCTCTTTGCTAAATGAAGATGGACTGGCTTTCCTTTTATTCCTTAAATAAAAGGCTCTGTTCATGATTGAGGCATGTGTGAGTGCAGTAATGATCTCATGCAAGGGGTGAATGACTGTAATTGCCACACGTTTTCCAGATACTTTCATGGCTTTTTATTTCTTTTCATCAGTTATCTTGTGTCCTGTGCTTGAAACTGAGATTTCTGGTACACAGCAGAAGCCAAAGGCAGTGAATTACATGCAGGCATACTAGAGGCACTTGTGTAGCATGAGAAAAGGTGGTAGACAGCTGGTGAAAGACAAGAACATTATGAAAAATGCATGAAATGAACAGATTGCTAGAGTCGGAGCTACACAGAACCCTCCTTCCCAAGCAGATTTTTTGATCTTTCCATCCCAGAGCTGGACTAACAGAAATCACCTGCAATGTGCAGCACACGCAACCCCGCTTCTTTCAAGGGCTCCTTTCTCTTTCTCATTCCCAAGAAGTGTAAATATTAATGGCTGTATTTCTT
This sequence comes from Dermatemys mawii, assembly GCA_007922305.1. Taxonomy (NCBI): domain Eukaryota; kingdom Metazoa; phylum Chordata; order Testudines; family Dermatemydidae; genus Dermatemys; species Dermatemys mawii. The sequence goes on along the minus strand of ML677342.1, from coordinate 36,583,412 downwards.
TTCCTCTGATTTCTGTCATTTGCAGTCAGCTAGCGGAGACAGGATTCTGAGACTAAGGCAGCTCAAAGTACATTTGAATCTTTGTGGAGGAGGGGAAGAAATATCACATGGGTCCTAGCCCACGTAATAGCACCGCGCATGGATTTGGAACCACAAGATTTTGCCTGGATTTCCAGGTTTGCATGAACCCATAAACTCAAATTCTAGTGAAACTCACTGGCTTCATATGGCAGGGCTGACTTGTTCCTGTCTAATTCCTAGCCCACAAACAACTCGGAGACCTTCTTGTAAAACACCTTGTGTTTTTACAATGTTCTTTCCTACCACCTATACAGATTATGCCGCAGCATATTGTACCAGGGAGCCCTCAGCTCCTGAGGCAAGGAGGGGAGAGATGTCACTTACGCTACCCATCCCCTGTGCCTTTTGTACCCTCTGGGCTTCTGAGTTAGCTAGCTCTTTAATTTGCTCCATCCCATCCCAATCTATTAATTGGGCGCCGTTTCCATAAGCAGGTGTGCTCTGGGGCAACTCACTGGAGGTGCAGTGGTCAGAGTTCTGGCTCAGCACTCTGTCACACTTCATGAAGATATCGGAAAAGGGAGAAACTTGTCCATACCCGCAGCAGCCATGAATGTGTCCCCTCTTCTCTTTAGTTGTCTCTGGGACAGAGGTGGGGCAGTGACTTCCTACCCCTCCATCTTCTGGAGATGGGCAGTAGCCTCTCTCCCCTTCGCCTTCCTGCTTCTGCTGGAGGTCTGCTCCCCCAGAAATCCCAGTGGAGGGGGCCGGCCTGCTCCTCCACCGATAGTTCTGCTGCTGTGGCTGTTTCACTAGCTCTTGTCTCATTTGGGGGCTGAGGGAAGCCCCAGGATGCACCGTGGCATTAATGAATACCTGATTTCTTTAGCCACTTGCTAGCTGGCTTGCTCCCTGCTTCTGCCTCTTCAGGGAACAGCTGGTAGGCTGGCGCCCTCAGGTATTATTGTAAATATCTTTGAAGGAGCCTGAGGAGTTAAGGGGAGGGACAAGTAGGGCACTTAGTACCCTTAGCAGTAGGCTCTTGGGCTCTACGGGCCCACTCAATGATACCTTGAATAGCCAGTCAGGGAGAGTAGATCACCTGGACACTTCTACGTACACTCCCCATTCCAGACTTCTGGAATGAAGAGTGTGGGTCGGAGGCCACCAGATTCTGGATTTAAGAGGGGTGATGTTTGGGTGGGTTAGGGCCCTAAGCTGTTCTTCCCTAACTTTAAGTTCTGTTCCAGGTTTGGATTTCAGGGCAAAAGGCTCATTCACATACCTCTAGCAACAGTCCATGTCACAAATTACATGGCATTTGTACAGTGCCATAATGTAGTGGGCAGCCTATCTGGCTTGTCAGAGCAAACCCATGCTCCTTTTATCATGATTGCTTGGTCAGCAGCAAAATGTTCTGCGTTGCCAGTGAACCGGAACATATTCCCATGTGCATAACGGAGTGCAGTACACTGCATTACAGGTGAGCTGGATGAAATGCTGTGAAGAAAGGTAAGGTACAAGTCAAAGCAGATGGTGGATGTAGGGGTAGTTCAAGGGCAGCCTGCTGAGCAGAGGAGCCGGATGCCAGCCTTTAGGATGGTTGAATGCAGAGCCAGCTACCCAGCATTAGCCACAAATGGAGGAGAGCAGGGATTCCTATGACGTGAAAAATAACAAAATACGCTCAGACCCTTGTTCTGCCAGATCATGCAAAACAAACATGTTAAATCAATAATTACATGGGCAATTTGCAAGGAACTTCTAGGTGCTGCAGGAAGTAGTGTTGATGACTTAGCAGGGGGGTTGTTTCCTCTGGCTCCGGACTGAACTACAGACCTTACCGTGGTGTTAGCAAGCTCTGTGCTGCAGGAAGCATCTCTGGGTGATGTTATCCCTGGTAATTACTTAGGGCTAACTCTGTTCTTGGTCACACCAATGTAACAGTATTACTGTAGAGAAACACCACTGCTTTCAGTTACTCCTCTTAGTTAGGAGAATTTCCTAACTAAGTCAGTACAGTCAACCTCAAATGATCAAAAATCCTGAGGCAGGTCTCAGGAAATCATGATATTTAAAATAATAATACAAGTTGGGTTCTTTTTATTTGCCTTCTGTTCTCTGAGCCATACCAAATCCAAGTTTCCCTCACTTCCTTTGCTGGATGGTTGCAATCCTGACCTTTAAGTCTTATCCTAAAGCAGAACCAACATCTAGTGAAAGGCAACTGACTCTACTACTATTGAGAAAGCAATTACACTTCATTTTCTCTAGCTGCCCAATGCTGAAGACAGGAACGTTGTCGAGTTTGTATTAAAACTTGTTTATCATGTGGCGTGGGTTCCAGGGAACGTTACATCAGTGGCTTCATTGTAATGTCTGAGGCCTTCTTCGTCAAAAAAACAGAGTCAGAGTGAGAGACAGCAGCCATGAGCTAATTGCAAAGAGTCACATACTCAAGATCCACCTCAGTTGCACAAAAACAATATAATATCGAACTGCTAAGAAGGCGCTTCTGTCCTGAGAGTTCCCTCCATCAGCAGATAAAGAGATCTTAAGATGTTTAAAGAAAGTGTTGTTTGATAGCATTCCATCTGGCAAGAAACCCACTTCTCAACATTTGTGGTTGTGAAATCTATACTTCTCTATTGTTTTGTCTTTATGGCCCCTATTTTCCGATTGGTCTCTGTCTGAGTTTTTAATTGTTTCTGTCTGTTGCATAACTAATTTTGCAAGATTTAAATCAACTAAGGTGGTGGGGTCTGATTGGGTAAAGAACTGTTTCATAATGGGCTATAATTGGTGGAAAATACCTTTTTGTCGCACATTAGTGTAAAATGATTGGCTAAGGTAGAGCTAAATAGGACCCAAATTTTAACTATAGAAACTGGGGTCCAAAAGGAAGTTCTTTGGAATTTAATTCCAGAACATAGCCCAAGATCAGAGCTGCCAAAACCATCACATCCATTCTGTTTTGGGGACTGTTAATAAATAGAGGCTAAAGATATAACTGTGTAAGGGTGGGAAAAGGCCCTGCAGAGCCCTGATCCACGGGGAATGGATGTTAGCCCTGAGCCAATGGAAAGGTAAAGTTGGGTCCCTTGTTTCCTGAGTGTCCAAAAGACAGGGTGGTGGCGGGGCGCGGGGTTAGACTGTTCTGGTAACATCATGAGACCCCATGCTATGCTTCTTACAGGCTATTCTAAAAATGGTACTGGTACTGTTTTATGGAGCTGTGAGCATAGTAATATGGGATCTCAAGAAAGCTGAAAAGGAAGAGAAGCCACCTTTTCATCATCTTTCCAGGTAGGTGGACCAGCACCCAACTGTTCGCTTACCAATCTCTATCTCAGTATATTGTTTTTGCCTTGATGAGCTCCGAATTAAAATACATTAACATACCTCCAGAAGACACACAGCACTGGCAATTAAAAATGCTTGTAAGGGAAAAGACTATGTTGGGTCAGGACTATAGCATGAGCTCTCAGACCTCCAGATTAATTCCATCTGCCAATATGAACCCAGTGCACACTCTGGGGTGCACGGCTGAAATCCGATGACTTTAGACACTTCTGTTGCTAATTGCACTGCTGGAATTTTTTTATGATAGCAATGGATGCAAAGTATTAGGAAAGAGTAGCAAGTAAAATCTGTCTCTACTTAATTTGCCAAGCTCTTCCGAAATCATGTTCCAGCTATTGTAAGTACGTCAGTTGCCCAGACATTACTTTAGCAAAATGACCTACCTGTTCAGAAATCCTCCTGCAGGTTTGGTATGACTGATGTGCCTGAATATGGGGTGAGAGACATGAGCAGCAGGACAGGATTCTCAAGGTGACTGGTAATAGAAGGTGTAAACTTTCACCTCAAAGCAAGCCCAGGAATATGAGACTGGTCAGATCAGAACAGACAGCAAGTATGAAAAATCAGGATGGAGGTAGGGGTTATAGGACCCTATATAAGAAAGACCTCAAAATCGGGACTGTCCCTATAAAATAGGGACATCTGGTCATCCTAGATCAGAACAGACAACTGGGAGCTGCTGGAGCCTTTCCTTGCTGCGTTGAAGAGGCAGCCAGATGCTGCACTACTAAAAATAGTAGTGTAGACATGGGGAGCACTGCTTTGGTATGTAGAAAGCTGTGAAAGGTATATAACCTAGGGGTTCAGATAAAGCCAGTACTTGGCACAAGCAGACTTAGGCCTGGTCTGCACTTGTGGGGCGGGGTCGATCTAAGTTAAACAACTTCAGCTATGTGAATAATGTAGCTGAAGTTGACTTGCTTAGATCTACTTACCGCTGTGTCTTCACTGTGGTAGGTTGACTGCTGATGCTCCCCCGTCGACTCTGCTGGTGCCCTCTTGCCCCGATGGAGTACCAGAGTCAACTGGAGAGCGCTCGGCAGTCTATTTATCGCATCTTCACTAGATGTGATAAATCGACCCCCGCTGGAGCGATCGTCCCAGAGGTAAGTGTTCCAGTTGACTAATAAACCCTAGTCGGTGTTGACAGGCTGGCTTAGAATGCTGATCCCAGCAGGGGGTAAAAGTCTCTGAACAGGAGTTTACCTCAGTCAGACTTGCTGGTTGGAGTTTGCAGTGAGAATCAGGAATGCTGGACTCTGAAGGCTGTCTTGGAGACGACGAGACTGCATGGCCTATGCTTGAGGAAAAGAGTGATCCCTTCAGGGTCTGGCACACCAAAGGGGTATTGCCAGGAGACCGTCTAAATGCTGGGTGTCACAGGGCGGCTGGCCCCTGTAAATGAAGTAGGTCCAGCTCCTATGTGCCAGAAGAAGTGCTTCCAGTTTGGCTAATCAAGAGGTTGTGACAACACCTGGAGCTATAAATGAACAGAGACCTGAGAATCAGGAGACTGGAGGAAGTCTCTGGGGAAAGCTCCCCCAGGCCCTCTGGAATTATCAGGAGGGGCTAGTCTGCTGGCCTTCCTGAGCCAGAGAGCCATGGCTGGAGAAGGTGGCTCCTGGGGGAAGAAGACTGAAGGCAAGAAAGCCTATTCTGGCAAGTCCAGATTTGGACAAGATGTTTGAACTGTGCAATGATGCATCTGACGGAGGCCTAAGAGCAGTATGGATGAAAGCAGGGGAAAATAAAAAGGAGCATCCCATTGCTTTCTGAAGTAAAAAACGAACACCCACTGAACAGAATTACTCTGATGTCGAAAGATAATGTTACGCAATGAAGTGGGCAGTCAAGCAGTTAAGGCCTTACCAGTTTAAAAGGGCCTGTTCAGGGTCCTAACAGACCATTCTCTGTTGGCATGACTACACAGAACAAAAGGTATGAGCTCCAGACTGCAATGCTGCAGTATAGCATGCCAAGAGTATGATATGGAAATTGTACGTATTCAAGGAAAATAAAAGGTGGTAGCAGATGCCCTGTCCAGACAAGAGGGCCCTGAGCTGATGCCTACAGATCAGCCAGTGGCTGACCCTAAGTTAGAGAGGAGGTGTGATCCAGGGACCCCTTGGTGCCAACTAGCAGGGAGCATAAGGGGTACATAGGGGTTTATAGAGAGCCCCTCAGTCATGTATACTCATTATAATTCATCAAAGGGTGGCATGTAAGCTCTCTGTTGCTAGCAAATAGTTTACATCATAGTCATTACGAAATGTGTGTATGGGTAATATTTAAGAAGTTATGTTTCTGTATGGGAAATTATGTTATTAAAGCCTTGAAGTTAAATGCAGGTCACGAGGGAATAACAGGCCTTGGATGACTTCTGGTCAGGCAAAGGGTAGGAGATGCTTATCTCTGTCTGTCTGGTCAGGTGTGTATTATTCTACATTGTATATATCACAATGGAGGCATATTTGAATTACTGAGCCTGATGCTACAGAAGAGATTGTGAATTCACATGAGAGAAGATCTTTTTTCTAATATAACTTCAGCCTGGACTGTAAAATACCAGTTTTAAAAGAATCCAATTATGTCTTCCTATGGCTGGACTTTTTTATTATTATTATTGATGTGATTGTTTAGAGTAATCCATAATGTGTCTGACACAAGGGATTGGCTTCTAAAATCCTCCTCTTCCAACTGTTCTCTTCTATATGCTTTCCCTTTCATTCTCCCTGTTCCTCCCTGTTCTTGTGTTGCATACATATGATTAAATAGGCCCTGTCAAGTGAGATTGTAGTGAAAACTGGTTTATGGAATAGAAGGAAAGGATCATTTAAAATAAGAATATTGTCTGACACAGAGGTAGGCTGCATTATTCGAGATTGGTGGTTAGCCTAGGTTCCATTTAACATCTTTTAATGGACAGGAAGCAAGGATAAGCACCACATCTACTACTGTCACAGCTGATGGTAAATTGGGAAGTGTTGTGGTTGACGGTGAGGGCAGTGAAATAATCTCCAAGGAACTAGAGAGAGTAGAAATGCCTTCAGGAAACCAAATGAATTCTGACCTGGACAAATGGAGCCTAATTCTTCTGTGGGAAGCAGAAATCTGCAGTGCAGAGAAAAGCCTAGGGATGAAAATGGACAAGAAATTTGGATATAATTCTGTAGCACAATATGATAGCATTAAAATAATGCCATTTGGGGAGCTACATTGAGGCATGGAGCAGGTCTGTGATAAGACCCACTTAATAGGACTCTAGTGAGACCATGCCAACAACACTGTGATCACTTCTGGGCACTTCAATGTCAGAAAATAGGTGACAAATGAGAGAATTCAGCCAAACCTAAGAAAAACGATAAAAAGATTTGAGGGATTGATCGAAGAGGAGAGGTCACTAGAGCTACCTCTGTATAACTTTCCTAAACAGCTAAAGCGAGGATATGGCAAAGGTCTACAGGTATTTGAAGGTACCAATATCAGTCGCAACAATCTTGTGTCTGTTCGTAGGATACTTTAACCAATAGAAGCACAACTCCTTACCGTAATTCCAACTTGAGCTACATGCATACCTTATCAGAGAGCTAACCTTCTATTACTGGATTAGTACACTTTACAAAGCTCATATCTAACATGTTCACATCTCAAACTCCTCTGGAAAAAGTAATATATGCAGCATGGCTTTTTCTTTGCTTGGACTCTCTACTTTCTGGATCATTAAGTTATTTATTTATATTGCAAGCAGCAAACTGAAACCAATGTGAGTCTTTCTGTTGACTTCAATGTGGTTTGAAGAAGGCCCTGAATTATTTGCCCAGGGTCACACAGGAAGTCTGACACAGACCTGAGTCCCAACATGCTTTCTCCCCACTAGCTCTTCTCACATGACAATTTATGTAGGCGTCATGATAGATGTGAGTCTGGTAGAGGAATTTATGGGAGCCATGTCCTCCTTGTGTGTTTCCACTTGTTCAAAGCTGGAAGCATGAAAGGCTACCCAAAGCCTGCCTGTGGCTGGCAAATGCCGAATAATACGAGTTTGTAATGGTAGTTGAGAAAACAGATGCACCTAGGGTGACCAGATGTCCTGATAAAATTGGGACTCTCCCGATATTTAGCCCTTTGTCCTGCATCCCGATGGATATACGACCAGGATGTCAATTGTCCCGATATTCAGGAAAGGAGGGGGCGAGCTCCCCGCTCCTCCCCCTCCCTTCCTCTCTGCCCCCAGTTGTTTGGCAGTTTTTACGAGTGACAGAGAGGAGCGGGGATGTGGCACGCTCGGGGAGGAGGCAGAGAAGATGCAGCGCAGGGGCGGGGACTTGGAGGAATGCAGTGGAATGAAGGTGGGGCGAGGGTGGTGCAGGGGTGAGGGAGCACCCACCCGGCAGAGGGAAAGTTGGCGTCGTAGGCAAGTGACAGGGTGGGGGGAGCTGAAGAGGCGAGTGGTGGGAAGGGAGGGTGAAGAGGGGAGCGTTGGATGGGGGTCAAAGGAGGGACACAGCAAGCCAGTGGTGGGCTGGAGGCTGAGGAAGGGCGTGGTGGCGGGGAGGGCCAAGCAGAAGGTGGGACCTGGGGCAGAGTGGGGGCGGAGCTTGGGAGGAACGGGGGGTAGACTGTGAGCGGGGCTGACAGCACCCCACTGTGACCCAATATTTCAGTGTTGTGAGCTGGTCACCCTAGATGCACAACAACAAAAATTCCCGCATAATGAGACTCTCTCTTTTTTTGTATCTCCCCAACTTGTCTACAGAAGTGATATAAAGCAGAGAACAGGTGCTCTGCTGGTGGTTTTCTCTTTCAGGCGCGCACACACAAATCCACAGTAATTACGTGTAAGGTTCATGATCTTAAAGGCCAGTTACAGAATATTTTTTATAAATTAATATCAGCATTGGGAAAATGACTGTAATCTAATCATACAACAGTGATTGCTCCAGGGTGGCAAACTCCCTCTGGACATATTGTGGCCACCTGATTCTCATGGACTTGCAAAGATGCCTGTGTGAAGTGCAAGGTTTTTTGATGTTTGTGAAAATGCAGTCTCCTGAATTGTGGTAGACCAAAAGCTTTTTGCTTTGTTAGTTTTAGGTCAAGTTAATAAGGGAAAGAAGTCTTCTGAGGAAGTTGATGCAAAGGTGCTGACAGCTTTGGAAATCAAAGCCTTGCTAGAACCCTCTCCTTTCAAATTAATTTTTATTTTGAAATGGGGAAAAAAAATCTAAAAATCTCTAAATGTCACCGAATCCTGTAAATGTCACAGCACTTCTGTTCTCTGCACCCACTTGGCTGGCTCTCGTGATTGTTAGTTAGTCACTTCGGCATCAGCATTACATTGAAATGGGAAGCAAGAAGAACAGACAAAAATAAATCACCCCACCTAAACATGCATCCTGGAGACTGGGGGTGGGGCTAGGCATATAATTATTTATTATTTGTATTGCAGCAGTGTCTGGGGCAGTTCATGGACCAGGTCCCCATTGTGCTTGGTGCTGTACAAACACAGAACAAAAAGACAGTCCCTGCCTCAAAGAGCTTATTATCTACATACAAGACAAGAGACAATAGGTAGCCACAGACAGATGGGGGAGCAAAGGAAGTAATGGGCCAATAATGGCCAGCATGATAGACAGCAATCTCAGCACACCAGCTTCTGAACCACTGCCAAGTTTGTAGCTATCATGGCAAAGGGATATTACCATTTTGGGCATACTTGCTGCTGCCTTTAATTATTATTAGATGGATGGGAAGGAAAACGGAAATGTAGCGCTATTCTCTCTCTGGCTTTACTGGGTTTTGGTTGAAATTGTCCTTCAGGTCCTAGGATACATGAATCCTTGTCCCCGTGTGTTCCTTTGGGGGTCACAGTTCTAGCACAATATAGCTTATATCCCTCATGCTGCCATTCTCCTTTGTTATGTAATTTATACCTTCTGATCATTCTTATCTAGAACTAGTGGGCTCCCTGGATTGAATTCCCTTCTCTCGGTTTTGTTTTCATGATTAAAAAAGAAGGGACATAGGTGAATACTGATTAACTTCAAAGTTGCTCCATGGGTTGCAGAGCTACATTTCCCCCCTGAAGGATAGGGGCCACACAAGGTTCAGAACTTACTAGTACTTCATCATGTTGGTCCTTTTCAATATTGTGGACTGAGTCGTTCACCTGGCTTCATTCTTGCTTTCTTGTCTCCTCTTGTGGAGTTTGAGGAGCATTGTTAATCGTATGTACTTGAAGCAAATCCCACCCTTTTCAGCACTGAGGCGAAGAGTCTGGAAAGGAGCATGCTACCATTGTGGTTCCCCTGTCTGGACTGGAAATAGGAGACAGGTTGAGGACAGGCTTTGCAGGGCAGGGTTCTGCTTTCTTCTTGGCAGAGGAAGTGCATGGCCAATTGGCTTGCAACCTATAAGTGAGAGCCTCACCTCCACTTCAGTCCCTTTATTTAGGATAAAAGGCACTAAATGTAAGGTCCCTCAGGTCCAGAAATCATGCCTGTAGAGCTGCTAGGCAGCTGATATCTCCATGCTGCCACCCGGCAGCAGCTATAACTAGCTTGTGCACCACTGCCTATGACCCACTGTGGACACAGGCCATGGGGCGATCTGACAGGCAACAGCCTCATGACTCCTGATGGATTCCCAGCCCTATATAAACCTAAAGGGCGCTCCAGAAAGTGTCCAGGTAACAGTGCAGACTTCCTATAGCTGCAGTGACTGCCCCTTGCCCTGACTTGATTTGGACTTTGCCTCCTGAAACCTGACTCAGAGTCTGGCCCTTGGTATTGACCCTGGCCTGGAACTTGACTACACATTTCTCTGCTACTCTCAGCCTCAGGTGTGCCCCTGCTCTGACCCTTGATCCAGACCACCCTGGTTGGGGTCCTGACCCTTAAAGCCATCCAAGGGAGGATGGTAGGACCCTGTAAACCTTGACATGTGCTAAGGGCAGGACCTAGGGTGGAAGGGTAAGTGTCAGGCAGGGCTGTAGCTTGATGGAGATTCCAGGCAGCTCCGTGGTCTGTATGGTAGCCCAGAGAGACTACCATAACTTAGATTGGACCCCCAGTGCTGTCTAAGTTAAACCAAGGTTCTCTCTAGTTCTGCTCACGGCAATGAGTAGAAAGCAGACTGTTCTCCAGGGTTACCTGATAAGATCACATCCTCTGAGAGACTTCTCTCTAGTAGATGCAGAGTTGCTGTTGGAAAGCCTTAATGCTATGGCAGATGTACAACTACTTTATTTAACAGCCTATATGCACTATATCCAGTATTGATTATTTAGGGCCAAGAATGTGCTCAGCTCTGTAAAAGACACAAAATAACAATCTCTGGCCAGATTAGCTTGCAATCTATAAGACACATACATAGAACATAGGCTGCACTGGGAATCTTCCTACCCCCACGGCCTCAGTCTTTTCTTGGTAACACCAGTGCAAACTGAAAGTAACTCCAGTGACATCAGAGGTTTAATACCGTTGTAAATGCAATTAGATTGAGGCTTTGAGTGGTGAGTTACATCATCATTTATGCCACAGCTGAATTTAATCCAGAGAATTTCCTAGGAGTTACACCATTTTATATTTGGCTGGAGTTTGGCCTATATTATCTACAATAAACCTTAATTAATCAAACAAGATTGAAATGAATACCTTTTTTTCTGTGCTACATACCATCACACAGAACCTGGCAAATTCCTGTGCTTAGCTGAATCCCATTCAAAATCCATCTCTTAGTCTAAGGCACCCCAGTAACAGATACAAAACATTTCAAGTGTTTTTACAGTTGTTTTTACTTTCACTCTTTGCACAAAATATTGCATCTAATATTGCTTTGTCTCTCATTTCACTTCCCTTACGCGAAAGTCTTTAATTAATGAGTCTTCTAGGTAGTGCACTTTTCAATAATAAAAAATATACTTTATTAAACCGCCTGTTTTTGTTCCCCATGCCAAACCAATGTGTGCTATATATGTGTCTAGGAATATAAATAAACCTTTACAGAGCCAAATTTAGTTAAATTAGGAAGCATGGACTTGGGGAATAGTCTTGTATTAAGAGCAATCCATTTTATTGGTTTAAAAGAAGTTTTTATTTTCCTTTAACAAAGATTAGGAACTCAAAGTGATCTTTCAATCTTTGATACTATTTCTTTCTTTCGAAGCCTTGATTTAGATAACCTGTTATTTGGCAAATTAAAAGCAAATGGGAGACCTTTTTTTGAAGTAGAATAGTTAAGGCTAGTATAGTACAGTGATCTCTGTGCAGCAATCTGTATGGGATGTCAGCAGGGTATGAGCCTAGTGGTTAGAGTACACACTCTCCAGTTCTATGTGCTTGTTTGCACCATGCCCCTTTACTCAGGTTTTGTGAGCGGTTAATGTGTACAAACATCACCCTGTAGGGCAGTGGAAAGGGTATATCTGGGAGTGACAGATGAAACTAACAAGAAAAACTGCTGGTATTATCAGGACAATCATCCTGATAGTTCTATCCATTGGGCACTAGAATAGTCTCCAAAGGGAAGCTCCATAGTTTGGAACATCCGAACCCAGACTTTATGATGCTCCGAAACATAGGTTAGGGAACCAGCCTTCACTGGCAGGAGAATGGAACCATAGCTCAAGGGTTCTCAGACTTCTGTGGGCTACAGCTTAATGAATGGTTGTGTGGGCCATTTCTCCTTCCACTTTTGATCACATGGACCAAATTCTTCCCACACCTATTTTGATCACATAATACCCCTGTGGCAGCTGCAGTGGTTATGTATATTGGAAAAGCCACGCTAGGAAGGTAAGTAGGTATTGTTAGATACCTGCAATGGGGCAAGTGCTGTGTCCTTTCTGTAAAAAATTAATTGCACTGCATCCTTTTACTCATCTCTTTTAATCTCTCCCCCTCCCAACTCTTGTTTCCCTCTCGCTTTTTCTGTCACATTTCTCTTCTCTCCCTCTGCACATATTCCCCTGTTGCTTGAACCCCTTCTGCTCATATACATGTACTTTACCCTTAGAATCGCTTCTCCACTTATCTGCTTGCTATTCTGCCTAGCCAACTAGTTGTCTTCTCTGTCTCCTGCTTAGGCAGGGTTCTCCCCATGCTGAGTTCACCCCAAGATCAAGGCCTAAGTTTTATTGGACAAGGTTTTCACAAGTGACTAGTGAGTTTTGTGTCCACCTTGAGACTCTTGAAGTTTTCGTGATGGTTAGTGTTTTCAGGGGGTTTCACTTCCTGAAAATTGGACCTCTTCTTACACGCAGAAAACTGAAGTATTCCTATCACTAGGCATTCCTATAAAAACATGCATATGGGTTTGTCTCCTTGGCCAGGAGAAGATTCAAGTTCACATCTGGCATGTGTTGTTCATGATCACCCCATCAAAACTCCAGGGTCAAAAGTTTGCAGATTGATCACAATATTTTTGATGCTGATTCCTGGCATTTTTCTCTGAGCAAAATGTATTGTGCTGCTTTTTTATGAATATGTATTTACTTACTGATTTCCAGAGTCTAATCTATGTCTGTGGCAAATCAACATTTCAGGAGTCTGTGATTAAACTAGACGGAACTGCCACCACTTCCAACTCAAAGTCTAACAGAAAGCTAAAGTTGACCAGAGGGGTGGGATTAACCTCTCATATCTTGGTGATAGTCTTGGCTATTCTCAGAGATTCTCCTTCTCATGAAGATCCTGTGTCCTCAAAGCACTTAAGTACATGTTAAAATTTGACGTTTAAGTGCTTTACTGAATGGGATCTAAAACATCATGCAGACAGCTGAAGGAGAAGCTAAATCAAATTATTGCAAGAAACCCAGGGGTTTTAGATTTGTTACAGACTAGGTAGCAGAGGCCTTTTCCATCTCTGATTTATGGCTTCTATGATCCTTGAGGAATCTTAATGGAAAAGTGCACAATACACAGGGGCTGCTCTAAGGTTTTTGCTGCCCCAGGCGCGGAAGTTCTGTGGCACGCCTGCAGGAGGTCTGTGGCTGCCATAGATTCGACGGGGTTTCTGAGAGAGGTCCACGGGTCCCCTGGCCTCGTTGTCCCCGCTGCCAAAATGCTGCTGAAGACAGTCTGACTGCTGCCCTAATGGCAAAAGTCAGGCCACCCGCCATGGCTTGCTGCCCCAGGCACGCGCTTGGAGCGCTGGTGCTTGGAGCCGGCTCTCACAATACAGTACATTTACAATGTGAAAGAAGAATTAAAGGGAGCTCCTTTTTCCAACCGTCTAAGTGAAAGAAGCATCATTGTTCGATAGTTATTGATCCCTCTCCACCACTTGTACAGGTTTTTTAGAAATTAAACAGAACCTGTCTAGTCTTCTGCATGGAAAGCAGTGAGGGAAAAAAGGGGAAATGGTCCAATAAATTGAAACCCATGGCAAATTACACAGAAGGAAATGAAGGAGTTTAAACTACGTTTTGAGGTACAGTAATGTGTGATGGATGACTCTTGTGTTTCACTGGGATGAGACTGAAAATATTGTCCCCAGCTTGTTCATCTCAGAGAAGGAAGTTATTAAAGTGGTGCTTAAGCCCCCGCACATAATTGCTTTGCAGGCAGGTGTAAAAATAATTGGAGGTAATATTGTGTAATGGGAGTATTAAAAATGATGAATAAAAAAAACCTAAGACAACTATTTTGTACACACCGAATCACAGTGGGCGCAGGTAAGGACCTCTGGGAATCCCAGTCAAATCTGCTCAGACTTTCCCTGCCTTCTGCCGAAGGGCTGCTTACTCCAACCATCTCTTCATCTCAGGTTCATTCCACACTTGCCATTCCTCTACTGCCCTGTCCCTCTCACCTCCTTCCCCTCCCCTTTCTTTCCATTTAACTGATCCCCTCCTAAGTAACACCATGCCCACAAAGTAACATGCCATTTGCTGTCATCACATTGTTCACTCTGTTGGTACGTTATAGCCCTTCCTCCGTCTGTCTTGTCTGTTCAGACAATAGTGTCTCATTGTTTCCTTCTATTGCCCCATCTATCTGTTGTCTTTTATACTTATATAATGTAGCTGACGTCAACACACTTAGTTCTACTTACCATGGTGTCTTCACTGCAATGTGTCAACAGGACACTATGACATTCCCTTCTGGTGTTATCTGGACCAGTGATCTGCTAGACCACCCCAATCCTTGACTCTGGGAGCCAGATTTACCCTGCTCTGCTGTGAGAACGCCCACTCTTGGGCTATTCATGCACAGCCTCTGGCAAGTAAACTGCTCCCAACTACTTGCAACCGAAAGACACTAGCCATTATCTTCATTCCCAGACACAACCCTGGGAACCTCCATGTTGTGGGGTCCAATTATGCCTGCTGGACGCTGCAAGCTTATATGAGTGTGTCATATTAACAAAGAAATTCATATGTACCAAAGAAATTATCCCAAGGGGAACCTCTGACACCCTTCAAACCAAATGTACTGCTTCAGGTAGAACAAACAAACAAATTTATTAACTATAAAGATAGATTTTAAGTGATTATAAGTCAAAGCATAACAAGTCAGATCTGGTGAAATGAAATAAAAGCAAAACACATTCTAAGCTGCTCTTAACACTTTCAGTGTCCTTACAAACTTAGGTGCTTTTCAGCACAGGCTGGCTGATTGCTCTTCAGCCAGGCTCTGCCCTTGGATCAGCGCTTTAGTTGCTTGGTGTGGTGTCTGTAGAGGTAGGTGGAAGAGAGAAAGAGCATGGCAAATGTCTCTCCCTTTTATTATATCCTTTCTTCCTTTTTGGCTTTTCTCTCCACCCCCTTCCATGCCCTGATGAGGTGTGAGTTGCCCCTCTGCTTCTGGAGAGTCTTTGTCTGGGCTTGCTTTAAGCCATGAGGATACATTTTCAAGTTCATAATTATAATCATGAAATTATAACCTATAACATCACTATGACATTACTGTAACAATTCCTATAACATCACTATGATCACCATGCTCAGTGCATCATGAGCCTACTGAAGACACCCAACATGACAAACTTTGCATTGGGTAATCATTTTATAAAAATGAACATGGGGTGTAGGGTGTTCCCTCGAGGTACAGAGCATCACAGAGACGCTCTCCTGTCGATTCCCCTTGTGCTTCTCATTGAGGTGGAGTACCAGAGTCAAGGCTAGAGTGATCGGTAGTTGTAGACACGATAAATTGACCCCCGGCTAGATTGATCACGGCTTATCAGTCTGGCTGGTAGTGTAGACAAGCCCTTAGATTGCAAGCTCATTGGGGCATGGACTGCCTTTTTGTTGTGTTTGTACAGCACCTAGCACAATGGGGCCCTGATGCATGACTGGAACTCCTAGGTGCTATGGTAATACAAATAATAAATAATAATGGCTTAAGTAGTGCTGTGGCCAAAGAAAGTAAAAATATTGGACCCCACTGAGGCTACTAAGCCTACAGTAGGTTACCTAGTCTATTGGTGACAAGGTTAGCAAGCAGAGAAAATTGCAGGTTGTGGCAAATTGCTGGCACTATTATGATGGGTCCCGCGATTTCTCTTCTTGTAGAGGGTTCAGGGAGCTATTTCTTGCCTCTGAATAGGGTATTAACTGCCCCACTAGTATCCTAAAGGAGGGGGAGTGGAGAGGGAGGGACCTGGGCCCACCCTCTGCTCCGGGCCCCAGCCCAGGGGCACTGAGGATAGCAGTAAACCACCTGAATTAGCTATTCCTTCCCCTGAGCTACTTCCCTCTCCTACCCTTCAGTTTGTGGGGCTTCCTGCCCTCTCTCTACACAGGTCAGGTGTCTCTTTACCTAGGGTCTGGGTGGTCTTGGTTCCAAACTCCTCTCCAAACTGCTTCAACTCCTCCAAAGTGCTCCAACCCCTATCCTCCTCCCCTGTCTACCTGAAGCAAGGGGTTTTATTAGGTTCTTAGCAGGGCCTTAATTGATTGCAGGTGTTCCAATCAACCTGCAACCTTCCTTAGTCCACAGGGAGCCATGCCTCAATTAGCTCTGAGCTTACACATCTCCTCTCAAGCACTCTACCGCAGCTCCCTGACCCTTCTCTATCACATATCTCCCCACCCCTTGCTCAACACCATGGGGTTGAGCTACTTGGGATGAGAGACAGTGTTGCCGTGACAGGCTGTCCACATTGCCATGTTGGCTTCCGGCCCTACGCTGTATCCAGAAGTTGAAAGGTTGCAGGGATAGAAACCATCTCATCACTCGTGCATTCCTCTCCTTGTTTGTGTGCATCCATTGGAGTGGGGCGTGGTCTGTTACTAGGGTGAACCGCCGTCCAAGCAGGTAGTACCATAGAATCTCCATGGCCCACTTAACTGCTAGGCATTCTTTTTCTACCACAGCGTACCGTTGTTCCCTGGGTAGGAACTTTTGACTAAGGTAAAGGATTGGGTGCTCCTCATCCCCCACCATCTGCGAAAGGACGGCCCCAAGTCCTACCTCCGAGGCATCTGTTTGTAGGATGAATTCCTTTTTGAAAATCAGGGGCTATGAGCACTGGATGGCTACAAAGGGCAGTCCTTAGGTCAGTGAAAGCATCTTCTGCCCCCTTGGTCCACTTAACTATCTCTGGGCCGCGAGCTCTTATCAGGTCTGTTAGAGGCGCTGCCTTTGTGGCGAAGTGAGGGATGAACCGGCGATAGTACCCCACTATCCCTAAGAATGCTCTGACTTGCTTCTTGCTGATCGGGCGGGGCCAATCCTATATTGCCTTTACTTTGTTCCACTGGGGCTTCACCAGGCCCCTACCAACTACAAAGCCAAGGTATCTGGCCTCAGCTAATCCTATTGAACATTTGGATGGGTTAGCAGTGAGACCAGCCTGTCTAAGAGTATCCAGTACTGCTTCGACTTGCCCCAGGTGCGTCTCCCAGTCAGGACAATGGATTACCACATCGTCTAAATAGGCAGCAGCATATTTGGTATGGGGTTGAAGTAATCTGTCCATCAGCCGCTGGAAAGTCGCAGGGGCCCCATGGAGTCCAAAAGGGAGGACTGTATATTGGAAAAGGCCATCAGGTGTAGAGAAAGCAGTTTTTTCTTTGGCGTCCTCAGCCAGGGGGATCTGCCAGTAGCCTTTCGTCAAGTCCAACATGGTCAGGTATCGGGCCTTGCCTAACTGATCCACCAACTCATCAATACATGGTATTGGGTAGGCATCGAACTGGGATACCTCATTTAACTTTACAAAGTCATTACAAAATCTTTGGCTGCCATCAGGCTTAGGGACCAAGACAATAGGGCTGGGCCACCGGCTGTGTGATTCTTCAATCACCCTAAGTTCCAGCATCTTTCTTACTTCTTCCCTAATTTCCTCTCTTTTTGCCTCTGGTATGCGATATGGTTTCATTGTCACCCTTGCTCCAGGATGGGTGACGATGTGATGTTGGATAAGCGTTGTCTGTCCTGGTTTCGTGGAAAACACATCTTGGTTCCTCTGAATCATCTCAATGATCTCTGTTCGCTGTTCTGGGGCTAATTCGGGGGATATCTTTACCTGCTTTTGTGGGCCATCCGCCTCGGACAGAGCTGTCAGGATGGCCAGGCACATCTCCTGATTGATCCAGGGTTTCAGTAAGTTGACGTGGTATATCTGCTCTGGCCTTCGGCGATCTGGCTGTCTCACCTTATAATTCATTTCCCCAATGGTTTCCACTGTCTCATAGGGTCCATGCCAGCTGGCCAGCAGCTTACTTTTTTTTGTTGATACCAGCACCAGCACCCGTTCATCTGGTTGAAATTTCCTTGTTTTCGCTCGACGATTATAGTAGGTTCGTTGGGCTTCTTGTGCTTTCTCTAAATGCTCTCGTACTATGGGGGTTACTTGGGCTATTCGCTCTCTCATCTGGGCTGTATGTGCAATGACGTTCTTTCCTGGGTTAGGTTGTTCCTCCCATTCTTCCTTCGCGATATCTAATATGCCACGTGAGTGGCGTCCATACAGTAGCTCAAATGGAGAGAAACCGGTAGATGCTTGGGGAACTTCTCGCACTGCGAACATCAAATAGGGTAGGAGGGTATCTCAGTCTTTTCCATCTTGGGTCACTACCTTTCAGATCATGCTCTTGAGAGTACGGTTAAAGCGCTCAACCAGGCCATCTGTTTGGGGATGATAGACCGAAGTCCGTAAGGCTTGGATGTGTAGCAGGGTGCATAAGTCTTTCATCACTCTAGACATAAACGGAGTCTCTTGGTCTGTCAAGATCTCCTTAGGGATGCCTACCCTAGCAAAAACCTGCACCAGTTCCTATGCAATCGCTTTGGACGTGGGGTTTTTTAGAGGAATGGCTTCGGGGTACCGTGTAGCATAGTCCAGGATGACGAGTATGCTTCGGTGGCCCCGGGCTGTTCTTTCTAGTGGGCCCACCAGATCCATTGCTATCCTTTCAAAAGGGACTTCAATTATAGGCAAGGGTACCAATGGGGCCCTTAACTGTGGTCGTGGGCTATGCAGCTGGCACTCCGGGCAAGAGGTGCAATAGTGCTGAACTTCTGCTCTTACCCCCGGCCAGTAGAACCTCCCTCCTTAGGACTCTATCCAGAGTCTTATCTGCTCCTAAATGTCCCCCAAACAGATGACTGTGAGCTAATTCTAATACAGCCCTTGTGTGCTTCCATGGCACCAAGAGCTGCTCTACTACTTCCCCACGTATTGGAACTACTCAGTATAACAGATCCCGTTTGACTATGTAGTATGGCCCTGGTCCTTTGGTTTTTCCTTCTATTGGCACACCATTCATTTCTACTACCTCCTCCCTCACATTTGCATACAGTGGGTCATCGGCTTGGCCCTGCCCAAAACACTCTCATGTGGGACCAAGCTGGCCTGATTCTATTGGATTGGGCTCCCCTCCTTCTCTTGGGGTATTATCGCAAGTGCTGGGGGCTGTCTCTGGGTCTCTACTGGTCCACACCACCTTGCGGATTCCCTGATGGGGTCTCCTCCCAACTAGGGCAGCTCTCTGGTTTGTCGCCAAAATCCTGGTTTCCAGTTGTTTATCTACCCTCCTTTGCCATCTAGATTTCTGGGACTTCCCAGGGGATGAAAATAATTCTGGGGAAAACCCAGCAAAAATTGAGGTAGGGTCATCCATGGGTGCCTCAAACTCTGCTTGGTGTTTACTTCCCTCCCCTAACTCAATGGGGGGGAAGTAAGCTTTCAAATCCATGAAAGTCCCTGCCAATTAAGACTGGGTAGGGAGCTTGGGCACCACCCCTGCAGTCATCTTGGTAGTGTTTCCCTGGATCTCAATCCGTATTGGAATTGTGGGGTAAAAATTCACTGTGCCATGGACACATGCCACCCCAGTGGTTTTGGCCCGGCACAGTTGGTCTTGCCCCACTAACTTCCCCGAGATTAATGTGACAGCACTCCCAGAGTCCACCAAAGCTATGGTCTGGATGCCATTCATTTTTATGGGTCTAGTGTACTCATGCAACACCCACCAGGCTGATTAGGCCACATTGGTCCCCAGGATCCCCCAAATTACATTGCATGGGCTCCTCCTTATTGGGGCACTGGGCTGCTATATGCCCCAACTCCCCGCACTCATAGCGGCGATATCTCATCTGGAGGTTGCCCTCTGTCTTAGCCCCTCTGACTCGCTCCCCCAGTTCTCCTTCCCCAGACTCTCATGTCCTCTTGGAGCCTGAGGCCACTCCTTGGGGCCTGTTCTTTCAATTATGGTTTTCTTGGAGTTCTCAGTGATCTAGGTCCTCGGGGTTGGGACTGGTTTCCTGAAACACCGTGTTCCACCACCCGGGGTTTCGTACAGTTCACAGGCTGCCAGTTGTCTCTCGACAAGGGTGATCAATTCATCATAGGTAGAGGGGTCATTCTGGCCTACCCAGGCTTGGAGGCCTGGGGGTAGTCCCCTCGTATAGTGGTCCAACACCAGGAGCTCCATCATTTTCTTTCAGCTGAGAGCCTCTGGGCGTAACCAGTTCCGGGCTGTGTATTAGGTCAAATAGTTGTGAGCGTGGTGTCTTGTCTCCGCAGTACTGCCACTCATGGAACCTCCGGGCTCGCAGGGCTGTCGTTACCCCTGCCCTGGCCAGGATCTCCGCCTTCAGTTGTGGGTAATCTGTCGCCTCCTCTGTGGTCATATCATAGTAGGCCTTCTGAGCTTTCCCGCACAAAAATGGGGCGAGAATGCCTGACCACTGGTATCGGGGCCAGGCCTCCCACAGAGCTGTCCTCTCGAAAGCCAAGAGGTATGCCTCCACATCCTCCTCCTTAGTCATTTTCTGTAGACAGTAGCTGGCCCGTATGGTCTGCATCCCGTCATACCTGCAGCTCTTCTCTGTAAGAGCCTTCACCTGGTTCATTAGTTCCTGCAGCAGGATTCGGTCCTGGGCAGCCTGAGTCATCAACAGACGATTAGTCTCTTGCTGACCCGTATCGCCTCCTGTTGGGCGGTTGCTTGGACCCAGTTGGCTTCCTGCTGGGCCGCAGTGGCTTGTATTAGGGCCTTGACCACGTCGTCCATCTTAGGTACAGGAAGGTTTGGGCTAACCCTGGTTTAAGTCCCCAGCATGTGGATCCCACCCCTGACACCGCGTGTGGCAAATTGCTGGCACTATTATGATGAGTCCCACACTTTCTCTTCTTGTGGGGGGTTCAGGGAAGCTATTTCTTGCCTCTGAATAGGGTATTAACTGCCCCACTAGTATCCTAAAGGAGGGGGAGTGGAGAGGGAGGGACCCGGATCCGCCCTCTACTCCGAGTCCCAGCCCAGGGACCCTGAGGATAGTGGTAAACCACCCGAATTGGCTATTCCTTCCCCTGGGCTACTTCCCTCTCCTACCCTTCAGTTTGTGGGGCTTCCTGCCCTCTCTCTACACAGGTCAGGTATCTCTTTACCTAGGGTCTGGGTGGTCTTGGTTCCAAACTCTCCTCCAACTGTTCACTGCTCTAACTCCTGCCCTGTCTGCCTGAAGCAGGGGGTTTTGTTAGGTTCTTAGCAGGGCTTTAATTGATTGCAGGTGTTCCAATCAACCTGCAACCTTCCTTAGTCCACAGGGAGCCATGCCTCAATTAGCTCTGAGCTTACATATCTCCCCTCAAGCACTCTACTGCAGCTCCCTGACCCTCCTCTATCCCAAGGTGTACGTAAGACTCTGTCCAAAGGATCAGAGAGGAGTACACAAAGGAGTTAATACAAAATATTTGATCAAAACTATTTTCCAACCTGGATGTTGTCCCTTGACTACTGTTTCACTGAACATGAGGACACTAGGCTTCTGGTGGAGATATCCCTGACCTGTCTGTAGCTGGTATGGAGACCTTTTGCTTACACTGGACAAATATTTATCTGTAGTATAATTCTGTTGACATCAGTGGAGTTACATTTGGGATAAATGTGACCCCATACTACTAGTTCTGCATAACCTTCCCATTAGGAATATATTTTTCAAGGTGGATTTAAAACACAAATGAAGGACTGGATCGTTCGAGATGAGACTGAGAAATATGCTGTCCTAGGTTTCAAAACCAAATCTGCCCCTCCCTGATCATGACTGAAAGTTGGAATGGCATAGTGGTCTCAGTCCATTACAATGATCACCAGTTGCACTCTTGGCTGAAATGCCAAGGATTGAACAGGCACTGAAAATAAATTACCCTTTTGGCTCTATAGATTGTACTTCTACCTAGACTGAGGTTGAAACATGTTAGCAGGCTGGCTTGAGGAAGGCTGCTTTGCTGTTGTACCTGCTTTGTTTCTGGGTGATTAGAGGACTTCAGGCTTTTAGCATATCTTTCACAAGTCAAGAAACGTTTACATTTGTCACGGATTTTGTATCGGTTCCTTCAATAAAACCATTTGATTTAAAAAAAGTATAATGAATTTCCTCCTTAGAATAACATTGATTTCAATTCAGAATTGAGATTTTTTTTAACTCTTAAAACAAGCTATTTGATGAAAATGAGTCTGAATTATTTTTATCCATTTGTTAAGAATTGGAGCTTGGTTCTTTTAAAATCTGAAGGCTCTTCAAGGGCATCTCTCTGAATAGAGCGGGAGGGAGGCAAAGTCAAAGAACCAAACAAGCCACTTTGGAAACAGAGGGTGGGAAAGGAGGTTGGGTGGCTGATTTACACTCACTTGTTAACTTCTGAGATCACAGTTTGGGGCCCACCTAAGGCATCAATTGATAGGTGAGTTGGTTATCTTGATTTGCTCAATAGCTGTTTATTTACAAACTGCTGTAGGGAAATGAAGCAGTGAATCTATATTCCTGCAGGATGCGGATTGCTCTCAGCTCCCCTGGAGCTGAAGGAGTTGCTCAGTATCTCACAGATTCCAGACTATTATTACCAGTTACCACTCAGGAGGTGCTGCATAAGGGAAGTATTCTGCAGATATTTATTGCCACACACAAGGCTTAGAGAGCAATCCCATGGCAGTAGCAAGTGCTACACAGGACAGTGTTTGCAGGATTGAGTCCTGATGTTATTAACATAAAGAGGCTTCCTTTTGAACAGCATGGTTAAATGGCAGTAACTCAAAACAACTGTAATTAGTTCACTAATCATTAAACAAGCAGGTGTAATTAATGAATATACAGCATTTACAGTACAGTCTGCTGATGAATCTCAGACTGACAGCTGCGACTGCTGCATATCCAGGCTTTGGCACCTGCAGCAATTAGTAGTATCATTACACATACAGCTACATCTTCTATACACTTCATGTGGCAAGCTGAGAACCCCAGTGGGACCTACAGCAAATATTGCAGGGAAGAGAACTTCACTGGGGATCTGCAGTCTACAGAGTGTCACAGGCTGGAAGCAGAATACCAATGGAGCATATTTCAATAACAAGATGGGGGAGAGGAGAGGTGATGGCACCATAAGTGACTTAATTAAATATTATCTAGCCTGAATTGATAATGGTTAGTCTGTGCTGCATATTAATGTCAGAGGAATTGTGCCTCTTTTAAACTAGAGAAAATCGAAGCTCTTGAAAGGTGCTTGACTGTTTGTTTACACAGGATTTGTGGCACTTGGTGAGAAAGGAACCAGATTACTTGATCCAAGCACCTACATTAACATCATTTACTGAAGCATATGCCAATACTGAAAGCTATAACAAGCCATTTTTTCCCCCCTGCCACAAACATGTCTTGTTATCTACTCTCCCCCTTCATTGTGCCAGGGAGCTGAAAGCCGCAGAGAATAGGTAAGTCAAAGACAAAAGGGCTTCCCATAGCCTTGCCTCAAACCCTGCAGACGAACCCTTTTAAAGAAGTAAGCACTGAAACTGAGGCTGTAGATGTGGAACAATTACAGAAAGAGAGACTGTTTCTTCTGTGTCCTTTAGTTTTGTTCCTGCTTCTCTGCCAGTTCCAAGGTTGATTGGCTTTTTTTTGTTTTGTTGTCTCTGACAGTTGTGCCTATAGTATTTTATTCAGGGCATAAAACTTCACACTTGTGACAGGGGCCAACACAAGTTTCAGGGGGACTTGAGTGTATTGAGCTGGTCCTTGGTGCGGGAACAAATTTCATCCCAATTGCATAATGTCAGCACTACTGCTACACCAGTCCTATGTATTGGACCATATTCTGTCTTCAGTTACACCCATATGACCTCAGTGATGTGGCATAGGTATGCTATGCACACACCTTTTTCATTGATTATGTCAGGCAACATTTGGCCCATTGTGTTTGTATGAGTAATTATAGTACCTCCTTTATTCAGAAGGATTCCAGAGGACTTTACCAGCCATTGTAACTGTGGTATATTTCAAACTATATTGAATTTGTAAGCTGCTACTTAAAATGCTCAGAGGTTTTTCCTGTGCCTATTTGCAGGCTGGGGGCTCTGTATGTGAACTGGGCCTAGCAGCAGCCGGTCTGCAGTCAACCTGCCTAAAGTAAGGTGGGTGAGTGTAACGGAAACATACCAGAAAACATTGTCATGATGAGTCAGGAGTGGCATGTGCAGTTACCCTTTTCATGCCTAGCTCTTTATTTCTTTGGTCAAGCAGGCCTTCAGCTTACCTTTGCCTTGGCAAATTTTTCTGTTTAAACACCTGCTTGCTCAGATAGCATGGCTTTGGACTTTTGGAGGAGTCTTTATCTAGTTAGGATGGACAGCTGCTTCTCGTAAATCTGATGCTAAACTAGAAAGGAATTCATAAACATCTATAAGAGTTGGGTACCTAAAAATCAAAACAGGTATAATTAATGAGCTTGTTGACTGCAAACTTGCATGTAGCTAAAGTGGGTTTTATGTATAAATAAGCCCCAAACTTTGGTTTGGGGAACTTTGATACAGACCTGAGACCGGTGCTGCATGTTGGCCTGGGATCTCTCCGTTATAGCCTGCCTGGAGTTCCCGATGACTGAAAGGAGATGTGTAAGATCACATGCTTGCTCAGTAGAGCTGGGCTTGTTTGTATCCTTTATTTGCCTACTATGTAATAAATAGTCTGAACTGTTCCTCACTCGTGTGCTTATTGTCTCTGTATCTTACGAGCCTTAATCAATTGGCAATACAGTGAGTTGTGCATCTCTGTTTCAGGGAGCAGTCTGCTTTGTTTCTCTCTGTGAGCATTATTGTTCAGCATTACCAATCTACCCTTCTATCAGGTGTTATTGGCAGCAGAAAGGGGCGGGGTCTATTTTCTGGGGGTTTCCCTAAAGACTACATTAACATCAGCTCAAGCTCTCACCCAGAAACCTGGGAAACTGTATCTACCAGCTGGAGTGTCCCTGATGGGCAATACATTCCCATTTGCAAGCATGGAGTCCAGTGCTTAAAACAGAGAGAACTTGACTAAGGGGAGAAAACTGGATGGGGCGGGGGAGACAACAGAATAAATGTAAGAAAACCACATATTTATAAATCAACAAATGCTGTGAGATAAGACTCCCGCCCCGCCCCTTGCGCGTTCCTTAACCATCATCCTAACCTAAGGCCTCCTGGCAACTGTCTGCTGGTGCATTCTAGCCACTTGCTCCTCACCAAGTCAGGGCTGCTCAGGGGACTTCACCCTCTGTCCCAGGTGAGGTGAGTTCAGCTTTAACTGGTGGGTAGGGAGACCCACCCCACAGGCCCTATGGCTTTCTCTGTGGCATCTGCTCAAGCTGTCCCAGCTCTGTTCTAGCTATCGCTGCTCTGTGATGTCACCACCACTCACTGCATCAAATCTGCCACCTGTACTATCCATTTTCCCTAAACGACCCTCAGCTCTGCCCATCTACTCTTCTGCAGCAATCTCAGTGCTTTACAGATGAATCAGGAATATCTTTCAGGGGCCTCATTGCCTTTTTCTCTGTTCGGTCCAGGCTCCCAAGGGTGCCTGATCAAAGTCTCTGCCAAGTCCCAGGCACATTTGATGTCAATGTCATGTCTGTGTATTTTCCAACAAGGTCAAAAGCACTTTATTGCCCCCAAACTCACATTAACTATATTGTAACCAAAATGCCCCAAACTGTCTCCTAACTGAAAATGCAATTCATTCATTCAATTCCCCTTGCTCTCCAACAGACACCAGCAGAGAACTTCCTCCCCACCGGAGCCCCTTCTATCTGCACTTCTCAAGCAACTCTGGGCTCTTCTTCTCCCATTTTACCAAAAGATGAGAATAGAGAGCTCTTTACTCTCTAAGGCTTTGGGCCACAGGGCTTACATAAGAAATAGCAGTGTCAGAGAAAAACAAAGCACTCTTTTGAACTTCTCTGTGCATCTGCTGTAAACAGAAAAGTTACAAGTCACAATGTGTAAGAATTCCTGTCCTCTCCCTCTGCTGAAATACAGCCAGTTTAGGGGGTGACTCATCAGCTGATTTACAGACCCCCACAAACACTACATGACCGGCAGGGAGCAAATATTTCCCTTCCACTTTAAGGTCACTTGGAAAAAAAATCCAAACTAGATTGCTGGAAGAGGCACCTAAATGGAAATTTCCTGAATTTCAGAGAGAACTTTTGGCACTTAAGTTTGAAATTCTAAGCCACTGTTTCAACTGTAAGATTAGCAGCTGTGTTAGTCTGTATCTGTAAATAAAACGAGGAATACTCGTGGCACCTTAGAGACTAACCAGTTTATTTCAGCATAAGCTTTTGTGGGCTATAGCCCACTTCATCGGATGCATAGAATGGAACAGAAATAAAACAGAGATTGTGAATGGCTTTGTCATTACACTAAGTGAATGCATTTCCCTAGTTAAATTCCCTTCAAACGTTCTTATCACCTGTCAGACACAGATCCATTACAAAAGGTTTTTTTCTCCTGCTGACAATGGCCCATCCAAATTAAACAGCCTCTTAGAATTGGTATGGTAATGTATATAAATACATCTTACTTCTGTCCCATTCTATGCATCCAAGGAAGTAGGCTATAGCCCTCGAAAGCTTATGCTGAAATAAACTGGTTAGTCTCTAAGGTGCCACAAGTATTCCTCGTTTTATTTCAACTGTGAATTCCTCCTATGTTTCAGAGACTTATCTTCTATGCAAATGTAACATACTGTTGACCACTCAGGGACAACAAGTCCCCAAGCAGATCCCCCTGGGCAAATCCCTCAGCTTGTGTGGAGTCACGGAAAGGTTTTGACTACAGGGACCTAACTGCAGTTAGGTGGAGTGCTTGGTAGGTGGAGGGGGAAATGGATTCATTCCTAGACTTCCCTATTCCACACATGTACCAACCACATGCTACTCATAAAATGTTAGCCCTCACTCAGTATCTTTAGCTCGCAATCCCATGTTTAATTCAATTGTCCTATTTATCTGTAGATTAAAAATTACATGACTATAATCCATACTTCTTAAAAACTAAAAATAAAACAAACTGAACCACATTAAGAGGATCTCAGGAAATATCTCCCCTGCCTGAGGCTGATCCTGTGAGCTCTCCATGCATGGACTTCCCATTGAGGTGAATGGGGAGCTTCATGTGAAGCGAAGTTTCATTTGCAGGATTTGAGTCATAGTAACTACAGATTAATAAACTGCAGCCTGTTTATACGCCGTGGCTGAAATTGTTTTGCAGTTCTGAGATTTTTACCATGAGCCTTGCTATATATATAAAAATATTTTTAAAGGCCCAGCTTCTGGAATCAAGAGGTTGCATCAGAAAATCAGCTTTCATTTAACCAAACAAATTTAGCCCTCACAGAAAAGCTTGAATGTGACCTAAGAGCACCCTAAAGGAATAAAACTCCAGGGCCAGTAAAGATCCTCAAATTTATTTTTAAATCTCATGATTTTCTGGGGCCCAGCTCATGGTGTTTGAACATTTGGGGTTGGCAATAGTGTGTATGTGAGAGACTAGATCGTAGTACCCTGACCACATGCAGAAGGGGTAGAGAAAAGCTGGTCTTAATGCTGCTACTTGATCCTCTAAAAGCAGCTGGATTCCTAATTAGATTTTCAGTCTGTGCAAGCAAGGGCACATGCCCTCAGTCAAAGGGGCTGACACAAACTTTGTCATATCCATTGGTCGTTTCTTCTGAGCTTGAGTATCGTCACCACCTCACTCTTCAGCTTAACCATCATAATTTTCTCCATGTCTTAAGGATGCTTCAATAGTTTGGGCACTAATCTAGGAAATGGGGTGTGTGGATTCAAGTCCCTGCTCTACTATAGCCTTCCTGTATGACCTTGTCAAGTCATTTAACCTCTCAGTTAGCTCCCAGCTATGAAAGGGGCTAATAGCACTTCCCTACCTCATAGGGGTGAAGATAAATACATGAAATATTGTGAAATACTTTGAGATTTACTGATGGAAAAAGTACTATATAAGCCTAGGTATTATCTCATGCAGCTGCTGAGACTTCATCAACTACACTTCCTGGACTGGAAATGGAGGGATATAAAGGTGGGTATCATCAGCATAGCTATCTCCTCACTGCTCTTCTTCCCAGCTCACACCTTGTGCACAGCATTGCCAAGCCCATCCATTCAAAACCCCATGAGATTACATTAAAAATGAGAATTTTAAAAATAATAAGTGTGAGGTCCTTTTTTGTTTGTTTCCTGGTTTCTGAGCCTTTAGGGTTTGTAATTCAAGCTTTACTCTATAACCACAAGGCCTAGAAACTTACTCTAAAACAAAAATTATTTTCTCGTAATCATATGATTCCAGGAGCTGGAGCTTTAAGGGAAGCACCAACCATTGTGAGACTAGTTATAAAGTCAGGAAAGTTGGTGATATGGGAGATGTGTGGAACAGAAGGGCTATTGTAACTGGATCCTGCTGTGTCTACATCAGGGAGCTTGCTTGGGTTGCATCTCCGAGAGACAAGAATTAAGCTATCAAAGGGCAACTGCTTTGTCTTCCCCCACCCCCACATCATCTTTCATTTAGTTGGCATCACCTCATGATCCCTGGACTCAGAGGTGGCTGATAGATCTAATGAATTAAACCTGGACCTTTATCCATAACCAGGAAAGGATCCTGGACCAGTGTAGCAATGGCTGTCTCTGTGACATAACCAGGTTAGAATTCAGTCCATGGGCACAGCAGATGCACAGCACTATGAGAACATGAGAGTTTTCTTGCCACAACTTTTCCTATGTTCTGAACCAGTACTGTGACTCCCTTCTCACCCTGCCCTTCCCCTCGAAGCTAATCCCTGCTTATGCTTCATTGCTATATTGTAACTGGCCTCTGAGCAAAGCAGAGAAACATCCTTATACAAGGCCATCCCTCCTCCACTCCCCATGTGCTCATTCATCATGAAGGGCTGGCCAGGGTGTGACTCAATAAAAGGAAAGGGGGAAAGTACACTACTAGGGGCTGAGACAGCTACTGAACAGCTATGGCCAGGGAACAGAGAGCTTAGGGAGTGGGTTGTGGGACTTCCTGACTTCCCCTGTCTGACCCCAAAATGGGAGGAGGATCTTGTAGTTCAAGGACAGGAGTGGGAGTCAGGACAGCTGGGATCTTCCTAACCATGCCAGACTTCCTGCGAGACTCTGGCAAGTCACCTACTGTCCCTCTGCTTCATTTCCCCCTAATGGAACATAAAATCTCTCCAGCTGGCTAGTGGGATCTAGATACTAAGATAGCCTCAGAGCACCTGACACCTCCAACACGGGGCTAAGGCTACTTCCCTGTGTCCACTCATGGCCAAGTGTCTCAAGGCCCTTGAGTGGAAGACTCAGAGAGAGCAAAACCAGCTCCCCTCACCTGGTCCCTTTTAAAACAAGGCGGACTCTGGTGGCACCTTCCAGACTAGCACGTTTATCTGGGCATAAGCGTTCGTGGGTAAAACCCACTTCCTCAGCTAGGTTTCTTGAGGGGGGTGTGTGTTTTTTTTTACCCACCGAAGCTTATGCCCCGATAAACGTGTTAGTCTCTAAGGTGCCACGCGGCTCCCTGCTGCTTTTGTGGCTACAGACCCCCACACACGCTTCACACCGGTGCCCTCACCAGCCAAGCTGGCTGAGTCGATTGTCAGCGGGGCGGTGAGTTTTCGGGCTTTTGTTCTTCCCTGCAGCCGCCGGTTGCGTTATTCCCCCCGGGGTGTGTGTGTGTGTGTGACCGAGCCCCTGGTGCGAGCGAAGGGCAAGGAGCGGGTGTAAAGGGGAGCAGAATCCGGCCCGTGGTGGAGCCGGGCCGCGAGGACAGCGCGCGCGGGCGGCTCCCGGGGCGGGAGGCGGTTGGACGAGCCGCGGCGGCGGCAGGTGGCCGCCCCGTGACGGACAGGCCCGCCGTGACGTCAGGCGGTGGGCGGGGTTCTCCCGGGGCAGGGCGGCGCGGTGAGGGGGCAGAGCTGGGCAGATGTGCCGGCTCGCTCGGCGGGCGGGCTGAGGGGCCGGCGCGAGGCGAGTCGAGCCGAGCCCCGTCCGAGACGGCGCCTGGTCCCGGCGGCCAGCGGCTTCTCTCCCCGCGGGTAAGTGCCCGGGTCAGGGATGCGCTGCCCCAGGGAGCGGTGGGCGCGGGCTGAGGGGCTGCCCCGCCCGCGGGGGTGGGTGGGAGAAGCGACCCCGGGCGGCCCCGCCAGCCGGAGGCGAATCTGCAGGAGCTCGCGCCCCCCCCCGGGGGGCTCGCGCCCCCCCCCCCCCCCCGACCCGCAGCACCTGAGTCTCGCTCGCCTGCTCCCGGAGCCCTTTGGTTCCAGCCCTTGTCGGGTTCGTCGCTAGGTGGGAAGCGGATCTGGCCTGGACCCCCCGCCCCCGGACAGGGGTGGAGAGGGGGGAGAGAGCTAAGCAGGGAGGTGACATGAGTTTCCCCGGGGTCTCTCCAATGCAGCGCTATAGTCCCTTCCCTGCCCCAGTGCAACGTGAGGGGGGTGATGTATTTATCCCCGGGGGGGGGAATAGTCCAGTCCCCCCCCCCCCCGACTGTGGACAGTGGGTCTCTGTGGAGAGGCGGCATTTCCCATTCCCCGGGGAGGAAGGACTCGCTGCCCACAGTGCAGGAGAGGCTGGAAGGGGAGGGATGGAGGGGGGTGTGCTGGGGGCACGGCCTGGCATGACAGGGGAGAAGGGCCCCATTATGTTCACAAGCTCTGATTGTTCCATGGAAATCCTAAATACATTTCTCCTGTCCCTCCTCTAGTTACAAATGCTGCTGCTAAGGGAAGGCAGATAGGTAAATGAGCACCTGTACGATGTCCTGAAGAGGCGAAGGGAGGTGATATCTGGTGTCTTGTGAGAGGCATTGACTTGAGGATGGTTTTTAAAAGGCTTGGCGGGGGTTAGTGATGATGAGTCAATGGGCACCACATCCCTCTAGTATAACATTTCTTATACTCTGCTTCTAATACTTCTGTGGGCTATCATCGCTTTATCAGCTCGATTCCTCTCTTCCGTACCTCAGTTAATTCCACTGAATTCGGTGGAGTTACTCCTGACTTACACTGCTGTAAGTGTGTAGAGATTCAAGCCATATGTGTTTCCTCGCATACACTAAAGTGCATGAATACTCCTGTTTGCTTCACTGGCAAATGTGTACGTTGTATTTGCATGAATGAATGGTGACTTGTGAGTGTAGCATCACCTCAGACATTTCATTTGCAGGAGCTTTAATACGTCTCTGCTTGTGTCGGAAAGGCACGTTTTAGAGTAACGGATAGGATGCCCAGACAGCAAGTGTGAAAAATCGGAATGGGGGTGGAGGGTAATAGGAGCCAATATAAGAAAAAGACCCCAAAATTGGGACTGTCCTTATAAAATCAGGACATCTGGTCACCCTAGTAATGGAGGCTGAGATTTTGGAATCGTTACTTGATGTGGTGTAAGTGATCCACCAGCTTGTAGCTGTACATGGTTACTAATATGGCTCTTAATTGCTCTAGTGAAGGAGTCAAACTGTCAGCCCTCTGCACCGGAAAGCTGTTGGGTGTCAAGTATTTTCTGCACTCCTAAGAACAGCCTTGCGCTGACGGGATGGACTAGATGACCTACTATGATTTATCTATGGCTAATAAATTCCAGTGGTGGTTCTGGGCATATGGTTATACCTATGGCATAATTATTAACAATTTGGGTGCTTAAAATTAGATACAAAAATAAATTGTGTGATTTGTTTTTTAAAGGGAGTTACAGGTGTCTGACGGTCAGGTAAGTGACCTAACCATAGTATTGTTTGATAATACTAGGCTTAGTCTTTTACATCTCTTCCTCTTTGCTTTGTCTCTGTGGGTATAAAAACTAATGATCGGATCCTCTTAAGTAAATCCTCATCAGTGACTTACAATATGGAGCTGATTTCTGCTGCTGCCCCTCATGAAAGATCCTGGCTGCTTATTAATTATTAGCAGGCAGCACTTCACACTTTCAAAGCAATGTATGAATATCTGTTAGATGACAAGACCCTGTGATAGCGCAGTATGACAAACCTCATTTATGAGGTTTTGGGGGAGATGAAGCAGCTTGTTCAAGGCTACATGGGCAAGTTGTTGGCAGGGTTGGGATGAAAGCTCCTAGAACATAGCTTTTGAAACTGGAGAGCACCCCAACCCAGGGGTGTGTGAGGACTTGATGTGGAGTAGTGTCTTCTCACATCCTGTCTGCTTTCTGAGGAGCAGGAGATGCCAGCATGCAAGTGGAGGTCCCAGAGGAAAAGGGTTGGAGATTAAGCCTGCCCCTCTACAGTGCCTGTTACTGGCCTGGTGAAGAGGTAAGGCTTTGGGCAGGGGCAGTTCCATGGTTTTTGCCACCCCAAGCACAGCAGTCAGGTGGATTTCTGTGGCACGCCTGCGGGAAGTCCACTGATTCTATGGATTCGGTGGCGTTTCTGCGGGAGGTCCGTCGGTCCCGTGGCTTCGTCGTCCCCACCGCTGAAATGCTGCCGAAGTCCCGGGACCTGCAGACCTCCCTCACGCAAGCTGCCGAGGACCGTCTGACTGCTGCCCTGACAACGGACAGCAGGCCGCCCCCTGCAGCTTGCCACCCCAGGCACACACTTGCAGCGCTGGTGCCTGGAGCCGTCCCTGGCCCTGGGGGTGAAGGGTTGGAAAATAGGCTTTGGAAAAGGATGGCCTCGTTATTGACCCACCTCTCACACTTCACACTCTGACCCTCCTGAGCCCCGGATGCTGGCAGCAGGAGAGTGGAGGAAGCAGTTGGAGCCAGTGAGCAGAGTCGTCAGGCACACTCTGGTAAGCATCGTGGCCACTATGGGAAGGGAAGGGGTGCAGCAGGCTGGGTGTAACCCTAGTAGCGCACATGTTGGTTATAAGGGAAAAGAAAAGAATAAGAATGCAAGATACCTATAGGTCCTGGCCTATAAGAACTAGTTTAAGTCTTTAGCATAAGAGTAAGCCCCTGCAGCCTTAGTAGAAGTAAATTGCTCTATAGAGTTAGCGTAAGTAAGTAAACTAGCAGTGACGTTAAGTCACAAGATGTCTGAAGACTTTGTTTTGCTTATTTTGCAATATTAGAAAATGTTGAAATTAACACAAAACTACTGACAGGTAACTGCAAGTAGATAGTTTGTACCATTTTTAGGGTATTTTGGGGGTAAATATTAGCAGATACCTAACCACAAGTAGCTAAACTCATTAGTATGTACATAAAAGTTTAATTAAGATACTAATCTAAAGAATAAAGGCACCACAATATTATGAGTGCGAGGTAGTTAAAATATGGTGAAATATGGAGGAGCCACTCATGAATATGCATGATGGACATCAAGGCCAATAAAACCCTTGGCTATGAGTGGGACTGTTGGAGTTTTCCATCCGCCTACCAGAATCAGACTAGGATCTGTCTCAACCCTTCTAGTCCTCCCCAAGGATAGAGTGAGTGTACACATGTAATTGTATTACTTCACCTTACTTGTATGGGTTGTTTTATTTATAGGACTAATCATAGTAATAATACAAATACTGCTACTTCAGATGTTTTTTTCCTGAGTGTTTATTGTCGTGGTCACTGCTGTGTACATTGGGGCTCCCACATAAACAGTAATTCTGATAATACTGGGCCCAATTTTGAGACAAAAACCTACCAAATTTTGGAGTGTTAACTGGGACTTTAAAAGATTTTTAAATGGCCAGTGTAATCGATACCTAATCCATAGATCAGGCAATGGGAGAGTGAGAGCAAGGGAGTTTGCAGGGAGCAGAACCGGGGGTTGGGGATAAGGCCTGACAGGGGAGGAGAGAGGAGGAGAAAAAGAGGAGAGTTGTACACATGGAGCATGAATCTCTGAAGGAAGTGGTGGTAGTGCAGTAAAGAAGTTTGAGAACCTCTGTTAGAACTTCTGATGCCTAGTCCCATGCTTGTTCGACTAGACTGGGCCTTTTCCTAGTGTATTTGAGTAGAGTTCTGAACCCTCCACAGTACTTGTATGGTTTATGTAGTGAGAGGCATGTCTTTCTGGAGGCTGTGCGATGGATGTTATGAACAGAAATGTGTGAAGCAGGGTGATTTCAGATAGCAGGGGGTTGGCTGTCCTTTTCTTCTCCCTGGTATTCACTCTGAGTTTCTGCATCTTGGAAAAGAGGTGACGAAGGGGGGATATGATAGAGGTCTATAAAATCATGACTGATGTGAAGAAAGTAAATAAGGAAATGTTATTTACTCCTTAAAACACAATAACTAGGGGCCACCAAATGAAATTAATAGGCAGCAGGTTTAAAAAAAACAAAAGGAAGTTTGGGTTTTTTTCCACATAATGCACAGTCAGCCTGTGGAACTCCTTGCCAGAGCTGTGAAGGCCAAGACTATAACAGAGTTCAAAAAATATCTAGCTAAATTCATGGAGGATAGGTCCATCAATGGCTATTAGCCAGAATGGGCAGGGGAGGTGTCCCTATCCTTAATTTTCCAGAAGCTGGGAATGAGTGACGGGGTGGATCACTTGATGATTACCTGTTCTGTTCATTCCTTCTGGGGCACCTGGCATTGGCCACTGTCGGAAGACAAGATACTGGGTTAGATTGACCTTTGGTCTGACCCAGTATGGCCGTTCTTATGAGGATTGTTGACAAGTTAGAGAGACCCTGGTGAGCACGACTTGCCTGTTGGGTTTGTAATAAACCCAGGTGAATTTTGTCTTGTTTCAGGTTTTGGACAGTTTTCTTTACAAACCTATGTCCCCCTGCACCTAAACACCTGCAGACACAATTCACTGCTATAACAGAGTCCTAAGCCAGAAGGGCCATTGTGAGCATGTCTGATCTCCTATATAACATAGAACTTCCCCAAAATATTTACTAGCACAGATCTTTTAGAAATGCATCCAATCTTGATTAAACCATTGCCAGTGACGGAGAATCCACCACAATCCTTGGTAAATTGTTCCAATGATTAATTATTTTTACCATTTAAAATTTGCACCTTATTTCCAACCTGAATTTGTCTAGATTCAACCTCCAGTCATTGGATTGTGTTAAACCTTCCTCTGTTTGATCGAAGAGCCCATTATTAGATATTTTTTCTTCACGTAGATACTTGCAGACTAATCGAATCACCCTTAACCTTCTCTAGCTCATTAGGCTTGGAAGGATTCTAAATCATTAGTCATTGGCAAGTGTCAATTTCACCTGACACACTGCAATTGACAAAAATCCATAGATAGTAGTCGGTAAGCACAGCCTCACCCTTACCTAGTGCCTGAAGGAGTCTGGTATCCTGGCCCCTCAGCTGTGCAGGGAGTCTCCTGCAGCCCAGTTGTCATGCCCCCACTCACTCATTCATCAGCCAGGAGTACAGGGGTCCATCTGCTGCTCTGGGGCCAGAGTTGTTCAGCAGCGGAGTGGCCTCCTCCACAGTCAGGGACTCATCTTCCTTGTTGTGGTCCCAGCAGACACCTTCCTGACCAGGATAGGAGCACTTAGTGGGACTGGAACAGTGGCAGTCATGTAACAAAGGGACACAGTGGCTGCCAAACAGTATTGGAGCTGCAGATCCGATTGAGTAACACCACAGTGCTCTGGGACTGAAGTTTAGGAAGAGTATTAACATAGTTACATTTGTTGATGTGGCCTCAATTGCACGAGTACAGTAGGGGAGGCCAAGTTTGTTGCTTTATGTTAGTAATGGGTCAAAAAAGGAAAATCCTAGAGGAATATTGCAGTGAATAGCCTGACCTCCACTTTAAAACTGTGAATACATCTGGAAATGGAGATAAAGACATCTTGTGCTGCAAAGTTGGTAAAACAGAAATCTCTGGAAAGGTGAACAGTCTTGCTGGTCATCTGAACAGTAAATCTAATTTGATGATAAAAGAAGGGTAACCAGACTTTGGTGGAAGCCTATTTAGGACAAGTGAGAGAAGGAAGAAGCTGTAGATTTTCCACACGATCTGGGATGTGTATTTGCTTTGAGCCAATTCCAGTGAATACTATCCATGGGGTTGAAGCTTTTTATTAGCTCTGGTTAACAAGTATGTACCAGCAACATGCACTTGCCTGGAATATCATTAGCTAGAAGAAAAATGTTCACTAAGCTAAAATAGAGCATCTTTTGAATGGTCAGAAATTCTCTTTAGTAATTGATTAAACCCCAGAGTTTTCCGGACCACCAACAATTAACATCCTTGTAGTGTTCTACAGTGACAAAAATAAATCAATGAATGCTATTCTGTTGAAGTTTTCTGTTGTTCTTCAGTGCAATGCAGGGGTCATGTCAATTTGGATTCAAGTTGTGTTGTGAGAATACAGCCAAACGCGGGAATACGGTGTGTCAGTCAACAATGGCTCCGCAATATACATGCCACACTTAGCCCTGATCTACACTAGGCGAGGGGATCGATCTAAGATACGCAACTTCAGCTACGCGAATAGCGTAGCTGAAGTCGATGACTTTAGATTGACTTACCGTGGTGTCTTCACAGCGTGGAGTCGACTGCTGCCGCCACTCTCCTATCAACTCCGCCTGTGCCTCTTGCGGCAGTTGAGTATCGGGGTAAACAGTGCGCTCAGGGATCAATTTATCGCATCTAGACTAGATGCGATAAATCAACCCCTCGACAGATCGATCACTACTCACCAATCCGGCGGATAGTATAGATATACCCTTAGTAAAGGACTTGAAAGAAATGTATCCACATCCACTGCACATTCCATGCATTGCTTGTCTTTTGCGTACAGCCAGGGGTGAAAGTAGTTGTAGGCACTTACTGGTATGGGGCTGGGCTGGGGCCGGCTCTGGCCCCTGGAAGAGGTGGGGTTTCGGGTGGAAGGGGCAGGGCTGGGGGGGTCAGAGCCAGCCTGACTTACCAGCACTTACCGCCTGCCCCGTAGCGGTAAGTGCCTGTAGCTGTTCCGTTCCTGTCCTGCTGTTGGGGCAGGGACGATAAAGCTCTGCCACTTTAATGGGGTGAATACGGGCTGGTACGGGTTCTTACTGGTATGCTGTATCAGCCCACTTTCACCCCTGCATATAGCCATTGATCATGCAGTCAGACCTGATGTCTTCTACAACATGAACAAATTTGCGGTACATTTTCTAGCGATATTTAAACAGGCAAAGACTCTTTTAAAGTTATCTTCTAAAGTCCGCGTGAGCAATAACGTGAGCGTATGCCCTCTCATGTTGTGCTGTTGTGTTAGTTTTCCTGGCTCAAGGCAACAAAATTCACTCACGTGCATTGGGACAGTGTGATGGACTTTCTTATTAAAGAAGATGTAGCATTCATCTCAAAGACTGCAGTGAAACTATATCACGTGGTTGAGGATGATGGAAATCAGCCAGAGCTGTACTACAAGTTACCTTTTTTTTGTGTGTTTTGTTTTTTTTGTGGGGGGGGGAATCTACAGTGTTCATTTGCAAATGGAAACAAATGCACCCTTCATACATTGCCTTGATACGCCGCTTACCTATGATTTACAAGTTCCTGCTGATGTACATAAATGGAATTCAGGTCAGTGGGCTGCAAAAGGCAATTCCTTTAATTTGCAATGCATGCTTTCTCATCAGAATTTCAAAGCGAACTGAAGGCAGTTGTAACCTGGAATGTACTAGACAGACTCTGTGGAGCTGGATCTCTTTTTGCCATCTGTCAAGTGTTTGATCCATTTGTCACACCTCAGATTTCTCACAATTTTAGCAACTATGAAAATATTCTGCCTCTGTTCCCTTGCAAGACAGAAGAGTTCAAGAACAAATTTTGATTTGTACATAGAGTATGAAGTTTCCTTGTGATGACAGCCTAACTGGAGAAGTTGAAACCCAGTTATTGCCCGTGGTATCCAGTACGGTATTTGTAAGCATGCGGCAACTCACCCTGGTGGTGCCTCCTGCTGGTCGTCCGGGGAATCAGCTCACCAGCCTCCGGCGCGCCCTCTGCAGCCTGTAGTGCCGCTTGCCCTTGGCCCCGTGTCCCTCCCAGACCCCGGTGCCCTCTCCTCAGGAGTGCTGCACCCCTGCAGTAACCCCACAGATCTCTGGGTCTCCCTTGCTCAGGGGAACCCCCACCCCCTATCCCCACCTTGCCTCAGTCTAGGCAACTGCCAGTCACCACCTACCCCCTGTTCACTGGGGCAGACTGCAGTATCATCGCCAGGCATCACTGGCAAAGGGGGGTTGGACCTGCTGCCTCTGCCTACCCTTGGGGCTGCCCTCTGCACCCCCAGTACCTAGTTGGTCGTAGACTAGGCCCCGCAGCCTGGGGGGTTTCCAGGTCAGAACTCCACAGCTCCGCTATCCTTCTCCCAGTCCTGCCCTATTCCCGGTACCCTGCTTAGCCCCAGCAGCCAGGTCCTCCCTCTCTAAAGGCTAGAGAGAGACTTCTTGCTTTCCAGCCTTCTGCCCTCTTATAAGGGCCAGCTGAGCCCTAATTACATTGGCCACAGCTGTGGTCAGCTATCCAGTCAGCTACCCCCAGCTGTCTTTAATCTCTTCCCTGGTTCAGGCTTCTCCCAGGGCTGTTTTAAGTCCTTCTGCAGAGGAGCGGGTGGTCACCCTGCTACAGTATTGCATGCATTTGCAGTACCACTAACTTCGGTGCTTACGGAAAGATCATTCAGTTTGTTCAGAAAAGTTCAAGACAAATATCGCATGCACTGCTTAAAGACTGACTTCGGCAGCTCAACATTTTGTACTTTGAAAAGTATATAAACTTAAATTTGGAGAGCTTCATGGGCGGTGGGTATAATAGGCCAGGGGGTCCCATGGCCACCGGACCTCCAATCGTGGGGATTTGGGGGCAAAATTTTCCTTGGCTGCCCTGGAACCTGCACGGGGCATAATAAATCAAAAACTTCCTCACAAAACTCTGGTCGGGGGGGGGGGGCGGGCCTCGGGGCTCCTACAGCCGACAGGTGTGTGGGCAGAAGGGACAGAACCGGGGCTAGCCTCCCCGAAGGGTGGCTCCACCTGCCACCCATGGAGAGCTTTTGAAATCTGAAATTATCTGCTGGCTCTAGCAAATAATTACTAATTCCAGTACCTGTAATAAAAAGCCTGAAATATTTTATTTATTAGCTATGGGAACTGAAGATGTTATGTGCAAAATTGTGATTTAGACATTTTACAAATAACACTTTTACTTTTTGAATCTCGGTATCTATTGTCATTAAATAATTTGACACCTGCCACTTAATCCTGCAATTCTGAAAATTCTAATTGATAAAAATTAAAAGATGCTTAAAACTAAGGCTGTCGAATAATCGCAGTAAACTCACACAATTAACTAAAAAAAGTAATTGTAATTAATTGCATTATTACAATACTAATTGAAATTTGCTAAATATTTTTGGATGTTTTTCTGCATTTTCAAATATATTGATTTCTATTACAACAGAAAATAACTAAGTACACTGCTCACTTTATTTTTTATTACAAATAGTTGCACTGTAAAAATGATAAACAAAAGAAATGGTATTTTTCAATTCACCTTATACAATCTCTTTATCATGAAAGTGTAACTTACAAATGTAGATTTTTTTATTTTTTGCGAACATAACTGCACTTAAAACCAAAACAATGTAAAACTTTAGAGCTTACAAGTCCATTCAGTGCTACTTCTTGTTCAGCCAATCGCTAAGACAAACAAGTTTGCTTACATTTCGGGAAGACACTGCTATCTGCTTCTTATTAACAATGTCACCTGAAAGTGAGAGCAGGCATTTGCATGGCACTTTTGTAGCCAGCGTTGCAAGGTATTTACATGCCAGATATGCTAAACATTTGTATGTCTCTTCAAGTTTTGGCCACTATTCCAAAGAACATGCTTCCATGCTGATGATGCTCATTTTTAAAAAATGTGTTTGTTAAACTTGTGATCAAACTCCTAGGGGGAGAATTGTATGTCTCCTGTACTACTACCTTCATTCTGCCATATATTTCATGTTATAGCAGTCTTGAACATGTGCTCAGTCATCATCCATTTTAAGAACACTTTCACTGCAGATTTGAGAAAAAGCAAAGAAGTTACCAACCTGATATTTCTAAAGATAGCTACAGCACTCGACCCAAGGTTTAAGAATCTGATGTACCATCCAAAATATAAGAGGCAGGGAGGTGTGGGGCATGCTTTCAGAAGTCTTAAAAAAGCAACAGTCAGATTTGGAAACTACATAACCCAAACCACTAAAAAAGAAAATCAACCTTCTGTTGGTGACATCTGACTCAGATGATGAAAATGAACATGCATCAGTCCACTCTGCTTTGGATCATTATCGAGCAGAACCCGTCATCAGCATGGATGCATGTCCTCTGGAATGGTGGCTGAAGCATGAAGGGACATGAATCTTTAGCCCATCTGGCACATAATATCTTGTGATGCTGGCTTCAACAGTGCCATGTGAATGTCTGTTCTCACTTTCAGGTGACATTGTAAACAAGAAGCCAGAAGCATTATCTCCTGCAAATGTAAACAAACTTGTTTGTCTGAGCGATTGGCTGAAGTAGGATTGAGTGGACTTGTAGGCTCTATAAAGTTTTACATTTGTTTTATTTTTGAATGCACTTATTTTTTGTATATAATTCTACATTTGTAAGTTCAACTTTCATGGTAAAGAGATTGCATTACAGTACTTGTATTAGGTGAATTGAAAAAAAAAGTCTTGTTTCTTACAGTGCAAGTGTTTATAATAAAAATAAAGTGAGCACTATACACTTTGTATTCTGTGTTGTAATTGAAATCAATATATTTGAAAATGTAGAAAACATTAGAAAATATTTAAATAAATGATTGTTTAACAGAGTGATCAATTTTTCTAATTGCTTGACAGCCCTACTTAAAACCCATAATTTTACATAATTGAGGAAATTAAAATAAATACAAGTAAAAAATGCTTACAATAAAAATTGATCTGATCTGAAATTAAGAAAAATCTAATTCTACCAGGCTCAATATCTTATTGACACAACAGTCTCTAGTGTGCAAGTATTGCCAAAGAGGAAAAAAATAGATGGACCCAAGGATATCTGTTGGAGGTAGGCACAATTAGCCTGACACAGAACGTAGCGTGTGTCTACATAGCCTCTGTCCATTTGTCATTAGAGAGACAAGGTAGATAAGGTAATATCTCTTATTGGACTAACTTCTGAGAGAAGGTAAAAGATATTATCTCACCTACCTTGTCTCCTGAATCCTGGGACTCACATTGCTACAACCCTGCAAACAACAGTAGAAGATATCCATTTGTCATTGTCTGTTCCTGTTTTGGTGGCAGATTATTCTGTACCATGATACTATCCATGCCATCTTTCTCTTTTTGCCCAAGGCTATATACAGTTTCCCTTATTGCTTTTTGTTTCAATTGGCTTTATCAGCTCTGATCATTCTGAAGAAATGTCATTCCTGCACTCTTTGATTTTGGGGACAAGCAGAAAATGATTGAGGAGATGGGGAAACTTTTCTAATGATAAAATTCTAATGAGCCATGAGCATCACACGGAAATGTAGGCTGTTGATTTTTTTTGCCTTCTGCCCTCTCGCTATACAGCAGCAGACAACATATTGTTTCAGGGCCAATCCATTGTCCCTGTAAGCATGTCTATCCAGTCTGTCTATCTGAAAAACCATTCCTCACGGTTGGTAAAGAATGTATCCTCAAAACACCACTGTGAGATGTGGAGGTAGCATCATCTTCATTTTGCAGGCAGGGAATTGAACCACAGAATGAGTTGTCCAGGGGAGTTTATGGAATTGAACTCCGGACTCCAGAGTCCCATTTTAGTGCCTTAATCACAAGACAATCCTCCTTCTAGGATGTTAGCTAATGGGAGTTCCTATGGAATGCCATGTTTTAATCATGCCCCATTCATATTCTATTGACATGACTATGACCCCTCATTGGATGCAGATGGAAATTATGATATGAGCAATGATCCCACCCCGATTTTGCTAGCCCCCAGTGCCGAATTGATACACTGGACTATGGACATTATAGGTACAGGCTGAGATCAGAGGATGTGCACAAAAGCTGCAGACAAAAATGAAATAAGCTTCTCTGTGTACGGGACTGTGATGTTCATGGCTGGGTATTGTTCAGAGCTTTTTTCATTAAGGCAGTCACTGCTTCATTGCACTGCCATATGAAGTGGCAGCATGTGAGACAATATGACATCAATCGGCACTCTCCAGCTGTTCTTTGGATTCCTCACTCCCTCTGCACCTAATCTTTTGCCAATTCCTCATTTATTTTAAAGATTTGTATGAGGGAAATAATACAAGTTCCAAGGATACTGTGAAGCTGCATGCTTACCAGATGAAAGAGAACATGTTTTCGTCAGGCTGTTTTTGGAAGGGTTCCTCCAAATTGTTCCTCCTTCCCCATTCATTTCTGATTAGGAATTGGAGCTCCCAATTAAAAAAAAATCCAGTTTTCCAGGTGAAACTGACAAAATTCACTGTTTCAGGCATAGGCACTGACTCCGTGGGTGCTTCGGGGTTGGAGTACCATGGGGAAAAAATAGGGGTTACTCA
Source organism: Dermatemys mawii (assembly GCA_007922305.1). Lineage (NCBI taxonomy): Eukaryota > Metazoa > Chordata > Testudines > Dermatemydidae > Dermatemys > Dermatemys mawii. The sequence goes on along the minus strand of ML677342.1, from coordinate 36,540,763 downwards.
GCATCCATTGGCCACAGCTGGCCATCCATCAGCTGCAGACAGGCAGGGAGGGAGCTGAAAGGAGTGAGTGAAGGGTAGGTGGGGGGATGTAACAGGGGGCTCTGTTACAGGGGGCTTTAAAGCTCTGCCGGAGCCTGGAGCCCCGGGCAGCTAGGAGCCCCCAGGGCTCTGGTGATTTAAAGGCCCCGCCTCTTCTCATCCCCCCTGCTCAGGACTCCGTACCAGTAAGTCCTTTAAGTTATTTTCACCTCTGCTATAAGGCCATGTGTAGGGCCTTGAGGTGGAAAGCCCACTAGTGAGGGTTTGTGGAGGGGCCCACATAGTTGGGAAAGGAGGGATGGGCAGTGATTGGGGATCTAGTGTATTCCCTCACTTGGCAGAGCTCTTATGGTGTTCCAGATGCAAATTAAAGTTTCCACTCCATCACAAATCCTGAGTGAGATCAGAGGAATCAACTCCACTTGCCCTCCGCTCGCATAACTCCCTAGCCCACACAATGGCATCATTGTCCTGGACCTGTCCTAATGGATTACAATCTGGATTACATTTGGGTCCTATAGGAATTCATGAGTTTCAGCTTTGGACTCCAATATAACTGTCTATGGTGTGTTTTCTTTAATTTGTATTTATTTATTTATTCTTGCTCTCTTTCAGTCCTCGGGGTTTGTCCAGGGCAGCTTCTCTGTTTTATTTCATGTTGTCTTACCCAAGTATTTTGCTATCTTCACCTTTCCAGGAATGCTGCTAAACTCATCTGGGCTTTTTGTGGGAAAGAAGTGACTGTATTGGCAGTGTATGCCCTAGGAAGGTACAGCTGGAGTCTGAGTTTTGATTATCTTGTGGGCAGTTTAATAACTGCAGAATGATGTAGGTGGGTACCTGAAAGCCTGAATTACTTTTACTGGAGACTCTAATTTTTGTCATGATGTGGGTATTTTTTAAAAGAGATGAGTGGGCTAGGAAGGATTAGATTTTTTTTATTGGTAAATGTCAGTTGATATGGATTTGACCATACACACACAAACAGATGACAAAATATTTCCACTGATAAGAATTGAAATTCACAGTTAGGCAAAGTAAGAAAAATGCTGCTTGATAACTTATTAGAATTTGGTTTAAGTCTATTGACTTTGTATATTTTGGATGTGATGGTAACAATTTGTATCTTAATGGTTTTAAGACTTTAACTTTTTGAATCTCGATGACCACTCATTAAATAAATTGTCTGTTCCCCCCATAAAATCGAATGAAAATGTAAATAATTTAAAAAATGCTTAAAATCCATAATTTTGCACAACTGAAAATTTAAATAGATAAACATTGGAAAAAATGTTTTAAAATAACCATTGATATTCTTTGAAACGATAAAAAAAGACTTGAATTTTGCCATGCTTAGATATGAGGTGCCTACAGCTTGGGCTTGGTGTCAGAGAAGCCATGATAAACAAACATTCTCTGTCATTTTATCTCTCTGATTTTGTAAATAGCATTGACATATAAGGCCAAGTCTGCGTAGAACCAAACCAAATTTAGTTTGCCTTACTCCATGACCTCTCTTCTTGTTCCTGCTCTGTCTGTCAGTTTTTCTCTTTCAGACAGTTATTCTCAGTTCAGTGAAACAAGTGTCATCCAGCTCAGTGTGGTATAGAGGGTGAGATTTTTAAAAAAAATAGATTTACCACCATATGTGGGTTGCTATTACCTTTTATTGTGATATTTCCTGTAACTAGAATGGGAGATATTGCAAATAGCTCTGTAAGTCAACTGCTATTGCATAAGGCCTGTACAGTTATGTGACTGCATGGGAGGTATTATGATTCTGTTTCTTATGCACTGTACCCTCACATATGATTGTTTCTGTCTGCTGAGGGAGTTGAGAAGGCTGTTTTATAGAGGGAGGGGTCTCTCTCTCTCTCTCTCTCTCTCTTTCTCTCTCTCTCTGTTGGAAACAGTTCTGTTAGTTCTAGGTCTTATTTACTTTGTTTTTAGTCATAAATCATTCTGACCTGAGAGTATGTGATTTGTTCTGTTTAATGCTGCCTATGGCAAATGCCCAGATTTTACTGGCATCCACTGAAGTGAATATGATGCAAGCACATGATGTAGTTTGTCAGCATTTAGATAATGCACTGGTAGGCTCTTATCATAGATTTAAGTTAGACAGATGTAGCTTGAATATATAGAAATGTTAAAAAATCATTATTTTTCTGTCTGTCTAGATACTATATGGCCCTCCTCTCCAGAGTATCTGGGTGACTAACCTTTAGCTGGATGGATCTTTTAATAGTGAATGCTTTGGCAATATATCCTATTATATCCTTCACTTACCTTTCGTGGGCCTCTATGTTTGCTCCTATCTATTCACCACTACCTACACTCTTCAGGTATGTCTCCCACTGCAGGTAAAAATCCATGGCTGGCCTGCTGGCTGACTCAGGCTTGGGCTATGGGGCTGTTTTATTGCAGTGTAGACATTTGAGCATAGAAGGAGCCCAGTCTCTGTGAGGTGTGAGGGTCCCAGAGCTCAGGCTGCAGCCTGAACTGGAACATCTACACCGCAATTCAACAGCCCCTTAGCCTGAGCCCCATGAGCCTGAGACAGCTGGCACAGGGCAGCTGTGAGTGTCTAATTGCAGCGTAGCCATACCTTTCAAGTCTTCACACCATGTATTATGCTCCCATTGCCACTGGCACTTGACTACACTCGTAACAGTGGCTCAGATCCAGAAAAGTATTTAGGTTCCTAATTCCCTTTTTGAGTTAGGTGTCTAAATATCCTTCAGGATCTGGGCCAATGTCCCTGAAGTCAGTAACCCTAGAATTGGGTAAACCAGTTCTAACCCCTCCCTTGTCACCCTCACCCCGCACTCCCCAGTCTTCTCTTAATTGGAGCCACAGTCCATTTTTAGAACCAAACCCTTTTTTGAAGGGTCCAAAATGCTTGGGTATCTCTCTCACAAATCCATCTAGTTTATCATAGGTCTGTGCTATTCAGAGTTCCAGCAGGATAAGTAGCCAAAAATACCAGGCATCTCATGAATGAGCCTTTTCTTATGAGGTTTTCAGTTTGTTTTGGAGACAAGTGATCTGGATCCTTTTGAAAAGGATCCAGATTCAAATTCTCAACTCTTTGTGATTTACTCGTCATAACTAACAATGACCTAGTCCTACATGGTGTTGAGAACCTTCTAAGAGATGCTGAACATTTTTCACTCCTGTCGCCCTCCGTGGGAACTCAGCCTCTTGAAGATTGGGCCCAATGTTCTTGATAGTGAAAACAGCCTTTTCTGAAATTTCATCTCTGTATACTTTTCCTTTGTCCTGATATTGAGCCTGGCTGTGAGTGAGGCCTTAGATGGAGACTGAACTCCCAGTCAAATCCCTTCCTCACTGGTCAGACTACATGAAACTGAGTAATGAGCATATCAACCAACCTCAAACTGCTCAGTTCCCTTGGGGTATTGAAGTGCCCCTCAGTGTGAGGCAGAGATTTCCCACAATGCATTCCTATTTAATGATTTATTTTTGCAGAGGAACCTTTATGCTTAAGGAGAACATTTAAATCATTACACCATCGAAGCCACTTTACCTTATTTAATGTATAAAAATAAATCGCATATCAAGTCAGACTGTAGAATGGTATAAATCCTGTGCAAATGGCAAGAGACTCTGTGTTTAAAAATTCAACTGTACTCTCATTTTAACTTTTTTAAAAAATATTTAAAACAAACAAAGAGAAGGAATTGTGACCTTGTTAAAGCAGGGAGCTAGGATTTCGGAGTTAGGTTTATGGTTCTACTCTTGTGCTGTATGCAACTTACATAAGGCAAAACTTCCAAACTTGGGTGCCCCAGAGGAGGAACTGAAATCCATTTTTAGACACCTAAAGGGTCTGAAACACCTTCTATTAACATTTGCAATTCAGAATACTTTTGTTTAGGCATCTACAGTGTGCCAACTTTGGCCTTATCCTCCATTTGTCTTAATCGGTCTTTGAAATAAGCACCTATTTTCCAACTGCACGGGGCTGTTGTGAGGATCAGTTAATGTTTGTAAAGTGTTTTGAGATCTCTGGATGGAAGGTGTTATAGATCCACAACTGATAGAGTATGTTTGCCTGATTAAGAATGTTTGTCGTGACAGGCTGTAAACATTTACAAATGGTTCCTAAACCCCAAAAGGTTGAGAGCCACTGGAATAAATTATCCTTTTGAAGAGGCTCAACTTGGCTTTGCCACTTACTCCACTTTCACTAGGGCATTGCAGACCACCAGGGAATGACAAAACTAGGAATTTGATCATTTTGAGTGCTTGGTTCTACAGCTTTTATAGGAAGGGGAGAACTCCAATAATTGTTCTCGCTGTATGTGGTACCAGTCCTATAATGCTGGATTTTACATTGTCCTGAAAGTAGTACTGAAACATTAGACACTCTGTAGCCCTTCCTGAAATATAAAATCTTGGACTTGCCATTGGTTTTTCTGCTGAAAGATTTATCAGCTGGTTTATTAATTTCTTTACTGATAATTCATTATTTTAGTATTTATTTGCCTCATGGTTTGCAGACATGGCAGATATTGCTACTTTGTATATTAGATTGTAATTTTATATTATAAAGTAGAGTGAAACCCCATGGTTATGGCCTAAGAGTATACAGCAGATATTGTTACAATTAACACTGCCACTGATGGGGAAAATCAGATGTTTGGGTTTTTTAAAAATTATTTCTGTTCATGTAAGCCTGGGATCTTTCTTTCTATCTATTGTATCTTCACACGCTAGACTGTCCCAGCTTCAAAACTCATCATGTTAATTCTCTAGACACCTAGAATGCTAACTGTCCATCTAAGAGTATGCCATTTTAGCCCTCAACTGTGATGACTTCGTTAATGAGGCCAGCTGACAATTCTCCAACACCCTGAACTATAAAGAACTCAAGGAAGATCCCACACCACAATTTACTTAAAGATATCATCAAATCCTTCCCCGAACAACTCCAAGAGAAACTCTATAAACTCATCCCCCAGAAACCCACACCAGGACCTTGTACATGCTTCCCAAAATACACAAACAAGGGAGCCCACGCAGACCCATCATATCTGGCCATGGCACTTTTACTGAAGGAGTATTGAGACTTATAGAAACCATCCTCAAACCACTCACCACACAAAGGGGCAGCTTCCTCCAGGACACAATTGACTTCTTCCACGAACTCTGCAACGTTAACAGCTTCCCTCAGCATATCATCCTCCCTACTATGGATGTCACTTCCCTGTACACACCAACATCTCTCACAATGATGGCATAGCTGCGTGCCTCAAATATTTACAAGACAATGGACAACCTTCACATATACACTCCAAACTCATCCATTTCATTCTCACCTGGTAAGAGATCACAGAGTGAAATCCTGTCCCCACTGAAGTCCATGGCAAAATTTCTATTGGCTTTTGTGGGGCCAGCAATTCACCCAGGATCTCCAAGGTGTATCTTCAAGCTACATACCATAGAGACCAATCCTCCACTGGTCCCCTGGGGGAATGGATTCAAGGGTTTAAATTTTTTTTTTCCACCTCTAACATCTATTAATTTTCAAATGCTGTTATCTTTGGAAAGGGAAGATGGCCTCCAGCAGTTCTTGTGGTTTAGAAAATCCATGTGCCTCATCTTTCATCTTGCATATAATAAGAGGGGTGGGGGAATGAAGCATGGGTCAGATCATGCTTGCAAGCCATGTGCAATCAGCTCTACTGATTCAAGGAGGAATCTATTAGTTCTACTCACTGGTGCTGTTTCGGGAAGATCTAACGAGCTGCAGGAAAGGCGGGTTCATTGTGAGGTGAGACAACAGAAGCAGAGTTCCAGTAACAGCTTTTAACAATTAATCTCTGCTTCAGGAGTCTTTCTGGAATTGGCAAAAGTGCCAGGCTTAGCACAGTTTGTGTCACAGTAAGACGGTGGGCAGAGGGAATTAGGAGTGCAGGAGTCATACACTGCTCTTTCATTTGGTCAGTTATCCTGGCTTGTTGCTCCTAAGATGCCAGAGAAAAATGTTTTGCTGTTCCCATGAAATTCACGATCAAGCTGCACGTGGTGGAAATTCCTGCTGCTTGTTGTCTGAACACATCAGTTATGGGCTCCACTACTAAATCAACTCTTTCTCTGCCTGAAGGGAAATACCGGGTTTTGGGACTCTAGCACTAGTCTGTGATAAAGGCTCTTCTTCCTATGGTGCAAGTGAATTTAATATTGGTGAGAGGTGCTGGCTCAACAAAAAAGCACAGCAGCATATGCTATCTGTATCCTCGCCAGTTGCCTGACTTGCAGCAAATGCTTCTAGGTGTGATTTGGTAGTTCAGTCTCTCCACATCTATTCAGGCCCCTGCCTCTCTCTAATGCAAATGCTAGGTAGGGCCAATTAGTGACAACTGGGCTGGTGGTCTTGTGTGATGTGTCCATAGGGATCTAGTCTGAGCCCACCAAGCCCACCTTGCATGGGCCAGTTGACAGCCATCCCTGGGTAAGGACTTTCACTTATCGCTGAGCTGGATTGGAACCAGTGGCCTGCAGATGAAAGGCCACATAGTCCATTGATTCACCTCTTGGGCCATCCAGGCCAATAGAAGATGGAAAGTTTGAAATGTTGGATAGGATGTTCCAAGTAAAGGCTTCAATAAAACCTTTTCATGCTGTGAGAAGGCCAGAGCTAAAATGCAAGGGCAAAACTCAGCCCAGTCTAAAATGAGAGTGTGTTCCTAGGGAGACATTAAGGATGGATGGCAGAATCTCCACATCCACCCAGGGACTGGGAATGCTGCTTTCTCATTGTCCAAGCCACGCTCTTCTGGATCTCCCTCAAGTGAGGCTGATCCCAGTATACAAGTGAGAGTGATAGGCAGGTGGGAAGTGCTCCTTTACAGGCCTATCCCCCTTCCTAGAGGGAGTGAAGAGCAGCTTTCTCTCTTTGAGCACTTGTCTGTGTGCCGTATGGTCCCGTGTAGAATAAAATGTATGACCCTGTCACAGATGTCTGTGCAAGTGCTGAAACTGGTCCTAACTATCCTTTGGGGAGTTTCTGTGACAGACATTGCAGCCACTTGCAGGATCTGTGAGAACCATGTTGTATTACATTTTATATATTCTCTCTGTATCGCTGTGGGTTTCTGAATTGAATTCTGCTCCATTAGGGAGGGTTACAGGTCCTCCAGGAACTAAAAACTGTGTCTGTCTGTCCATCTCGCTGGGACCGTAAACCGCTCCAGAAAAGTAACACCTTTGGGGTAGTTTGTGTATACTGGTTCATACAGGTATGTGACTTCTGGCATAAAAAGGCTGAGTTTAATCTGACATTTTTTGATTCAATAAACAGACATGATCTTTTTCCCATGGGAGATCCCATCCTGCTGAACTATTGGAAAGATTGGAACCTGCCATGTCCCCATAGGTCTGATGGGCAGCTTCTGGTATGTTTAGACTCTGTTATTGTGTTCTGTGTGTGCTTTTGTCCTTAAATAAAGGTGCTCTTCTTTGGAAGAGCTGTTTGGGTCACATGTAACCACTGAGACATGTTGGTCATAGCCCTTGGAGAAAAAGCAGAGAGGTTGGATGTTAGTCCGACCTGCTCAAAGAGAATCACAATGAGTGCAAGGGAATTGCAACCTAAATCCCGGGTCTGGAGGGAGAGGAACACATATCCTTTCCCTGAGAAAGTTGGCAGCTAACAGCCTGAGACCTTGAGCGATTCCTGAAACAGACCACATGGATGAGGAGGGGTAGGGGAAGGTGTTTAAAGGTGCAGTTACCCTGAAACTTTGACTGTTTCTTTAATGCTTATGATGCTGCTGCCATGCTTCCTGCTATTTAGGGAAGAGGGAAGCCCCCGATTTTTCTGTGGCGTTGATTTTATGATTTCAGAGTGTACCAGCCTTAGAAATCGTTTCCTCTTTTATATCATTTGCTAATATTGTAATGAACTGGTTTGTGCATGTGCACATTTGCACATCTGTCCTCTGCTGCATGAGGGGAGAAGTACTCAACTCTACAGTGTAGATCATATACCTCTAATAGTTTTGGAGATGTGCCAAGAGGTGGAGACCTATATTGATGAAGCAGGAACATCTCAGTTCTACTGCTGATAGTTCTGTTCAGTTCTGAGTGGCCATGGTATGTAGCGTAGTGAAAACCATGAAGCCGTGGGTGGCTATGGATTTGTCACAATAGGTAATGTCCCAACAGAGATGGGTGAAAGAAAAGTTGGATTTATTTGCACATAACAGCAATAACATAAAAAAAAAACAGGAATGTGATAAAACAAGCCAGGAACAATAGGTACAGGAAATATAAAGCCAGTATCTGATAATCTAATAGACTATATTAGACTCTACTTTAATACTAACTGCAGGAGAGGGGACACACTTTTCCCTCCAAAGCTTCCCCACTTGCAGAGAACATAACTGTCAAAGTAATTTGATCCTACTGGCTGTTATTTGATTCACAAACCTTCCCTACAAGTCTCCTCTAAGATGAATGTCACCTCACTGTGATTCTGCAAGATTTATGGATTATAAAATTTTTACTTCCCCCCCGCCAGGCATTGGGAGTGCTGCTTTCTCATTGTCTAAGCCAGTCTGGGGGAGAGGGAATGGACCTAGGCTATGCTGGGCTGTTACAAGATCACTGAGGTGGTGGGGAAAATACTTTTTTAATGACAGCCCTGAGTTCTGAAGCAGAGCCCACCTGGTGGGAAGAGATTGCACAGCTACATGCTAAATATGACAGCATGTGCAGGTGACAAAAGGCTCTGGGAGCAGCGAATGAGCAAGGGCAGAGGGAGGAATGGAACAGATGGGAGTGGGAGAAGAATTACAGAGCAAAAGCGAACAGCGTGATCAATCTTTTATCACATTCAAGATGGGTAAAAAAAATGGTAATCAGAATGACAGAACTGCAAAGCAGGGTGTCACCTAATTAAACTGCTGCTTCCAATATTTGCCGCTGTTGGGTATGAATTACATAAAACTTCTCAATAATTTGAACACTTTTCCCTCGCTGCAAATGACTCTCCAAACACAGCCTAAGGAGTCAATCAAGTCATAGATTGCTGTTAACCCCAGAAGAAACCTTTCCTCTTGCCACATTTAGGTGGAGATACAACTGCCCAGTGAAGTTGAGTGAAGAAAATGTCAAGTGAAAGATGGAAAACAAAAGAACTCTGCTGTTTTCTCACTGAACTAACTTTGCCCATGTAGGTCCTAGGAGTCCTGGAAACCTGAACTGCCTGTGATAGCAGCAGCAGCCTGGTACTGAAGCAACCAAGGGATAAATATGAATTTTATTTTGCTAATTAGTACATTTTAATAATTTATCATGCAAGAATAACAAATTGTGAGTGGCGGGGAGAGGGAGAGAGAGGAGTTAAAGGGAGAAATCCTATAATTACTTTGGAGACACTTGTGCCTTGGAGTGCATTGTTTCATGACTTGTGGACAAAATGATTCACTGTTCTGGCAAAATATCTTACTGGCTCTAAGTATCAGAGGGGTAGGTGTGTTTAGTCTGTGTCCCCAAAAACAACGAGGAGTTAATTTGGGTTTGAATTGGGAGTGGCTGAGTCACTACAAAAGCAATTTCCCCTCTCTTTGTATTGACACCTCCTCATCAGTTATTGGGAGTGGACTGCATCCAACCTGACTGAATTGGCCCTGTCAACACTGGTTCTCCACTTGTAAAGTAACTCCCTTCTCTTCATGTGCCAGTATATTTTTGCCTGCATCTGTAATTTTCACTCCATGCATCTGAAGAAGTAGGGTTTTATTACCCACAAAAGCTTATGCCCAAATAAATCTGTTAGTCTTTAAGGTGCCATCGGACTCCTCATTGTTTTTAGAAGTGTTTCAGAACCAGTAAGTGCTGATTCTTCACAAACCATCAGAGAAGGGAGCATTGGATGTGCGAGTGCCAGTAGCAACAAGCAAATTCACTGGCACTCAGCCACCACCCACTCACGTGGTGCAGCCTCAGCCTCCAGCAGTGCATCGCAGTACCACTCGCCAGCATGCAGGCACAACTCTCCAAGCATGTGTTTGCCTGCACTGGAGAGGAGTTATGTGCACTAGACTGGTGCATGCAGCATAGTATAAAATATTGGTTTAGGAACTGATATTGTCTCCCTCTAGTGGGTGGCCTGAGTAACTATAACAGCCTTCTACTTCCTCCACGCTAAAGGAGCTCTCTTGACTCGGAGTCTAAAGGCTTGTGGGTTTGGTAGTTAAAATCTGGGTACTATCCCTGCTGATAGTGTTTGTGCAAGTAAATCGGTGGTTCATCGCTGTAGTGTTCTGCCCCAAACACGTGCGATCCAGTGGATATCAGACACAGCAATTCACAGTTCAAGCTTTCTGTTGTGGCTTTACTCTCTACACAACGTTAATAATATGAGGAAACCACATGGACCCAGCTGGATTCCAGATACTCACCTTTACTAACCCTAGGCTAGGGCTACCTACGTACGTATATTGCTGCCCTAAAAGGGTTCTGGTGGCTACTGCAGCAGAAGACAGGGAGGCCCACTAGAAGGCCACTGACTATTTAAAGGGCTATTCCCAATTCCTATACACTACACATCTCTAATTTATTCAACAGTATCACCATACCAACTTGACAAGAACACTGAGGAACAGAGAGATGGTGACAGGTTAAGCAATTTAGAATCTGTGTTTGCAGTTGTAGTCATGTTGGTCCAGCATATGAGAGACAAAGTGGATGATGTAATATTTTTTATTGGACCAACTTCTGGTGGTGAAAAGGACCAAGCTTTTGAGCTACACAGAGCTCTTCTTCAGGTCTGGGGAAGCAAAGTGTCAGCTAAATACAAGTGGGGACAGAATGTTAAGCAGAAGGGGTAATGCATGTTAGAGAGGTCACTTGAAATGAAGTGGATAACTGGAGGTTTGATTGTTAAGCATAAAGGGTTTGAAGAGGGTAATTAAGGGTAGTAGGCAGTGTCGTGTGTTACAAATTGCTGTAATGAACTATACAATCAGTGTCCCTGTTAAGCCAATGTTTTGGCATCTAGAAGAATTATGAATTTAACTTCCCTAGTTCTTACCTCCCACTGTACATTGGACCCCATCTGAGGTATCATCAAACAGTTATAACTCATATTTGGGGAGGGACCACATTCTGAAAGAAATCTTTTCCAAATGCCCACTTCTGGCCTTCAAACATCCCCCACCACCGCAACCTCACCAAACTCATTCACAGAAGCAAGACCAGGACATACCAGGCCTTGTCAGAACAACAGAGATGCAAAACTGCAGCTATATCTCCACTGCTACCATGATCAATACGCCCTACAACACCCCTTTCAAGATCCCTGGGTCTACACCTGCTTATCATAGTATGTAGTGTATCTCATCCATTGCATCAAATGTCCCAATAACTAGCTTGGTGAGACCAGACAATCACTACACTCTTGAATAAACTCACACAGAAAAATGATAGAAGACAAAAACATCATATCACCTCTGGGTGAAACTTCTCCTAAAATGGTCACACCATTATCCATATCTGATCTTTCAGTACTTGTCCTCAAAGGAAACCTTCACACCTTCCAAAGGTGAGCCTGGGAACTTGAACCCTTTATGTGTAACAAATCTAACCCTCAGTTGCCTACTTCATATCAACTGACTGCCTCCAACATGCATTACGCCTTCTGGTTAACAATCTGTCCAAATTTGAATTGACCTCAGACATTCTGCTTCTTTCACCAGATTTGAAGAAGAGTTCTGTGTGGTTCGAAAGTCTTCCACCACCAGAAGTTGGTCCAGTAAAAGAGATTTCCTCACTGTCCTTGTCTCTACTGTATGATAAATGCTAGCTCATTAGCAAAATGCAAATGGCACAAAGAGCACTCTGCTAAACTTTGTCACAATAGTAGAGATGAATGTGCATCAGCAGTGTTAATCAAATCGATAGGAATGATCACAGTGCTTGAAAGTCCTCATTATATATGTACCAATAAAGTGCAAAGATGATTCCACGCTCAGGAAAGGCTTAAGGTCCTTGTCTCCATTAAATCATTAGAAATGCCATGACTCTTATGTGAAAGAGAGGTTCTAATGATTAAAAAACACAAACTTGAAAGTTAATCAACAATCTGTTCTTCAAATGAAGTGGAGTGGGCTGAACCTAGTTTAAAAAGAGGGAAGAAATTTAAAGTAAATGACACTTTGTAATGCTTGCCACATCTTTTCATTATCCAAAAATGTCATATGTTTTTGCAAATTTCAGAGGCAGTGAAGAGATTCATGCAGCAAAACAGCAGCCAGGGGAAAAAAACTGAGCTTGAAGTTTGGAAAATTTGGCTCCCCCACCCCCTTTTTGAATAATATAGGCTCTTTGAGCTTATTTTATTTAAACTAAGTGTTTTAATAGACTGAAGAGGGAAAAGCAGCTCGTGAACTGAAATCAAGGACATTTGTCTATGCAATATGAATAGAGTACCAATCCCTATGTAGTAAGGCTGTTTGCTCACTAACAAGGCTGGTGGGTGGTGTATTGGAGTGCTTAGGGTTTGAGCCTGGGAGTCTGGATTTCTCATCCCTGAGTTCTGCTTCTGGCACTGTTGTTCCTTCACTGTCATGCTAAATAGTGCTCAATGTACTGATCTCTGGAAAGAGGCTGCAGTCAAACTCCTCTTTGCTAAACTCCCCAGGATCTGAATTTAGGGTTATGTCCTGTAGTATGTAGGACTGCTGTAACAATTTGTTTAGTGGGGATGGTGAGAGCCATTGAACCAAATTATAAACCCTGGATATGATGGAAACCACTTCAAGCCTATGGCAATGTGCATTGATTACATGGCAAAATTTATCCTGTCTGAGCCTCTTTATCACAATAAATTCCATGTATTTGTTACTATTAAGAAAAGCAGGTCTCCTTTGCCATAATGCCTACTCTGCAGCCTTCCTTGATCCCTGTAATGTACTGTGAGATCTGCAGATGAAAGATGCTGCAGAAATCCAAGGTATACTTATAAAATAATAATAAAGATATAGCTAGAGTAAATCTTCAACTTGGATTTTATAAAGCAAACAATGTAGGTATGTTTTCTTGGCAAGATTCCTCTGCCAGCAATGGATATGCCACCTCCCCTGGGGGCCAGAGATTGAATGAGATTATGCCTGCTTTAATTGCTCCTTTCAGATCACCATGTTATTACTGTATATTGAGGCAGCAGGGATACTATTAAGCTGTATTCAGCTAAATATAAAACATTGGCAGGCCAGATCCTCCACTGCTGTAGATGGGCAAAAACTCCGGTGACGTGACAGTGCCCTTTACACCGGCTGAGGAGCTGGTCCGATAGCTACAGAGTCTAATAAAAAATTAAAAGCAATTAAAAACAACACAGAAACTCAGACCACACCAGAATTCTGATTCCAGGCTGCTGTGTCATTTCCCCACCCTGCTCTGCTGCACCCAGCTCACAAAGAGATCAGGGTTGCTCACTGTTCAGAGGATCCCCTTAGAGAGGACCAAATCAGCTGCAATAACCAGGGGTCTGGTGACACCTCAGTTCCTTGCTTCTCTGAATTGCCATTTGGCCCTTTGAGGTCTATACTCTTCCACTGTTTCCATCCTTTGCAGTGAGACCAAGCCTGTGCAGTGAACTATTGTGCTCTCTGTTATCAGAGAACTTCCTGCAGAAGATGTGCAGCGGTGCAACTTGCTGAGGGTGTTTGGAGACCAACAGCCCCTTTATGGGATGAGTGGTCTGCAGAGGTGGGAAGGAGCCATTGTGCTAGAGGCAGATATAGTTACTCTCAGGGTTCCTGGGCCGCTATGGCTCGCACTGCCATGGCTATCACCTCTCCCAGGGTGCAGCATACGCTTCTCTAGCCCATTGGGGCCACTTCTGATAGCTGGTATGGAGGAGGGCTGGGCCATGGGCTGTTGGCACTAGTCCTGAGCCATTCCCAGAGTGCAAGGGTTGGGATTGTGTCTGGCCCCTCTGAAGGGCACTAAAGGGATGTCTGTGCTACATTGGAAACCCAGGGCTATGGGACCCAAGCTTGTTGATTCACCATTTCCAAGCCTGCAGTGAGTGCCCATGCTGCATGGCTAACGTGGGTTTACCATTTCATGACCATGGTCTCACAGCTGTGCTAATGTGTCTGTACTGCACTATGCAGATGTTCTGAGTCGGGTCTGCAGCTTGAACTGTGTCCATCCTGCAAAATGACAGGACTTAGACCTGAGTCTCAGCTGGACTCAGGCTCTGAGCCAACCCGCCAGCAGAGTCCTGGGTCCTGGCTCCTGGGTGCTTGCTGGAGTGAGTCAGACTGTCTGTTGTGGTCAGAATGGGAGCTGTGGCTCGAACCTGACTCAGAGCCCAGGTTTAGCATGCAGTGTAGACGTACTCCGAGGGGAAGGTGGAATGCTCCTTTTACACTCATTGCCCCCTTCACACCCAGACACAGTCTAACCCTATGACAGTTCATGCTCTCTACATATGACTCTTGAGGCCCATTGTGATAAGGTCCCTTCAGGACAGGGCAGGCTGAAGTCCCTTTCCAGTGTATGAAATAAGAGTTAGCTCAGGAATCAGCCTGGGGCAGGCCCTTCAATAATGACCCTAGTAAAAGAACACAGATCAGAGGTATGGAGTGGACCTGATTAGGCCTCAGCTGGAGTATTGTGTCCAGTTCTGGGTGTCATATTTCAGGAAGGATGTGGACAAATTAGAGAAAGTCCAGAGAAGAGCAACAAATATAATTTTAGGTCTAGAAAACATGACTTATGAGGGAAGACTGAAAAAACTGGATTGGTGTAGTGTGGAGGAAGACAAGACTAAGAGGGGACATTACAGTTTTCAAGTACTTAACAGGTTGTTTGATGGAGGAGGGGGAAATTATTCTCCTTAACCTCTGAAGACAGGACAAGAAGCAATGGGCTAGTGAGGTTGTGGAATCTCCATCACTGGAGATTTTTAAGAGCAGGTTAGACCAACATTGTCAGGGATGGTCTTGATCAGCAGTGTCCAGTACGTTCACCACTAACCACATGTGGTGAATAGGCTATTGAATTGTGGCTAATGCATGAGCAATGCTCTGGTGTATTGAAAACACTTTTTCTGCAGTAAATTTTATAAAATCCAAGTACAGATCAAGAAAAAGAATGCAAAGTGTCACACGTAAGTAATTCTATGTTAGTAGTACCTATTAATATATTTTTGTAATATCTTCTTATTTTTGATATTGATAAAAATAATTTGAAATGTCCTTTGTAGTATGTTTTTTAATCCTTTTTTATAATGTGGCAAATAATAAAAATTCAAAACTACAGTGTGGCTAGCATTGAATTTCTATTGGACACTGCTGGTCTAGATGGTTCTTAGTCCTGCCAGAAGTGCAGGGGACTGGACTAGATGACCTCTTGAGGTCCCTTCGAGTCCTGTGAGCAGATGATTGATTGTCTCTGTTTTTCTTGGTCCTTGTTTCTCTTGTGGCCAGTAACCTGAGTTTTTGCAATAGTTAAACTCCGGGATTCAGATGAACATGAATCTCTTCCACTCCTGTGTCCAAGGCTGAGCCCTGACCTGTCCTCTCTGACCCCGCAGCTCTCTCTTAATGTCACAATTACCTCAAAGAAGCACAGTCCTTTCCCTCACTCTCCCCATGGCAGGATTACCCCGAGAATAATACCCATCTAGTGACACTGAGGTGCTGCTCCCCATTTCATGTGCACAGGGGACTGGTTCCTCTACTTAACTTTTATTAAGATGAATGGGAGTTACAAACATGCATCAAGGACAGAATGAGTCTATCTCTCAATATTATGTTAATGCATCTATTTTTGCTATTAGATACCCTTGTATTTTTAATGACCTTGTATTGGTACAATGATGTCAACCTTTTCTATGGAACACAAGCTGTGTTTTCTCCACTATTCGGTATCAAACAAATGCGGTAACCTCAAGGTCACACAAATTAGTACCCTGTGTTCCCCTAAGGCAGGGATAGGCAACCTATGGCACACGTGCCAAAGGCAGCATGTGAGCTGATTTTCAGTGGTACTCACGCTGCCCAGGTCCTGGCCACCTGTCCAGGGGACTCTGCATTTTAATTAATTTTAAATGAAACTTCTTAAACATTTTTAAAACCTTATTTACTCTACATACAACACTAGTTTAGTTGTATATTATAGACTTATAGAAAGAGACCTTCTAAAACGTTAACATGTGTTACTGGCATGCGAACCTTAAATTAGAGTGAATAAATGAAAACTTGGCACACCGCTTCTGAAAGGTTGCCAATCCCTGCTCTAAGGCTTGGTCTACACTAGCGGGGGGCGGTTGACCTAAGATACGCAACTTCAGCTACGTGAATAACTTAGCTGAAGCTGACGTATTTAGGTCAACTTACCCCGGTGTCTTCATGGCACTGAGTTGACAGCTGCTGCTCCCTGGTTGACTCCGCCTGCGCCTTTTGCAGCAGTGGAGTACTGGCGTTGATGGGAGAGCACTCGGGGATTGATTTATCGCTTTTAGTCTAGACATGATAAATCATTCCACGGTAGATCGATCCCTATCTGCCGATCTGGTGGATAGTGTAGACCTTCCCTGACTGTGTGCAAAGCACTTAGGTTCTGGGGGCATGCCACTTACAATGAAAGAGAGTCCCACTTACAATGAAATCAATGGGAGTTTTGCTTGATGGGGCTCCAGGGCTATAACAAATAGGCAATGAAAGAACTGTTGTTTTGGCAGTTCTTATTAGACCCTGAAACCAGCTGAGCTAAAAAAAAAAAAAAGAGTGAAATGGATTTCCTAAACAAAATGACAACAGATGCCTAAATGTCACTGCCCGTTTAAACCCTGAACAAAAGGAACCTTCTGATCTTTCCCAGTACAGTTTGCAAGGACAGCATCTTAAATGACTCCATCTCTGCTTTGCAAATAGCTGCCACATTTTAGAACTTAAGGCATGTTTCCATGTGGCAAGATCTAATTCCAGACCTACTGAGTTATCTAGTTGCCTCTTTAAACCCTCTAAGCCAATCTCTACCTGGTAAACAGAAACAAGCAATAATAAGATGGTTAAGGGGGCAAGGAAGGGAAGAGGCCTGAATTCTAGCACTTATGGAGAGCAGGCTTCATTATTACTAGCTGGATAGGAAGGGAAAGAGGCCCCTGTCACCCTTGGTGTTACTCCATGGAAGCCAGCGTAATAAGACCAGAATGAATTTGGGCCAAGAATTTTGATGATTCCTGCTCATCTTCTTGATGTGTCCACAGCGTGTATATCATCAGGGAGGGATTCAAGTTAACCCTGGCTTGGCTCAGATGAAAATACGGGGCCCCAAGTCCATTTGTGTACTTTGGTGGCCTGGAGGCAGGAGTGGAATTAATCTCCAGAGAATGCTGGCACCTTCTTAGTGGCTGGATTGGCTGAGCTATTTGATCCTTCTTTGATCCATCTTGCAGGTACCTCAGACCACAGGACAAGCTCAGTAACTGGGAATGAATGATCAACCCAACACACTTCTGTAGAGATCAGCACCAATCTAATCTTTGATCTGAGCTATTTGAATCTTTCCAGACAGTTCTGCTCAACAACCTGAGCTTTCAGGGTGTTCAGAATCTAAAATCAGATGGGCCTGTTGCAGATACCCCTTATCTTCAGAATAGGAACCCTACCCTGCCAAAAAAAAAAAAGAACAAAAAACAAAAAAACCCACTGTAAATTAGCACTATCTTATGGGTCTTCCAGTGCATTCTGGTCTGATCTTCCTACTTAGGCCTTTTCCCCCGCAATGGGATTTGTGTGGGGGTGAACATGTGTGTGTGGTGTCCCATTGAATTCAGTGGGATGTTGCTCAAGGGTAAAGGTTTGCCAGTACAGGTCAGGTAGCAGGTCTGGGTCTTAGACTGTAATCTCCCCAGAGCAGGGCTTATGTATTCCTTTTGTGTCTTGCTGTTATGGCATGCTCAGAGCTCTGCTTCCCAAACACCCCTGAACTTTGGGGTGTTTAACATTTGGATCCAGATGTTACAGCTTTATCTCTTATTAGAACATCACCCAGATTTTTAATTTCCCCAAAAGCAAACTTCTTGCGTCTATTTCACATCAAAACAGTAAAGAACTGCAGGTTAGATGCATCCCTAGTGCAACTCCACTGACGTCAGACAAGACACACCAGGGATGAATTTGGCGCAGTATTTCTGTGCAATGCTCTGGCTCTTACAGTACACTCCTCTATTTCCTTGGTCATACCTCTGCATGGTAGGTTATTTACAGAAGTAGTTTCTAAAAATAGCCAGCTGGTTTGAGCTGTCTTCTCTATCACCCCACATAGCAGACAAACTCTGCACAGATTGGCTGCTCTGTTCACCGATGCTCTTTTACAGAAGGTTATTCCACATAATCTCATTATTCCTATGGGTGATTGTGCTGAGCTGCTGCTGAAGCTTGTTCTCAGCATGACTTTTTATTCTCCACATGCAGTGTCGATAGTTAAGTCACCTGGTACCTGCTTTGTTCTGGTTCATGCTATTTTGGGATCTGGACTTGTAATGCTTTTATTCTGAATTCTCTTTAGAAAATTCTCCCACGTTATTTCTAACACTGACAAGATGCTGCCAGCATGCTATTTTCATTGCCCTTGGCATTCAGCATTGCCAGTCCCACACGTACAAAAATCATGTGTCTGTCCCTGAAAAATCATGATATTGGCTTAAAAGTTGTGAGAGATTTTTTTTAAAAATAATATGGGCCATTGTTTTCTTGGTTTTGAACCTTTAGTTTAGGGTTCATGTTTTCCAGTGTCTCTCTAACCAGGAGGGCTAGAAATGTCCTTTTTTTTTTTTTAAATGAAAACTGAGATTCTTACATATTCATCTGACTCCAAGAGCTGAAGCTCTAGGAAAAGCACCAAATAGTGCCAGTAAAATTGCACAAGTCAGCAAAACTACTCATTTTTGTCTAATTCTCCCAGATTGCCATCTTCATGTATACTGAGTAGTACTGGACTCCTTAGTAGTACTGGACTCCTTCCATTTAAAATGCATGGAAGTACTTGTAGAGTAAGATCTTGCTCGCACTGAATCGTAGTAGCACCGTCTGGCCCATAATGTCATTGCAAGGTTTAATATGGATGGCGGCCTAGAGCTGCAATGCTCTGAGAAGCTGGTGTGCCCAGCCAACAAGTAAACCTTAAATCTCTTTCATTTGCAAAAAGACAAAAGACTGGGAAGCTGGAGCAGGCTGGTGAAGTACCATTTTATGCCATGTCTCCTAAGTGACTTCAATGTTCCCCAAAGCTGTTGGATGGAAAGCCCTGGAAGCTTTAGTCCTCTGTTTATTCGGCACAGGTGACATGTCAGTACAAGCCTGTTCTACCCAGCAAATGTTCCTCACTTGTGCCAAGAACGAGAAGCTTGTTCATGGAAGGAAATCTCCAGGGTCATTCGTTCTATGACCTATCTCCTGAGACCACAGGCAATGGCATCAAATGAATGTTATCTATACACCCACCCCAGAGAAGTATTTTATTTCTATAGCTCTTAAGTGGGACATGGTACTGGACAGACACATTAAAAAGACAGTTCCTTGCATCCAGAATGGAAGACAGAAAAGATGTGGTGAGGAATGCCAAGCAAAGCTAGACGAGTAGAGACTGATATGGAAGGTAACAGACCATACACATCGCATTGCTTCGTATCTTCCTTCTGTTTTTTATCATCGTGTTTGCTTGTTGAAATATATTTGTATAGAGGGAGGGAAGTCAAACAAGTGGGTGACAGTAGGGGCTAGCAGATGGAGCACTTGGACTGAGTATCAGATAACCTGGGTTCTGTCCCTGGCTCCATCGCTATATGGCCTGCTGTATGACCTTGGGCAAGTCACTTCACCTCTCAGGGATTCTGTTTCCCCTCCCACCTGTTGTCTCATTTATTTAGATGTAAATTCTTTGGGGGCAGCAACTGTCTCTTTCTCTGTTTGTACAGCTCCTAGCACAAAGAGGCCCCATTGTTTTTTGGGCCTCTAGGCAATACTGCGATACTGCTAAGGAAGGTGAGGAGTTGAAGAGTGAAGGTATTGGCATTTTGTGAAATGAATTGTGCAGACAAATGCAATTTCCTCTCTCTTTCTTTTTTTTTTTTTAAGGGATATTTTTATTGTGGTGTTTATAAGATGAACATGCGAAACTTCAAGCCATAAAGTACAGCGCCCCAAAATATAATGCAATACAGCATAAACTTTGTCAGTGAGTAGCTGGACAAAGGGTGTAATTTACAGACATTGCTTTTGGAGACACAAATGCAAGCACTTCTGACAGGATAGCTTAGTGTTTCAAATGATATCAGGCGCTTATCTTGCAGAGATTGCTTGTGGTTTATAACAGCCTTTTGCTTTTCGGAAGGTAGGAGTCAGTAGACAGAACTGCTGTATTCCATTTCTCTACCTGCTGGGGCAATAGGGAGAAAGCAGCAAATGCTGCTTTTATTTCCCTTGGCTTTAGTGCCTTTTCACAGGCTGCATGGTCGCTTGGGAATGCTATAAAATAATAAAAGTGAGGACTATGAGAGTAAGAATTAGCTTGCTAAATGACCAGGTAAGAGAAATTTCTGGATCTCAATGGATGATTGTTAATACATCACTAGGTTAGGAACTGGAATTTCCCGGTTTAACATCCCATGGAAATATTTTATTTGCACTGACTGCAGAAGGCACATTGGCTAGCAAAGTCATCTAATTAATAATTTTTTCAAGGCATTATCTGGGTATCCTTTTGGAATCTATGATTTTAGACTAGCATTTCATCTTCTTATGTTATCTTCCAGTGGAAAATTGATTCTTTCCCATTTCTGCTCTGTATTCAGGTGATCTGACACTTCACACCATGGTTGAATTGCTAAGATTGTCTGACTATGGGTCTGCTGAGATAATATCACTTCTGCACTATTTACGTCTATTTAAGTCTCTGTGTGCCTTACATTGCTTTCCATTCTTTCTATGCTCAAATGATGGTTGTCTAATTCTCTCAGTGTAATTTGGCCTGACCATAAGCACAATAATTTAAAAAGAAAAGTCCTTCCCCCTTATAAGCAGGTGTATCCAGTTGGACCATACTGAATGGTATGCTTTATGTGAGAGTGTTTGTTTTGTGTATGTGTGCTTAAATCCAAATAAATTGTAAATATTCTACCACCATTCAGGCCATCATACTAGACTGATATGCATGCATTCACTTTTAGGGTGGAGGGTATATTGTCTTGCAAATGTTAGTGGGTGGGGTATTTTGACCCCAGACACCTGGGGAAAACCCCCTCCTACAGATGATTCCATGGCATCTTTTAAATTCCATACTGAGCAAATAGGACTGTTAAAAATAAACAGTCCCATCTAAAAGAACTACAAACATTAAACTCCATAGAATTCAACGTCCCTGTGACTGAAGGGTAAAGGTCTGGATTGACCTTCTGGGCAACTATCTGCTACAAACCTGACTTTTAGGTTATAAACTCCTATCCAAGATTATCTTGCCCCTGATTGCCTTGTGATCTTTGGGGACTGACAGTCACAAGGATTAAAAACGTACGGCTTCACAACTGGTGATACTGACCAGAATAGCTGTGGCTTCTCCCAGGAATCCTAGTATGAGAGACTGAGGAAAACCTCCATGCTGGCAAAACTAATATGATCTGGTCCTGGGTAGCTTGCATGTTACTAAAGATGCGGCTCCTGTTTACACAGCATCCTGCAAAGCAGAATTGTCGAGGCATGAAGGATCCCAGAGGAACAAACTGTTTTGCTGATTAATTAAAAAGCAGGTTATGCTAGTGCACCTGTGACACCTAAGAATAGAAGAATTACCATACTGGATCAGATCAAAGGTCCATTTAGCCCATTATCCTGTCTTCTGATAGTGGCCAAAGCCGGGTGCCCCAGAGGGAATGAACAGAACAGGTAATCATCAAGTGATTCATCCCCTTGTAGCCCATTCCCAGCTTCTGGCGAAGAGACTAATCATTGATGGATCTATTCTTCATGAACTTGTATAGTTCTGTTTTGAACCAAGCTGTATTTTGAACCTGGTGTATTGTGCTTTGCAAGGCCCAACAATACCCAGGAAAAAATTGAAGCAGAATTGTTCCCTGCGCTGCTACTTCTCTGCCTGTTTAGGAGGATGAAAAGATGAAGGTTAAAAACCAAACCAAAACCCAAACCTGAAAAACCTTGTGGGACTTCATTGATTTGAACCAGTAATGAAAACACTTCATCGCTGCCTGGACGTAGTTTAAGAACAGAGCCCTGTTATATCTGGTAATTTTTTGAGGGTCTCCTACCTCTTCCATAAAGGTGATCCGCATTAGAACAGGTGGGGCAGAAACAGCTGAAGCATTATACTGGTGTCAGTATCTATACTCTTTGATCTGCTTTAAACAATCCCTGCATAATAGAAGATGATTCTGAATGGGGGATGGCTTTGCTTGTCACAGTAAGAAAGAATTTAACTCAGTGAGGAGTTCAGCACAATAACCCTCTAATTATGCAACTTCCTTTTATATGAATCCAAGTGCCATTCATTGCCAGTGCCTCAGCGTGCAATCTTGTGATCCTTTCAGGGGCCTCGGGACAGGATGTCTGTAATGGGAAACACTGGTGCAGAGGTAAATGAGGATAAGCTACACAAAAGAACATCACTTGTTCTTCAGCGACATTTGGAAAACTAAGTTGTCTGCATCACTGATTGCATTCATGGTATGATGTGAGGAGGCGCTACCTTTCCTCTGAAACTGGACCCAGTCTTGGGAAGTGGATGGTTGTCTGAGGCTTAGTTTTCTCCTTCCACTGAAATCCAGTCCTTCTGCTGGTCCCCCAGTGTGCCCTCATCTGTAGCCCAGTTGCACACTCCCAAAGTGTTCTGCAGAGCAGGAGTAAGTGCTGAGCTGATTCAGATCTTCCTTCTCACTTAGAGGTGTCATAATTTAGGTGGTGGAATCTCCATCCTTAGAGGTTTTTAAGGCCTGTCTTGACGAAGCCCTGGCTGGGATGATTTAGTTGGGGTTGGTCCTGCTCTGAGCAGGAGGTTGGACTAGATGACCTCCTGAGGTCTCTTCCAATCCTGTCTTCTAGGATTCTATGATGATACGCAGCTCGTCTACTGTAACACTGTGTGAGAAGATGGGAGATGCTAAGGAGCATGGCAGAGTAAATGCAGATGGGCTATTCTGGCTGGAAGGGTGGCAGAGGAGAGTAGTGGAGTTAGAAAAGATAAGAGGCAGCTGTATTTAAGTAGTGCTAGATTAGGGTCAAGGCCCTGAGCTCCTTGAGACATACGAATGTCAGAATCTCAGATTTCATTTGAATAAGGGGAATTCTATAGTTGTCCTGATTGTGGGGAAAAGCTTTAAAATGTGAATCAAATTCAAAGCGATGCTCAGACGTCTGCCTGTCTGCATGCAGCCTGATAGCTGTGAGATAGGGAAACTGCCTTATTCTTCTCAGTGGGGTGTTAGTGCCAAGAAGACCTGTGCTCTGGGGAAGCCAGTCCAGGCCTTGGTAGGGGGCAGGGGTTGAGTGACTCCTGTAGTGAGAATTCCATAGGAACCTGCAGAATGTTTTCCTACTAGTTCATCTTGGTAAGTAGGTTTTGGAACAGAGAATCAGGCCTCTTAGGTGACAATTCCTGAAACTGCTGAATTTACTGTTTGCTCCTACGGAGCCATCCTGCTCTGTAGGAGAAAAGAAGAGCTGCAGGGAATATGCCCTCCTCTCATCTGCCACTAGCACTTGCACCATCAGAAACAGAAAACTGTCCAAATCTCTGATTCATGCACACAGCCAGTCTGTACTAGAACACCCATTTGTTATTACTTTATTCACTTTTCCTCATGCTGCTCGCCTCTCTCACCTGTTCTGTCTTTTCTAGTCACACTGCAAGTTCTTTGGGGAGGGGAAAGTAATCTACTGTGTTTGTATAGCCCCTAGCACAGTGGAGCCCCACTTGGTTGAAGCTACCACAATACAGTTGAGCAACTAATAATGAGATGGGGCAGGAAGGAAGACTGTTCTAAAGGCCTTTCATTAGGGGAGGGAGAGGACAATTAAGTGCTGGTGGAGAAAAGGGGAAATTAAATCTTGTTATGCTCCAGCCCAACTCAAACCATGCTATGTTTTTTGAGTATGGCAGTTTATAAAAGACCTAATAAGCTGAGTGCATACAATAAGCAAACCTCATAGCCTTTCCCAGAATGCCCTTTTTGCTGCTCCAGCCCCATTTTGCAGTGCATTATTTAATTTAGGGTACCGTCTTCTTGTCTATTCATGAGTAAGAGTTTGCAGGATCAGGACCTTTTAGAATACAAGGTCCTCAAGCAAGGGATATGCCTGCTTTTGTCCTTTAATTGGCTTCTGTGGTGCTGTGTTATTAATAACCATCATGTTGCAACACTTACAGTTTAATTATCCATCCAACTAGGGAGAATTCCAGACTTTCAATAAATCCAGCAAAAATAAAAGGCTTATCTGTTACACAGTATTTATCTGAGAGTGTTTTTGGATCCTGTACATTATATAGGAAGGAACCCTAGCAATTCACCAGGCATAAATAAACCATGTGGAAATTTTAGTTGAAAGGCCGTTTAACGGCATAAAGAAAGAACATATCAAAGAAGAAAAAAATAGAAAACATCAAAGATTCTCTAAATATCGTAGACTGGCACAAGAATCTAAGTAAGACAGAGAGACTAACATGTCACTAAAGAAAACAGCAGGGTGAATTTAAAGTGATTCTGTAAAAGAGTCTGAACTGCAACATGGGAGCAGATCCCGAGTGCTTTGTGTGCACACTGTACTCAGTGGGATTGTGTGTGTCTATAAAGTGAGCAGGATCTGGCCGGCTTTTATGACTCTATTCATGGATATTTTATTTTAAACAAAAATTGAAAGTCCTTTCCATGCACTGTTGAAACTCAGATATAATTGCTTATACATGAGACCCGTAAAGTGAAACCAACCGAACAAAGTGAAGGGCACAAAGTAAATTGACAGAATAAGTAGCTGCTAGTATTCTTTATTAGTGGTAATATGGTAGGATCAAGTGGCCCCAGTTGTAGGCTCTCACCATGCTAAGTTCTGTGCAAACAGAGTTACACATAGCCCCTGTCCTTAACAGCACTAATCTACAGAGAGTTAATGAAAAGTGTGTTAAAATGTTAACATCTTTTCAGTTTTGATAACATGATTAAACCCATGCAAAGACATTTCTTAGGTTATTTTTGTATTCACAGTGCTCCTTTAAATATTCCTGGGGAATTTGACTGTATAGTTCCCAATGTAATTTTCTTCTTCTTTTTATTGAAAAAGATGTGGTACCCTCCTCTAATTGTCTGAATACTGGATTGGGAGCCAGGTGTGCCACAAAATTGATGTGTGTCCTTGGGCAGGTAGAAGACCAAGATTCTCCAAATCAGATGTCTAAATCCACACGTGGCACCCAAGTAAAAATGGCCTGATTTTTTGTAGGTACTAAGCACTCTCAGCACTCCTACTGACTTCAGTGGGAGCTGTGGGTACACAGCAGCTGTCGGCAAACCTTAAGCTTAGATTCCTACAGTGAAGCACCATGTTTGAAAATGGTTTATGGCCTTAACTCCTCTGCACATCCATTTCCCTATTTGCAAAGACAGTATAATGATGCTGACTGCCCTTGCAATGAGTGTTGTGCTGCTGAATTTTTGTGTCTGTAGAGTGCTTTGAAGGTGACAAGAGCTTTATCAATGCTCAGTATCGTTATTATCCAGTGTTCATTGTTTATGTTGTGGTGGTTTTCTTTTTTGTTTGTTTTTGTTTTTTAAGATTCTCAACGGCTGTTGCTGTCACAAGCAGTCTCGTTTCCTTGCCAGTGGTCAGACACTGGATGTCTCTCATAGCAATTTAAAATCAACCCATTTCCCAAACAATAAGGGAAGAACCAATTTGGGGGGAGTGCAAATAGGGTATGGTACAAACCTGCCCTCTTTTCAGCTATGACAATTAGGGCATTACGCAGCTAAATCCCATATTGTTCCACAAATGTAAGAGATTTAAATATAACTACATCCCTGGGCGACAAAATACACTTAGAATCTAGGATTCCTGCGCCTTTATGACAAGTCGTGGAGACGGTTACAGGGAACCATGCTGCGGTAGCACTGGCAAGGAACTAATAGATCCAGTAGGCCTCTTCTGTCTCTAATTTCTGATTCTGTGATCATGCTGGGAGCCTGAAGCTGAGCTAGGAACAACAGTGCTACCAGTGATGTTCTGTAGGTCATCTGTCTTTATAATTTATATAATAGCTAAGATTTATGGTCTGCAGAGATCAAAGCTTTTCTAAAGAATGGTATCCTTATAATTATTTTATAGATATGGAAATGGAGGCATAGGCAGATTAAGTGATTTGTCCAAGTTCCCCCCTCATGTCAGTGGCAGATTTAGAAATAGAATCCATCTGTCCTGCTTCTGAAACCTTTGCCCTACCCGAGGCCCTGCTGTCTTCTGTATTTCTGCTCTCCCCTTCTTGTCTGCGTTCGGAGCAGTGAGGAATACTTTGTAAGCATCACTTGTTTAAATGGAAGGTTGCCTCTTCTTAATCTGTCCTGGCATCCAGATGCCATTTATCATAGGAGCCTTTTCTGTGCACACTGTGGAAGGAAACCAGCTCTCAGTACTGATCCCATTAGTCTGGAAGATGACAAGACCTTTTCAAATGGACTTGTAACCGGTCAGCATAATGAGAGAATCACTGTCCTGTCTTGATTAGGTGGTTTTCCTACTGCCAGGGTTGGCTATGTCCCCTTCATCCTCTATGGAGTGCTTCTCCTGCTTGTGATCTCTGTCAGATCTGGAATTTCATAAAATCTGTATGCAGCAAAATCTGGATGGATGACGTCTTCCCAGTGAAGGGCCATACTGACAGCTGGCCATGTGTCCTCCTGAATCTTGGGGGGCCTTTCAGTTGGACTGAGGGGGAGCCTGGCATTTAGCAGTCTGTGCGCTCTGTGGCTTCACCTCTCGGTTTTATAAGTGAGAATAGCCACAGGCTGGGCTGGATCAATGAAGGGAGCATCCATCTATCCAACAACTGGTGTCCCTTTCTAGTCTTACACCTTTTAGCCCCAATGTTCCACTAATGTACCGTGCTGGGACCAGCTCTGAGAGCTAAAGATTTCAGTGATTCCATTGCTCTACCTAGAACAAGTTCTCTACTGCATTCTTCCCCTTATCAGCCATAAGCTTGCCTCCTCCTCATGGCCACCTGCTGAAATCTGTTCAAAACAGACAGCCCTACTGTGCCACTGCATTTTCTCTAATGCTCCCCCTGAGTGCTTTAAAATGGGTGGCAGATGTGTGGCCCAGTCCATTTTTAATATCTGATCATAATCTCACCTCAGTTGGATTCCAATTCCTGGTCCAGTTTAAAGGGACTAAGTATTCCATCATCAACAGCTAAATGGCATCACTGCTGCTTTGATGATCATTGTAGGTTTGCTACAGCTAATTTCATAAGGCCACTAAAATTATGCTTTTTTGTTACAATGGACTTTGGGAATCAAGAAGAAGGAGAGCAGATGTGCCATTACTATTATGCCCCTTTACCCTGCAGAGCTGGCCTCCTGAAACTCCCATTGTATTAGGCTCAGCAGCTGCTAGGATCAAGCCCTGCATTAGTTATTGGAGTGGGTAGGCAGAATGAGATGGCTGTTGCCTGCTGTGGTAGATGTGCCTTACCCTTCTGCATGGAATAGTCACATCTTTTATTGCCTGGTCTTGGACTTTCTCACTTCTGGGGTTTCCTCCTGTATTAAAGGACAGTCTCTTGAATGTCACAGATGGACACATCCGTCGATCCACTGGTGCTGCTAAGATAGAGAATCTGTTGTGTGTTTTCCTTCCTGCTGCAGTGCAGCATTCTGTCAGCTGTTGGAGTTCTGCCCTAAGGGCCAAGTGCTGATCTCAGTAGGCCAGGGAAAGGGGACGAGCTGTGGCAGTGAGGAGGAGAGCATGGCATGCCACCCTGCAACCCATAAGACTGCTCTGCAGGTGTCACTGCTTCCTCAGGGCTGCAATAGGCTCTGCTGCAGCCCTACCACCATCCATAGGATTGAAAAATGGAGCCAAATAAGCAGGGATCCATCAAGCATGGATGGCCTGCCATAGGGCAATGTTGTCTCTGTCATAGCAGAAGGCACTTCCATGCACTCTCTTCCAGGGCCGTCCTATTCCAATCCCACTGTGCAGTGGAACCACACTATTTCCACTACCTACCAGGCATTCTTTTATTGTGGTGGGCAGGGTAGGATTTCACCCTATGTCCATGGTGTTCACCTCATAGTAGATTCGCCTCGCTTGATCTATAGATAAAAGGTGCTACATAAGAGCTAGGTGGTAGTATTATTATTACTCTTTACCATTTACCTTACCAAGCCTCCTTCCTGACAGAGTAGAGTTGTATTTATACAGCCCTTTCTGGTCCAAAACCTTGCTCAAAAGCCAGCCAGCTGCTAAATGGTTCTGTTCCCATCAAACCCAACAGTTCCATGGTACCCAATAGTACCTGACAGTTCCAATCTATAAACTTTCAGATCACATGTACACACTGAATCTTTGTACATTGTTCTCACAGGCATTACCAGCTTGATGCATCTCGGGCAGATGTACAACTACTGCTGTATGTCCATCGACTGAAATGAAAGTGGGTTTTTTTTTTCATAAGGCATACTGCATTGTCCCTTTCACTCCTCCTACCACTGTGCCAATTATTAACAATTAAACATTTTCCTTATCCGCATATCTTCCATTTTACATAAAATATTCTGATGGGCTCAGAATGGTGACTCTCTCTTCTGATCAGGCTTTTGACCTTTTCCCCTCTTGATTTATTTGGTGGTTGTTCTCTTAGCACAGTGTCTCATCCACTCACATCTGGCCACAGCTTCCTCGCTTTAGTTAGCGCTCTTTACCATGGGCTCAAAGCTCAAAAGTGGCCTCAAACATGAATGGCATGAGCCCTACTTGTGGAGTGGGAGGGAAATACAGAGAAGGGAATCTAAACTCTAACTTGTCTTATTGGCTAGTTACTGCAAATTATGGGTCCAAATTCTGGCTTTAGATTTGTACACAATTCCCCCTGAAATCCGGAGTTGTCCTAGCTCGCAGTCAGTTCCCATGCCTCTTTACTGAAGCTGCCGGCAAAGGTGCATACAAGTCTGGACAACTGTTTTTGTTGTGCAGGCATCCATGCATACAACACTAAACTACGGCCTTGTCTACACTTACCAGGAGTTTGATGCGCAGTGGTGGTCTCCTGTTGACTCCTGTACTCTATCTGAACGAGAAGCACAAGGGGAGTCGAAGAGAGAGTGGTCTCCAGTTGACATCGTGTCATGTGGATCCCACGGTAAGTAGATCCAAGTATGTTGACTTTAGCTACGTTATTCAGGTAGCTGGAGTTGCGTAACTTAGATCGATCTCTCCCGTAGTGTAGACAAGGCTTTAGACTAGGAATTCACTGTTTTTCATAGGTCACTGACTCTTCCTGACACTAAGTCAGCTGGCCTGGATTTGAATCAGAAGCCTACGCTTTGTCTCTCTTTGCCAGTCTTGTGAACCACCAAATCTTTTCCACCAGGTTTTAAGCTACCAAAGCCTCCTTTCTGCAGCTTTCACAGCTAAAACTCTGACACTTGTTTAATTTCTTTGCCACATGGACTTGTGAATTGTCCTCTTCCTTGTTAACCTTCAGCATCAAGGTATCATCTTTTCAGGACCATGGGACTTGATTTTTTTTCTCCCTGTCACAGGGTCCGCGCAGGTTTCCGCCCTCTTGGGCCTGCGCCCTGTATTTGGGCTGGTCCAATAAAGAGTCCCACCACCTTCTTTTGCAGTTTCACCTCAAGTCTTTATTTACAGTGATCTTGTGCAGTCCCAATTCCCCCAACAATAATCACACCACAGATCCTCCCCAGCATCTTCTGGCCCTTGAGGCTCCCTGCAGTGGGTAAGGAGACAGAAACAGCCCTCCTGTCTCCTCTCAGGCCAGCCTCCTCACTGAGGTTTTCCCAGGGCTTTTTAGCCCTCTCAGTCCTTAGCCCAGCTGTTCCCACTTGGCTCACCTTTTGCTCTGAGCTAGCCCTCGTTAGGGCTTACAGCTGGGTTCCCTGCTGAGTGCCTGGGCCTCTCTATGTGGCCTTTTAGCATTTTAGTAGGGCCTTAAAGGGGTTTACCCCAGCCCTGCCACACTCCCCCTTTTCCTTCTTGTTCAGGTTTTCTCCATGTGATTTTACTATGTAAGTTTGCAATGTTGTTATATATAGTGTTGAGATATGACATCACCCACCTTATCTTTCTTTTTACCATGCAAAGCACCCTATGTGCTTTGGTTTGTCCATTTCGTTGCAATATTTGATTTCCATGCTGAGGGTTTGACATTAAAAAGTTCACATTTACAGTAGCCACACAGTGGCATCTGAGATGCTGCATTTTGTACACTAAATAAAGGGGGAAAGAACTGGTAGCCAAATTACCAGTCTGGTGACTGTTGGAAAATGTTTTAATGGTTACCAGGATCCTGCCTGCACCTGTCTGCAACTTGCATCCTAACTTTGGTTTGTTTTCAGTGCTGTGTATCTTTCTTTATCCATTCACTAACTTTTCAGTGACTCCACAGTTTCCTCGCTTGGTACAATTCTCTTCATCCATGAGGTCCGTGTTACTACTATTCATTGTAGTAATTTAAAACAAAGCTTACCGTTTTTTATTTTTCTTATTATTACTTTTTAATTTCTGCTAAAGGATAGAAAACAGAAACAGTATCATGTATGATGCCCTGGTATTTGCAGAAAACCTACTGTTAAATCCACAATAAAGTAAAAGGACATGATCTTGCTGTTAAATTAATGGGACAATTCCTGTGAGTAAGGGCTGCGAGACTAGACCTAAAGCTGGCATACAGAGTGCAACAGGAACATATCCCATGATGCTAAAGTCTCTTTTAAACTTCACCCAGTTTAATTTTTCTCTCTCCATTTAGAGTCATTCTAAACACTGAATGAAATCTAGTCAGTCACAGCTCATGGTCCCAACTTTCTCACTGTGATTTCATGCCTGCATGTACTGCTTAACTTCAAACAGCCTGTGAAAACCCAAAACATTATGATGCAACCTGTCAATTCAGAAAGGGACTAGACACTACTGGTAAATACAGCACCATCCAGCTGAAGGGAGAGTCAGTGCAGGGTTTGTTAGACAGACCTTCATGTTGCTTTCAGGACATGTATTGCTGCTGTGTTGTAATCATAGTGTGGCGGAAAACCGGCTTTTCTGACCCATGAGAATTTTCTGAGATTTAAAAAATTTTTCCCATCACAGTTGGGTTGAACAGTCAAAAAATCTCAAAATTTTTCACAAAATGATTATCTAAATAAAAAAATTTCTAATCCAGTCATTTTATTTAGATAATTTTGAAACTTTTAAAATTTTTTAACCTTTTTAATTTTTACCTTTAAAAATAACTAAAATTTCAAACCAAAAACTTTCAAACCAAAAAACCCAAAACATTCTGGGTTTAAAAAAAAAAAAAAAAAAAAGAAAGTGGAAATGGGAGGTTATGTCAATTTTGACACTTTTTTTTCCTTTTTTTTTTCTAATTGGGAGATCCCTTTCCCGTGGACAGTTTCTGTTTTGACAAACTGGCAACTGGAAATTTCCAGTCAAACAGCGGGTTGTGGAAAATTCCCAAACTGCTCTAGTTGTCACTGTACACTTATATGGCACTCTCTAGTTCTTCATCTCAAAATGGTTTATGGATGCTGATCAAATCCATTATGAAAGCAGCTGATGATTATTACACAGAAGAAAATAATCTTTTCCTGACTCAGCAAAAGAGCCATGTGATGAGTTAGTAAGTGCTCATCCGCAATCCCCTAATAACCCACCATGATGATGTTGGGGGAAGAGAGGGGTTATATCGTTTCAGCACTGTTGGCCTATAGTTGGCCAAATGTAGATGGAACCTAACCCTCTTTTAAGCAAACTAAAACCTTTGACAGAGCAAGGCTACAAAACTGTTTGAGAAGCTGGGTATTTCGTAAGGAGGACTGGTGGGGAAGGCATGAAAGTAGGAGGCAGCAGTGCTGGATTCAATTTCCCAGCTCTTCCCATGTGATCTTGAGGGCCTCATCTCTGCACCTCAGCTTCCCCATCTGTAAAATATGAATGATAATGCCCACCATTGTAATGCTACAATATATATAGTACATGCTGAAGCTGTGGGGCTCCCTACACAGACTCTACTCTGTATAAGACCACTGGGACGTTGGTGTTTTGCCTGGACTGTATAATTTGTCTATAGGGCTGGTGCCACTTTCTTCCTATTGCATGGATCTGTACTGGGACCTGTGCTGTGCAACATATTCTGAAACTATCTGGAAAGGATGTGAACAGCAAAGTGGCAACATTTGCAGAATTACTCAAGATAGTTAAGGCCAAAGCAGACTGTGAAGAGTTCCAGAGGATCTCACAAAACTGACTAGGCAACAAAACAGCAGATGAAATTTAATGTTGATAAATGCAAAGCAATGCACAATGTAAAAAATATTCTGAACTATGCTTACAAAATGATGGGGTCTAAATTAGCTTCCATCACTCAAGAAAGATCTTGAAGTCATTGTTGATAGTTCTCTGAAAATATAGACTCAGTGTGTAACAGCAGTCAAAAAAGCTAACAAAGGTTGATAATCCTACAGTGTAATGGGGCTGCCACTGACAGAGTGCCCCTCATTTCCAGCGGTCCCTCTGCAGCATCCACCTGTTTCAGGGCCCCTTCTGAGCTCTACTCAGTCTCTCATATGAGTAGACCCATTCTGCACTCAGAGCGCCAACTGTCCTGCACAGTCCTTAATACCTCAAAAGTCAAGTGCAGCAAGGCAGCCCAAGAGTTCACCCTTCTCTTTGGCTCTTCTGCCACCCACACAGAGCTCTTTTTCTGCCAGGGTCACCACTCCTAACCATTTCTAACTGGAGCTCGGCCTTCTAGCTCCCACTTCCTTCTCCTCCCAGCATCTCCCCTATTCTGAGGGGAAAAGCAGTTTATATACTGCCCTCCGCCAGAGAGCTCTCTTGATTGGCTGGAAGAGAAGGGAGCACTGCCTCCATCCTACACTATAGGACTTTGGGTTCCAGGCCCTTAAAAGGACAGTGTCCTGGGGCTTTCCCCTGCCATCCAACTACTAATTCTCCAACACCACTTCCTCTCTTCTGCTACAAGGCCATTTTCTTGGCTTTTGTTCATTCTAGCTTCCTGGAACAGGATCTTCTGGCCCCATTTACTCTTAAAGGGCCAGTGTACTCCATTACATGCAGTGTGGTACAGTGCTGATCAGTCTGATTACACCTGTGCATTCGCTGTCTCAGCACAGGTGGGGAGTGTTATCTCTCCTCCTCCCACTCCAAACTTCACCTTCTGCTTGAGAATATTAATTTGAAAGCCCTGGAGGTAGTCTGTGCAGCTGGACCCTAGCCTTGTCTGAAAGACTGCTACTCATTTGGTGTTCTATTCCATGGGATATTAACTCCTTTCAGTGGATTTCAAGACTTCTTGGGCCTCCAATCTGTATCTCCGTCTCCAATAGAAGCCAATATTTACTCACACTTGTTATAGTTACAGCTTCAAGAATTGGAGTCCCATAGTACCAAAAAGTGACCAACCTAAGTTCACACAGCAGCCCAGATGGTGGTTTTGTAATAAGAAGATTGAAGGAACCATAATCCCTGCTCCTTGCCTTAACCACTAGTTCATCCTGCTTCTCTAGAGTATAATTTCTACAAGGAACTACTGCACTAACATGTAATTCTTAGCGTAGAACTGTTCCACTTGAGATCCTCCTCCAGCTGAACATGGCCAACAAGCTGCTTATCATTTCCACAGACGTTTCTCTGGTTTTCCTTTTAAAAGCCAATGGAAGTTATTAAGAGATTCTCCCCACCTCTCCTGGGAGTGTATGTTAGCACAGCTGAAACCTAGAAGCTCAAATAGGCTTTGAAATACAATTTTATGCTCATGAGACCCCCCATTAGGCTGTCTTTGCTCACCTTATTTGCATTGGATTCTGGAAATGAGATGGGAGCTCTCTACTAAGTGAGACAAAGAAACAACTGGGATGGTTCATAGGAGCATCCACATAGTGAGAGCAGTATTGTATTCTGAGCCTGTCAGGAATATAAAAACAGAACTGGAGGACAGCCAGGTGACCTTTTGTCATGTGTTAAGAGGGTTTGAATCTTAGGCTTGTGCTCCTATCAGTTTGTTTTAGCTTGTTAATGTCAAGGGAGCTTGAATGTCCCCTCAGTGTAATGCTGAATCTATGTAACAAGGATTCTAAATGCTACATCAGAGAGATTCTCTGGTTGTCATCTGCAGCCCCAGAAGGGACCAGACAGACATCTGAGAGGATTCTAAATAGCATCTTATAAAAAGTCTTATAATGAGGATGGGCAGTACCACTGATCCAGTGAACTATTTTAATAGTAGATACCTCTTCAAAAGATATGGGGCTGACCTGCTTTAGAGTCATTCTATGGGGCCTGGTCAAACAATAAGATTTTATTTCACATACTGGCTCTGTAGCTAGTACTATTATAAAAATATTCTTTGGTATAGGAGGAGGGGAGATGGGGATGTTATATACTTTCATCTAGTATCAAGTTTGCAGAGATCGCAAAACCGTTTATTATGAGAAAAATAAATGAGCCAGACACTGACAATACAAGAAACTAATTGGCCTCTCTGCAAGAAAATGGAACGAGAGAAAGCAATTTCAGCAGCACTACAGAAATGACACCTGGCTTGTCAGTTCTGTTTGCTTGTACGTCAGAGGCTTTGCATGCTTTGCCTTTTGCATTGAAGCAGAATGAGTTTGAGTTCTCACTAAACATACAAGGAAATGCCACAAACATCTGAAGTCTCTTATTCAGGTATACGGGAACCTGCTCTGGTTGTTTTGAAAGGTGCATCAGGTAACCAGCGGTGGAGGGTAGGATCTATTTTCCTGGAATAAGGCAAAAGCTAGATTTTATTACATCTGTTGTGCTAGATGGTCTGTTTTAACGTGGGTCATCGGAAACAGGGATGCCTGTCAGCTAATGGCTACAGACAGTTTATTTTATTATGTAAAGCTGTAAATGATAATGCTGTAACTGATGCAATCACTTTCATTAGTTGGTAATATTGTTGCTGGTAGTGGTAGCATAGGGGAAGGGTAGATATATTGGTTTGGTATTCCTATCCCCAAAAAAGTTTGGGGTTTCCCATCCCCCTTGTTTTGAAGATTGCAATTCTCTGGTAGTCACCTCTTATGTCTTCCTACGGCCTGATCTACACTAGCGGGGAGGGTCGACCTAAGATACGCAACTTCAGCTACGTGAATAGCGTAGCTGAAGTCAACGCATTTTAG
Organism: Dermatemys mawii; assembly: GCA_007922305.1. Lineage (NCBI taxonomy): Eukaryota > Metazoa > Chordata > Testudines > Dermatemydidae > Dermatemys > Dermatemys mawii. The sequence continues at coordinate 36,505,260 of ML677342.1, read as the reverse complement.
GTTGACTTACCTGCCGTCCTCACGGTGGCAGTGGTCGACAGCCGGCTCCCCCGTCGACTCTGCCTTGCGCCTTTTGGTGAGCTGGAGTTCCGGAGTTGACGAGAGTGTCTCTGGGGATCGATTTCTACCCGTTGATCCAGCCGGTAGTATAGACAAGGCCTTAGATACCAAATCTCATTTGTCACAGATGCATCATTCTGCGTTGTATCTCAGTTTATACTACGTTAAAGAATGTATGTTAAAGAATGTGGAAGGATGTATCCCATCACTGCTGTTATAGCAGCCTGGGAGAATTTTGATGCTAGAGTCTAGAACTGAGACCTGACCTTGGACATCATGTCAAGAAGGGAAGTTTGAAAGTGTTTGCATGCTGGAAATTCCCATAAGTGAGTTATTGATTAGCTCTCCCTTTCTTAAGGTCAGTACATAACTAAGTGCTCTTATCCTATCAATGCAAACTCGCAGTTACCTATGGAATCTACATTCCTGCTACTTTTAAGGTTTTTTACATTGTCATTTCATTCTAAAATGCTTTATAGGGGACCTGACCCACCTCAATAGCACTACTCACATGAGTAAGTCTGCAGTATCAGTCTCTTATTTAGGACCTTTTCTCATGTTGTTGAGTAGTGTTTTAGTCCATGATTGGTTCTACTGAACTCAGTGACACTACTTGTGAAGTAAGGTATCTTCAGTGTAAGTAAAAGTTTCGGAATCTGGCCAATAGTATATAGCATCTTTGTCAGTTTAGGGAATATTTCACCCGCCACTAAAATATATCCATTCTGGGGTGAAACATGGAAGCTGGTTAGTGCAGTTTTGCGATGTTCCCTTATCTGTCTAGGTATTTTTATGAGTCTCGTTGCTGTAATAGCTGAACACCAAGAGTCTGTGACAGGAAAGGAGGAATACCTTATCCATTTGAAACTGAAAGGGAAGATTTTATGTTTGGGTTACCTGAGTTGAAGAGGGCCAAGACATCTAGATTAAGACTCTTGGTTTATACAAATGATGCTAGGGGAACCTAAAAGACCTGATGTTTGGCTTCAATAAAAATTACACTAGTAATAAAGATTTCTCAAATATGCAAGACCATTCTTGATTTGCTCAGGATTTAGACTGATCACTGAGGAACTTCTGAGGAGAGAGAAATTCTGCAGTATACTTGCTAAACTGAACTTTCTCAAACAGAATATTAGAAAGGAAAATGCTAATTATTCTGTAGGTATTGCAAAAGAAATGTATAGCTACATGACAAGTGCTTTTGTCCTTAGTTTAATGGTGAAAAGTACTTTAGAAGAATCAAAGCAGTTTTTGGAAGGTCTATTTTGGGAAATCTAATCATTTGAAATTAAATCCATGATGCTGCTATTTCAAATATCAGCTAAATATGCCTCTGAAATTTATATCAGTACAATGGATTTAAAGCTAACCACTTATTCTCCATCCCCCTTAATAGATGAAATTCTAGAGCTTCTCAAACCATCATTTCTTCAGGTAAATTGTGTGGGGTAAATGGTTTGGTCATTGACTCATCAGACAGTGTTATAGAGGCAGCAAGGGGAAGTGCATATAGGACAGAAGGGTGCTTGAAAATTCTTATTAGAGATGAGGCCCCAAGAAAAGCTCCGGATCCATATAATGCCTGAAAAAGGAGGATGTTCCTATCTGGATCCAGATCTGAACACTTGGGCCTATCTTTAATTATTAAAGTCCAGGATGAACCATAGACTGTCCCATAGGACACAGACTAATTACCTCGTCAGTTTAAGGATGTTGTGGACCTTGTGGGAGTGCTGAGAAGGGAACATTTCAGACTTGAAGGAAGAACAGGTAAGGAATCATTGGAAGAACCAGTCCTGCCCTGTTGGGAATAACCATATAATCTATGGCCTGTTGAATCTGAGCCACTGCTTCTTGCAGTTGGTTTCCAATCTGCCCCTTGTGCCAGGAACCTGCAGTGGGAAGATGGGTCATATTGGGAAATTGGGATGGGTAAGAATTGACAAGGAGGCAGCTGGGAGGGAGAGGTGGCATCACAAAGGGAACATGGTCAGAGTTGGAGAAGTTGGGTACATGGGTTCCTAGGAGACAGAAGAGATGGGAGGGAGGGAGGGAGGCAGGGATCCTTTTGTCTAGGAATGAGAAGATGAGTTTATTGGGACAGAACAGAACATGGAGGGTGAACATTGTCAGTGCCTTAAGGGATAACATTCTACACAGCTAAGCAGCAATGGGCCTGAATCAATAACCCAGATCCAAACACTGGCAAACGAATCTCTGAACTGGTCCACATCTATGAGCCCAACCCTGAAATTCTTACTAAGTATTGACATAGCTGTTATATATCTAAGGTCATAACCCCAACAGCCAGAATGGGTAGCTATGTAAGTAGTGGTATTCCCATTTTACAGAAGCACATAGAAGTTAAGCATCTTGTCCAAGTTTACATGCCCAGGTGAGTCCGTGGGAGACCTGGGAAGAGAACTCAGGAGTTCCTGGCTCTGTCTGTGCTGAGACAAGCAGATCATGCCTCTCCCATTAGCTTCTGCCTTCCAGCCTAGCATGAATGTTTTGAGTGTTTTTGTTCCATGACGCAGTATGGAATTTTTCTTTGAGAAAAAGATTTGGGGATTTTGGTGGTTAATCAGCTGAACATAAACTCCCTGTGCAGTGCTGCGGCCAAAAGAGTTAGTGCAATCCTTGGATGCATAACCGGGAGTCTAGAGTGGGAGTAGAGAGGTTATTTTATCTCTGTATTTGGCACTGATGCAACTGCTGCAGGAATATGATGTCCAGTTCTGGTGTCCACAATTCAAGAAGGATGTTGATAAAATGGAGTGAGCTCAGAGAAGGGCCATGAGAATGAGCTAAGGATTCAGAAACATGCATTAGAGCAATAAACCAAGGAACTTAACCTATTTAAGTTAACAAAAAGAAGGTTAAAATGTGACTTGATTGCAGCCTGTAAGTACCTACATGAGGAACAAATATTTAATAATTGGCTCTTCAGTCTAGCAGAGAAAGGTATAACATGATCCAAAAACTGGAAGTTGAAGCTAGATGAATTCAGACAGGAAATAAGGCATGAATTTTTAACAGTGAGAGAAATTAACCACTGGAACAATTTACTGAGGGTGGAGGTGGATTCTCTGTCACTGACAATTTTGAAATCCAGACTGGATGCTTTTCTAAAAGATCTGCTCTGGGAATTATTTGGGGAAGGTCTATGGCCTGTGCTGTTCAGGGAACTCAGACTAGATGATCACAATGGTCCCTTTTGGCCTTGGAATCGATGAGTGTTGAAAGAACGGCTAACGATGCTTCCTTTCCAAGGAGACTAAAGGACTTTAGTCAGGATATGTCACCAAACGATATCTATTAAATCAGAAGCCTCATTTAAAGTTTATTTTGAACATATAAATAAGCATACACATATGAATAGTCAGATTTCTGTCTTGATGTATTTTCAGTATAGATCCTTATCTGGATGCTATAGGGTTTCAGGGGTGGTGGTGGTGGGTTCTTTTGTGCTTTTAATATATTTGAGGATTTTTTAAAGGGCTAGATGAGCTTCATGCAACACACTGGCAGGGAAAATTCTCGGTTCTGTCAGACTAGCCCCATAAGACTTCATTAATAGAGTCCTTGAGAGCATCACTCTGATGATTAGCAGAATGTTAGGCCCCATTGACTTAAATCCCATCACTGACCTTGATCCTGATGTGGGCGAGAGGGGGGCGAAATCTGTTGGTCTGATTCCTTAACAGTACAGTTGTTTTATTACTGGTTGTTTTCTCTGAACTTTTTCCCGATCTTTTTTTATACGAAAGTATGAAATAGAAAGATAAAACAGAGGTATATAGGAAAAAGAAAAGATCAGAACAGTTTAAATAAGTATCAGACACATTCTAGCCATTCGCTAACATTCAGGTAAGCAGTGTGAAGTCAGGGAAGACCTTCTGACAAGTTTTCATGAGATGAGCAACCATTCAGGTAGTGCGCAGGACTTCCAGCTGCACTGCGACTACACAGAGAGCCTGTGTCCCCAGGTGTGGTCATTCACTGCACATCTGGCTACCCCACATCTGAAATAGTTGAGCTTGCTCCAGAGAGAACGTGGCAGCTTGAAGCCAGGCAGTCTCTCATCAGGTCGAGTGATGAGGAAGGAGTGTTTTACAGAGGGAGCAGCTTGTTCCTATTCTGTTCCCCACAACATGGCAGCATCCCCAGTAGAGCTGGTCAGTAACAGCGCAGGTTGGTCTTTTGCTGATGAATCAGTGGCAAGGCCTCTTGTACATCTCTGAAAAGTGGGAATTGTGGTATCTTCTGGATTTTGTCAAGGAGGTTTTTTGCTGCAATTTACCTGATGTTAGGAGGCAGGATATTGGAGAGGGCTAGTAGCCATTTGTTGTTTTCATAGTCCTTGTTGCTGTTCTACTAATTTAATTCAATAATAACCAAGGAGTTTGGTCGAGCTGTGCAGTATTTGTACATTAGCTCCCCAGGTTGAGCCCACAAGCTTATTTAGGAGTCTGTTTCTGCTCTTAAGCATCTGAGCTAACTTCCTGAGTTAGGTAAATGTGTGAGCTAGAGTTACTCCTAGATAAACCAACTTTGGATCATGTACTAATTATTCTCCATTCAAGAAGATGTTGAACTCTCGTGAAGCAAAAGTGTGGTTGAGATGGAAGCATTACAACACTATCTTTGACACATTAAGCTTAAGTCTCTACTTCTTGCAATAGCCACTGATGACTGCCATGTCTTCGTTCAGGTTGTCCTCTGTCTTTTTTGAAGTCTCTGCCTCTTGAAATGAGGCAAATGTCATCTTCATACTTGAATGGCCTTGAGATTTTTGAGGACAGATTCAATGGCTGAAAGATCAAATGGGAGAGCCCATTAGCAGGGTACCCTACTACCACTGGCATTATGCATGAGTGGGGCATCAGTCTGGTCCCCCACAGGGGTGACTGGGCAACCAAGATCCCTGACTCCTGGTATGCCAACTCAGTACCAGTTCTGGATTTTCCTTCCTCCGGCCTTTTCTCCCTCCCTGGGCAGAGTCCTGTTCTTCTACCCACCCCTTGCCCTATATTAAGCACATAAGTGTCAATGAAAGGCAGGGACCAGATGTAGTGTGAGTACATGTGATGGTAAGTACGGTCTCTCGTTTTGTGTCTAGCTAACAAACACCAAGGCAGGGAATGGGGCTGGGAGGGGGAGGTGTTTCTCACAAAAAACTATGAGAAATAAGTTAAAAAGAAAAGCACTTTTTAAAAAACACACAGACATTATGAGGCCTGTAGAAGTCAAAAGTGTCCATCAACTAAGGGTAGTGGCTTATAGCGACATGGCTGTGCCGCTAAAAGCCGTGCAGTGTAGCTGGTGTTTGTTGGCAGGTGAGAGCTCTCCTGCCGACAAAAAACTTCCATCCCCCAAGAGCGGCTGTGGCTTTGTTGGCAGGAGCTCTTTCCTACTGACAAAGGGCTGTCCACACTGGTGCTTTTCATTGGTAAAACTTTAGTCATTCGGGGGGGGGAGGGGTTTTAACACCCTGAATGACAAAAGTTTTGCCAACAAAGTGCCAGTGTAGACTCTAAGAGTCTGTTAATCCCTATTTCATATTGCTTGTGGTGTAGTGTATGAAAGGGTTAATTATAAAGCCAATTGCTCTTAGAAGTTTACTGTACTTCTTAAGTGTCCTGCCCTCAGAATAAGTTCAGCCAGTAGGACTTGCTCTGATCAGGTGGTGGGACTGAAGCTTTTTTCAGGCCAATGGAGTTGCTCCGAATTTATATTGGGGTAAGGAGAATTATGCCAGTGTCTCTGTGTATTTTATTTGCTGTATGTTAACACTATGTATCATGCAGTTGGAGTGGTGTAGGAGCAGCCCTGGGATAATTCTCTGTTCCATTTTACTTTTGGAGGCAGTGTGGTTTAGTGGACTGATCACTGACCTGGGAACCAAGAACTCTCCTGAATTTTAATGACATGTTTGCCATAGACTCACTGTGCAGCTTTGAACAAACCCATTGAGACACCCAGGGCCTGGCTTTCAAAGGTGCTGAGCACTTACAGCTCCTATTGCCTTCAGTTACCTTTGACATTCGGGCTGCAGGTGTATCACATTGAGTGCCTCAAAACTGAAGCACCTGAAAATAGCTGAAGCTCTTTTGAAAACTGACCTGTAATCTCTCTGTGCTTGAGTTCCCCATGTGTAGAATGTGGGCTATGTCCTAACCTACAAACACAGAACACTATATATTATACAGACTTGTCAAGGAGACCTTTTACCTTTGTTTTGCTATGATAGTTTGAACAACCCCAGTACTTAGTTGCTATAGAAACATGTCTCTGAGTGGCGATGGGGATTAACTTGGGGGAGGTGGGGAAGGAAAGAGGCAGAGGAAATGGAATAAGCACACAGGCACATTGGTAGCTGGGAACTGTGGAGGATTTGAATGCATGGAGAGATCACCAGATTGGACCCACAGAGGGACAAGATGGGCTCGCAAAGGAGCAACCTGCTGCCTGGCTTGGGATTGGCAGGAGTGATTCCCTCAACTTTTGTATGGAGCAGTGTCTGTTCAGGCTGCGATTTGTAACAAAGTAGCAGATCGTGAAGCTGAGCTGTTGAGGGAGGAAGGAGGGAGAGCTGCGCAGAGGCAGCTGAAGCTGTGATGTGCCTGGAGTTCCTGTTGAACTACTAAGAATGCAGGAGCTGGAGTGATGAAACTTTGCAGAGTGTCACAGGTTCTGCTTCAGGAGATTGGCAGGTTTCTCCGGGTTCCAGCAATTGGTGCTAACAAGCCCCTACATCGGAGCAAAGAGGTACTGGTATGTAGGAATCCAAGGGGGATTTGACTGTTGAGAGTATTTTGTGCTTATATGCAGGGTATTTGGCTAGACAGTTGCAGGAGAGATACAATTAGCTGAGCCATTCCAGGAAAGCTGGGGCGAGATGCTGATGTGTATTAATGACTCCACACATCATGTATTGCACTTAAAGTTTACTGCATTTGAAAGGTTCTGCTCTCTTCAAAGACCCCTTCCAGATGCTTCTGAAAAAATCCCATTCTTAGATACTGTGGGTACAAGGACCATACAAATCCGTGGATAGAGACAGAGAGCTCTGTAATGGGGAATTCTTCTAGAAATGACAGGGTCAGTTTTTAAGGGCACCCAATGTATGGTACATAGTCCATGGTATAGCTGGAGAAGATAACCAGTTAACTAAACTGTCTGCTTTGGCAGTATTTATGGTGAATTGGTGATGTTGCTGCTCAGCTATTGTATATGCAAAGTGTTTTTCACCCATAGATTTCGAAATGCCTACATGTTGGTAATAGCTGGACTCCCAAACTATTACCAACATCTAACAGATCTGTATCTTGTCATCCACCATGTTTAGCACTGGCACTGACCAACTCATGCACAAAGAAAAGAGCTGGTTTTCCAGACCTAGGATTGGCATCTGATGTCATAACGATTCGTGAGCTGCGCATCATGGGAAGGAAAATGAGAGCCAGGCTTATACTAAAGCAAAGGTCTTTCTTTTTCAGCCCTATATAAAATGCACTAATAATTTATCCATGTCAAATCCTGCTTGCTTTTAACTTTTGTGGGTAACCCTATTGCTATTACCTATTTTGTGGGTAACTTCTACTGCACAGAAGGTCCTTGCCTAATTTGTATATGCATTTATTTGTTCTAAATCAGAAATAAATGCACATGGTCATAAAAACTATAACTTCCTTGGCAGAAGAACTGAAATGGCTCCTGATCAGTGTTCACTGGTGATAATAGCCTATTAGTCCTCTTCCACTTGCTCTCTCAGCCTGTGGTTTTGAATGAAGCAGCACTCCTGCTGAATTAACAGAAAGAATGGGGAGTACTTGTGGCATCTTAGAGACTAACAAATTTATTTGGGCATAAGCTTTCATGGGCTGAAACCCACTTCATCAGATGTATAGAGTGGAATGTACAGTAGGAAGATACATATATATATACAGGGAACACGAAAAGATGGGGGTTGCCATACCAACTCTAAGAGACTAATCAATTAAGGTGCGCTATTATCAGCAGGAGAAAAAAACATTTGTAGTGATAATCAGAATGACCCATTTCAAACAGCTGACAAGAAGGTGTGTGTAACAGTAGTGGAAAACTAGCATGGGGAAATAGATTTCAGTTTGTGTAATGACCCAGCCATTCCCAGTCTTTATTCAAACCTAATTTAATGGTACCCAATTTGCAAATTAATTCCAGTTCAGCAGTGATTATCGCTACAAATGTTTTTTTTCTTTCTCCTGCTTATAATAGCTCATTATTCACTGCTGATCGGTGCTGGGGTTAACAGTGTGTATGTAACTGCTTGTGTAAGTAAACCAGCTATATGCAGCCACACAAAAAGAGAGTCTGGATAGGGAAAACACTAATTCAAGAGAGACTGTGTGGTATAATTGTTAGAACAAGGCACTAGGAGTCATGGCTTCTGGGATCTACTCCCAGTTCTGCCAATTACTCCTTCTATGGCTTGTGCAAGTCAGGTAATATCTCTGTCTCTCTCTACTCACCTATAAAGTGGAAATAAAATGTACCTACCATATGGGAGAGTTGTTTATAAATTATTTGATTTCATACTCTGGGATAAAGAGCCCCATAGAGAGCAAAGAATTAATGTGGATGATTCTCGAGGCAGAGAAAAAGCAAGTATTCCCCATTACACTCCCCAAAATAGATTTATAGGTGTTGCTACAGGAGCTCTGTAGAGATGGACAGACTCAGTAGTAGTGGATGTAAGGGACCAGAGAATGGGCAAGTCCAAGTTTAATTTCAGTTTCTGGAATCAGAAATTGGCCTTTTTCAGTTCCCAAAGCCCAAATATAGATCCAGATCCAGATTTCTAGAGTTGAAGCCCTTCCAGTTTGTGTGTGTGTGGTGGCAGAATGTTACTATTAAGCATAGCTTTATGAGAGAGACCGTGAAAAGTGAAGCCAACTTTTATTTTCCACTCACATATTTGTCACTCACAAAGTTGACAAAGGAATGAAAGAATTCCTTCCATTCTTACCTTTACAATTCAGTACCTAAATACAACTGAATACATTATCCTTCCATCTCAGACTCTGCCAATAAATGACACATCCCCCCCATTTGGAATGACACAAAGCATGAGTCTTAATAAAGATGTTTTCCTTCCTCCCTCTGGAACACACCAGACTATTAGCATTTCTGGAGGAGAAATGAGCTGCATTGTTAACTGGCTATCCTACTCCCCTCTTGATAATACTCTTGTTCTCCTTGGTAAAGGGCCCAGATCTTGTCTGTCTTTATAAATGTTTTAAATCTAATGGTTTGTCTACATGATGTAAGATTTTGGCAGCCACCAAAGTGCACAGGCACATGGCCAACAACCTACCAAGTCTAATGTTTAGAATATTTACCACTGGACCTTGAATTCAAAGGGAGTTGCACCTGCTTACGCCAGGTTTGAATTTAGCCTTATATCTTTCAAATCTGGAGGCAAGCAGCCCAGCCTATAGAAACCATGTCCTCAAAGGAGCAATTTGTTTTGGTAACAGAGGTTCCATGCTGCGTGTGACTAGTCTTTCCTAATAGTAGCATTTGGCAGGTCTGGAGTCGTGTGTGACTGAACAGTTCATATGTTGAATGTAGCCCTCTTTTTTTGTTTGCAAACACTAAGGGCAGGTCTACACTTACAATTTACAAATCCATGGCTGGCCTGTGTCAGCTGACTTGGGCTCATGGGGCTCAGGCCTCGGGGCAGTAAAACTAGAGTGTAGATGTCCAGGCTGCAGGCTGGGCCGGATCCCAGGCTCTGGAACCTTTCCCCATTGCGGGGTCCCAGAGCCCAGGTTGCAGCTTGAGCCTGGATGTCTACACTGTAGTTTTATAGCCATGCAGCCTCAGTACCATGAGCTGTCCGTGTTTTACTGCAGTGTAGAACATACCTTTGGAGGTCTCTGGGAAAACCCTAGGTGCTGATCACTCAATAGGTGTCACTGTCTTCTCCAGCACAAAGTTGAGTAAAGACCTTAGGTGTGTCTGTGGCCCCACTAACACAGCATCTGAACACCTCACAGTCATTGATGTATTTATCCTCACGGCACCCTTGTGCCTTATGGAAGTCCTATTCTCCTTTTTCCAGATGGGGGACAGGCACCAAGCAATGAAGGGCTGGATTCACAATAGAACTTAGGCACCTACCTGCTACTTTAGGCACAAAAATCAGGCCCCTCTGGGATCCACAAAACCCTGCTCAATTGCCTCTGAGCCAGTAGTGCCTAAACTCACTTGGCACCTTAATTTTTGCAGTAAAAATTTCCTGTGTTTCTGCCTCTGAGCATGTTCACTGCGGCCCCATGCCAAGGGTCTGAATGTCTAAGTCTCAGAGGGATGCACAAACCAGGGGAATGTAGGTGTTCCTCTGCTTCACTCACCTAAGCCTGTAAGCATGCCCAGACCTCACCATGTGGATTGGGCCCCATTGGTGAGCTTGCATGCAATGTGGGAGAGGGAAGAGGAGGCGCTCCCTCATAACTGTTAGCCCATTGGTTAGGGTGTTCACTGGGGACACCCCCAGTTCAGGTCCCACCACAGGTAAAGGGATTTGAACTGGGATCTGCTACCTCTCAGGTGAGTGCCCTAATCCCTGGGCTGTGGGTGCTCTCAGTCCCTCCTGTTGAAGCAGTTCCCTTGTGGATAAATAATTGTGAAAAGATCCCTGGAGGAGGGAAGCGGATCGTGGATCATCGATGTCTGGGATCTAGCAGTAGGCTACAGAGTCATTCTCATGCTTCCTTTTTTTCTCTCTCTCTCTCTCTCTGGCCCAATGATTCTTTCATTATTAGCCACAATGGAACAGCTTCAGCAGGAGAGACTGAGGCAGCCCTTCATGAGGCTGTCCCACATCCCAGTGGTAAGCGCACTCACCGGAGAGGTGGCAGGTCCTTGTACAAATCCCTTAACCCTCTCAGGTGGGGGGAACCTGAACTGAGGGTTTCTGCCATCCCAAGCAAGTACCCCAATCACTTGGACTAAAATTTATGAGGGAGCTGCTGCTGCTCCTCAGCCCCTTGGGCTTCTTGACAAAACAGCATAGGCACCTAACCTCAAGGGAGGGTTTGCAGCGGAGAGTCCCAGGCAGCGGCAAGCGCTTCCCCGCAGCCTGGACTCTAGGCACTTCTCTCTGACAGAGGGGTGGGTCTTAGGGTTGCCAACCTCCTACTCAGACAAAACTGAACACCCTTCCCCCTCCTCTCCGCCGAGGCCCTGCTCCTGCTCACTCCCCCCCTCCCCCCATTGCTCACTCTCCCCACCCTTACTCGGTGGGGTATGGGAGGGGGAGGCGCCAGAAATGAGGGGTTCAGAGGGTGGGGGGTGGGGCCAGGGAAGAGGGGTTTAGGGTGGAGGAGGTGCTCTGGGCTGGGATCCAGGGGTTTGTAGGGCTGGGGCAGGGGGTTGGGGCATGGAGGGTGGAGTCAGGAGTGTGTGCTCTGTGTGGCGCTTACTTCAGGCAGCTCCCAGAACAAATGGTATGTCTCTCTCCTCCAGCTCCTATGCAGAGGCACGGCCGGACAGCTCTGCACGCTTCCCTATCCGCAGGCACCACCCCCACATCTCCCATTGGTTGTGCTTCCAGGCCAATGGGAGCTGTGGAGCTGGCGTTTGGGGTGGGGGCAGTGCACAGAGCCCCCTGTCTGCCCCTATGCCTAGGAACAGGAGGGGGGACATGCAGTTGCTTCTGGGAGCCATGTGGAGCCACGGCAGGCAGGAAGCCCGCTTTAGCTCTGCTGCGCCACCGACTGGACTCTTAATGGACCAGGTCAGTGATGCTGATTGGAGCTGCCAGGGTCCGTTTTGACGAGGTGTTCCAGTTGAAAACCGGACACCTGGCAACCCTAGGGTCTGAGCGCACAGCCCTCAGCTTGGCATCACCCAGTGGCTCGCTTAGGTGAGGAGCTGCCTGGTGTGCTGCTGGCTTTTGTGAATCCCATGCTGAGGTGCCCACCTCTCCCAGTGGCTCAGGTGCCAGACTCAGGCTTTGTGAATCCCAGTGTTTTTTCTAGGTGCCTAAAAGTTAAGGATAGCGATGCTCAGTGTCACACACCTAAGTTTTTTTTTGTGAACCTAGTTTTAAGTGACTAGCCCAAGGTCACACAGAGCAGGGACTTTAAGCCAGGTCTCTAGGTTAATGGGTTAAGGGCTGGGCCATCCTTCCTGTCTAATGCTGTTAGACATACCACCTTTATTTCACAAGGATAATACAGCAGTACCATGTAAGGCCCAGTCTGGAACACTGATCCTATTGGGCTGAGCCCTGTTCAAACACATACAAAGTCAGTCCTTACCTTGAAGAATTTAGTCTAAGAACGGCATAAGGCCGTTATTTAAGTCTTTTTTATAAAGTTAAATGGTAGTTCGATTCCACCCTAGAGCTGGCTCCGTGTCAGTGGCAGGTGAAGGTATTCCTGTGTATAGTTTGCATGTCAGTTGGTAAAATTCATAAAGCATGTTAAGGTCCATGTTAAGGCACTACTGAAATGTAAGATCATTGTCATAGCTTGGGCTGAGGCAGCTTTTCAATTACCTTGGCTTGTGTAGAGCACAAACGCAAGCCAGTTATTTGTTTGGGTACCGGTGGGAGTGCCTCCTTTCTCCCCCTCCTCCTCACTCCCCAATACAGCATTTACATACTAAAGAGGGAAAAAAGTCAAACTGTCCAGCTTTTAAACAAAAAGAATGTAAATTACAAACTGAAGAAAAACATGACAAATTAATTACTCCAGGTTGCTTAGCACATAATGCCTTGTGCATGTCATGCATCGCTAATACAGTTTTCTTGCAATTCAGTTAAGCATGCCTGTTCTGTCTAACTGGACAGTTGGAGACCTGTGTTGTTAAATCTTAGACCTCACAAACTACCTCATAAAATATTCAAACATTAAAAAAGAAAACCCAGCAAAACACTAAGTATGTGTTATTGGCCCTTTATGTTTTCAGTTTAAAAAGAAAGAATTAAGCATATGAAAAAATCTGCTAATGATGTGTGCATTTGGAGAGCATAACTAATTAATTTCCTAAAGGTCATAACTGATATTTCCCACCTACTGCTTTGCTCATGTTTAACCTTCGAGGAGAGAGAATTTACATAAGAGGCACATGTTTGATGTTCTTATCAAATCAATCAATCTCTTATTTTCTTTTTTTCCAGGAGGAAAGCTGAGAACCACTGAGGGATAGCCAGGCAGTATGATGCAGGAAACTCCACCAGCAATAAATGTTACAACCGGCTATAAAGATCAAATGACACTTGGGTTGGTTAACAAAAAATATACAAGGGGAAAGTGTTGGAATATTGAGCATGGAAATTTACTGTGCTGAGCTCAGCTGATGGAAAGCAAGTTTCAATCAGAAAAGCTGTTTACTTCTGTCAACCCTTCTGCCTATCAAATGGAAAATGGGGCCTGTATATAGAGAGAGGGTGGCAGAAAGAATAACAAAATCTCGCTGAACTACTGACTTCAGAGAAAGAAACCTGGCATTCGAGTTCACCTCTGGAAAGTGTAGCTCTCCGGTTTGAAGGTTGATTGAGGAATTTGGGGGCTGAAGGTCATGGTTAGAAGCCAGCAGGATCTGAAGCAATTCTAGATTCCCACATTAAATTCTGAAATCTGCTTGCTTGACTCCACTGTGAAGCAACACCTGAAATAAGAGAGAATGCAGAGATCTAGGAGAAAAGCTAATTACAACACCAGCTAGCCTATGATTTCAGCAATATATTGTAAACTTCAGAGAGAGAAAAGCGAGAGGGGCTGAAGAATTTAGCAGAGTGGATCTTTTAATAGCCTCAAGAAAAATAAACTAACTGTGTTTTGATAGGAAGAACTATTTTTTCATTGTTTTTTCTGCATTCCGAATTTCAGAGCTCTTTGGAAAGTCTCCCTCCTCCCACTCCCCATCTATTTTGAAATAAATCATTTTGCTCAGACATCTATTTTCATCGTTTCTACGTGTCTGGAAGTCTCTTGTTTTGAAACTATGGGCTCGGAACAAGCAACCCCTCAGGTATCTGTGGGTAGTAATGACTTGTTTTATTTCAAGATACATTTATGATCTGGAAGTTCTTTGCCTTGCTCAGTTTTTTGAGTGGTGAAGAAAGAACGGAGTCCAACGATGGCAGAGAAGTGTGACTGCATCGCTAGCATGTATGGCTACGATCTGGGTTGCCGCTTCGTCGATTTCAGGCCCCTGGGTGTTGGTGCAAATGGACTGGTTCTGTCTGCGGTTGACAGCAAAAGCTGCCGCAAAGTGGCTGTGAAGAAGATCACCATCAGCGATGCACGGAGCATGAAGCATGCCTTTCGAGAGATCAAGATCATCCGCCGGCTGGACCATGACAACGTTGTGAAAGTGTATGAGGTCTTGGGGCCTAAGGGAGCCGATCTGCTAGGGGAGTTTTTCAAGTTTAACACGGTGTACATAGTCCAGGAGTACATGGAGACTGACCTGGCTCGACTGCTGGAGCAAGGAACGCTGACTGAGGAACATGCCAAACTCTTCATGTACCAACTGCTGAGAGGGCTGAAGTACATCCACTCAGCTAATATACTGCACAGGGACCTTAAACCTGCTAACATTTTCATCAGCACAGAGGACCTGGTGTTGAAGATTGGCGACTTTGGGCTGGCAAGGATTGTAGATCAACATTACTCTCATAAGGTATGTGAAACGAACCTGCTACTCTTTCTGTCTCAGATTGCTGTCCCAGGGAGAGATGGGCTCCAACCAAATCCCCAGAACTGATCAGCTCCCACAAATTTTGGAAGAGCTCTGCTCTGGATTTGTATTCAGTTCTGGGCAGTGGGCCGGATTCTGGCTTTGCTTACACTAGTTTTGCATCCATAGAATTCTGTAGACTTCATTTGAGTTATTCCTGACCTAGCACTGGTCATAGAATCATAGAATATCAGGGTTGGAAGGGACCTCAGGAGGTCATCTAGTCCAACCCCCTGCTCAAAGCAGGACCAATCCCCAACTAAATCATCCCAGCGAGCCACTGGTCTGTCTGACTTCATCTGGGATTTTTGTATGTGGAAGAAGTGTAGAATATATCATAAACTGATGTATCTCACCATTCTGCAATCCAGCCCCTTTTCTGCTTTATCTGAATCACTGACCAATATACAGTGCATATTCTGGTGCTATTAGTAAAGTATGTCTATTCTCCCTTAGTTTTTTTATGTCAAAAACAGCCCAGCCTTCATTCATTATATAATTATATTCAGCTAAAGATACATATTTGCCAATCTGATTGCCCCTTATCAAAAAATCAGTCAGATCTTGATTCTTGTTATATATCTGTTCTGCTCTGGTTAGCTTGGCAGTCCCACTAATTAGTTCCTCTCCCTTGTTTTTGAGATGAGACATTTAAATAATAAGACTGTGTTCTCTTTAGACTCCAGCCTATTAGGAAACAGAAAATCTGTCATTTAAGGCTTCACAAAGCACTATGTAAACTCTAGAAAACATCACAAATCCAGCCAAGTAGATTGTAGTGCCTGACTTGCATTTTAAGTGCCTGACTAATGGCATATAACCATTTAAGATTCTTACATAACTCCCTAAGCGGCAGAAGCTGCAGCTATGTAAAACACAACACCATCAAGTGTGTGGTCCAGCCAGGAAGCTCCTATCTTTTGACCTTGTGCAGCATGATCAATGCTCACCATTTGTTCTGTAATGGTATGACTACTGTGTGTGTGCGCGCACCACTGCTCTCTACTGGAAGGACTTAAGATGGCTCAGCTGTGTGTCATAGGTCTTATACGACTTATAGCTAATGGAGATTCTTCTTTAGCTCAGTTGGAGCAAAAGGCTCAGAGATCTGTCTGTCACTGTGAAGTTCAGCTGTACTGTGGTTTTCAGCACATTGACAAGTGTGAAGTCCTAGGTGGCTACAAAATTACAATATCTTACTCAAAAAGTATTTTGAGTGGAGCTTAGGCAGAGATACCTTCATATAGTTAAACCAGGATTAGACTGGAAACTGTTGCTGCAGTATTTTCACAGTCCCTTCATGTTTGCTACTAAAGGTTGGGTTTTTTTGTTTGGGGTTTTTTGTTTGGGGGGGCGGGGTGTTCTTTCTGTCTTTCCTTCCTTCCTCCCAGATTGGATCAGTTCAAACAGCTCCGCTGTTGAGATCAGGATAAATGATCAACTTGTCTTAACTCAGCAAATTGCAGTGCAATGCTTGTGCAAAGGGACTATCCTGTTACTGAGAACTATGCCCATGGCACCTTGTTAAATGGCACTTTGTGCCCTTGCTGTACACTTTTACTGCTCAGCAGGAGCTGATCGTAACTGCCTGACTAATCTAGATGAAAGAGAGAGATGCCCAGAATGAGGAATGTAAAATATGTTCTGGAGGGGAGGGGAGAATTCAGGTGATGATTTCTATGGGGTTTCATTTAATGTCCCTTGCCTTCAGCAATGAATAATAAAAGCAAATCCCTCCTGACATTGCATGATGCAAATCTCTGCTTGAGTAAGACAATGAGGAAAAAATATGCAGCCTAGGACTTGAAAAAGCCTGATGTTTAAGGCAGAGCTAGAAGTTAATGCATCAAAGAACTGTCACTAGCGAGATTATTTCTCGTGCTATGGAGGATTGTGATTTGCCATAGAATTAATCCAGTAGTAATGACAAGTTGCTCTTACAGAGTGGATTTTATCTCTAGATCTCAAAGTGCTTTACAAAGGAGATCAGTATCATTATCCACATTTTACAGGTAGGGAAATTGAGGCTCAGAGATGGAACTTGAGCATGGTCAACCAGCAAACCAGTGGCAGAGCCAGGAACAGATTTTCTGAGTCATTGTCTAATCCTCCCTTCACTCATCCACACCATCTCCCCCTTCATGAGGGCAATGTCTCCTATCTAGTCTGTTCAGTTTACGCAGTAATGGCTTCTTATGTCTCTCCCACTGGGATAGGTTCTGCCATTTTCATTCCCATTGGGCTAGGATTGGCACCTTGCAATTCAGGAAGTAAGTAGTGCAAATAAGGGGCATTGTATAGCTGTGCTGACCCATGAGCAGGCCTGGGATGGGTTTTGACTTCTGACTGAACCAACTCAGTGACATTTCACTCCGTCAGTCATCCCACTGAAATCAACAGGGCTACTCATGAAGTCTCCTGTCACTGAACCCAGGGGTAGCAAAATCAGGCTGTCGAAGGTAGCAGAGCATGAATCGTAGAATATCAGGGTTGGAAGGGACCTCAGGAGGTCATCTAGTCCAACCCCCTGCTCAAAGCAGGACCAACCCCAACTAAATCATCCCAGCCAGGGCTTTGTCAAGCCTGACCTTAAAAACCTCTAAGAAAAGAGATTCCACCTAGGTAACCCATTGCAGTGCTTCACCACCCTCCTAGTGAAAAAGATTTTCCTAATATTCAGCCTAACTGGTGTGACAGAGTCAGACCAGGAGGATACAGGAGAGTGCTGGAAGGCAGGTATATCAGCCTCAGGATGTACAGGTCCTTGTTCCCTGGCTAGCCAAACAAAGGCTACTCCAGACCAATCAAGACACCTGGGGCCAATTAAGAACCTTCTAGAAAGGAGTAGAAACAGCTAGCCTAATTGGGACACCTGAAGCCAGTCAGGGACTGGCTGAAACCAGATAAAAACCTCCCAGTGAGTCAGGTGGGTGTGGATGTCAGGAGCTGTGGAAGGAAGTTATGCTGTTGGTGAGACCGAGTGTTGGACAACGTATTGTACAGAAGGAAGGAGGCCCTGAGGTAAGGGTGAAGTGGAGTTTGAAGAAGCGGGGACTGCTGTGGGGAAGTAGCCCAGGGAATTGTATTGTGTTTTGTGGATAAAAGGTCAGCCGTCTTAGCTGATACTATTAGGGTCCCTGGGCTGGAGTCCAGTGTAGAGGGTGGGCCCGGGCTCCCCACTTTTCCATCTTCCATACTGGCCTGTGATGAAGGTAACTCACTAGGTGGTGACTCTTGCCAATTATACTGAGAAAGGGAGGTCACTCTGGGGCCTAGATGAGTTTCTGAGGCCCCTAAATCTGCCAGGAAGCGCAGGACCCACAAGTACAGACTTGGAGCTTTTGTCACACTGGATAATATGCTTACTGCAACTTGAGACCATTACTCCTTATTCTGTCATCTGGTACCACTGAGAACAGTCTAGATCCATCCTCCTTGGAACCCCCTTTCAGGTAGTTGAAAGCAGCTATCAAATCCCCCCATAGTCGTCTTTTCTGCAGACGAAACAATCCCAGTTCTCTCAGCCTTTAATCATAAGTCATGTGCTCCAGCCCCCTAATCATATTTGTTGCCTGCTGCTGGACTCTTTCCAATTTTTCCACGTCCTTCTTGTAGTGTGGAGCCCAAAATTGGACACAGTACTCCAGATGAGGCCTCACCAATGCGGAATAGAGGGGAACGATCACATCCCTCAATCTGCTGGCAATGCCCCTACTTATACAGCCCAAAATGCTGTTAGCCTTCTTGGCAACAAGGCATGGGCGCTGACTTCTTCCGGCGCTGGTGGGTGCTTGACCCCCCTCGGCCCCACCCTGACTCTGCCCCTGCCCTGCCCCTCCCACCTCTGCCCCACCACCATTTCAACCTCTTCCCCAAAGTCCCCGCCCCAACTCTGCCCCGTCCCTGCTCCTATTCCTACCCCTTCCCCAAAACTCCGTCCTAGTCCTGCCTCTTCCCCACCTCCTCCTCTGTGCATGCCACGTTCCCACTCCTCCCTCCCCCTCTCCCGTAGCTTGTAATACTGTGAAACAGCAGTTTTGCAGTGGCAAGCGCTGGGAGGAGAAGAGGGGGTGCGGTGCGCTCAGGGGAGAAGGCAGAGCTGAGGTGGGGTGGGGCGGTTAGCTGCTGGTGGGTGTAGAGCACCCACCAATTTTTCCTCATGGGTGCTCTAGCCCAAGGCACCCACAGAGTCAGTGCTTATGCAACAAGGGCGCACTGTTGACTCAGATCCAGCTTCTCGTCCACTGTAACCCCTAGGTCCTTTTCTGCAGAATTGCTGCCTAGCTACTCGGTCCCTAGTCTGTAGCAGTGCATGGATTTCTTCCATCCTAAATGCAGGACTCTGCACTTGTCCTTGTTGAACTTCATCAGATTTCTTTTGGCCCCATCTTCATGGCCTCCGGCTTTGTAGATACTTATCAAAACTCCATCCTTCCGTCACTGATAAATTAAAAAATATTGCAAAAAATGCAAAGGCTGCTGTTTATACAGCGCCTATCTGCGCAAATGGGTGAAATCCTGACGTCAGTGGGAGTTTTGCCATCGACTTAAACGGGGCTAGGATTTCACCCCATCTTGCACTCCTGTTGGCTCTGCAGTGCAGGGGGGAGGGTGTCAAGTAATATTTTACACAGAGCTGAGCTGAAAGGGTAGTATCATAGAAAAGTAGCTTTGGAAGGACCTCATCCCCCTCTCCCTCCTCCATGCTAAGGCATGATTGGATATTCCTGTCTGAACAGAGCTGCTGGTGCAAAAGGAAACACATGGAAAAGGGTTCAAGGTACCAAATGTGGCTGTGGATCAGGATTTGAATTTTAAATTCCTTCAGGGTTTTGGGCGAGATGGTGTTCAGATCTTGTATTTCAGTTTGGATCCCTCTTTCAAAAAGCCATGGTAATTTCAATGTCTATTAGAAACATATGGTGGAAAACACACACTGCCTGCTCTATTGAGGGTAAAACTGAGAGGGAAAGAAATGTTATTGGCTAACTTCAGAATGTGCCAAAACGGGGGAGTGATGCCTGACGCTGTGCCTGATAAGAGAGCAAGCAGCAAAGATTAGAGTGGAGCTCACTGAACATGAGCAACCTGTTTAAAAGCCATTATTTTTAACCTACCACCTCTCTCTGGATTATACTTATTCCTTCTTATGTAACTAGGATCAAACCTTTGCAATGCAATTATCTTCTTTCATTGAGGTCAAGGACCGAATAACGTCTAAAGCCTCCCACTCCTTGGCACCTTCATAGTGCAGTATAATGCAAATACTGTACGTTCCATATGGGGGGATTCAGATAACAGCACAAAGGTGAACTGCACAAATCTGGCATTTAAAAGGTTTCATGAGAAATACTGTACTGCAGGGTCAATAAGTTAGCAAGGTAGGAGACTGGCTGTATGAATGGAACCTATCCTCGTTGCACTGATTTCTATTGTACTGTGCTTTACATACCCAAGCTATCTGTCCTTTATATTAGCTTAAGGCTGAATGAAACCAGGAGAATCTAGTTCAAACCAGCAAGGTCTGTGCTGTGTTCAAGGCTGAAAGATGGAGTGTCAAATGCCCTTTTCATTCCATCCGGTGGAGTACAATTAACCACTTGTAGTAATAGAATGGACCTATATGTCCATTAAATATTATTTAGGAGGACAAAGGGCAAGCACTATACCATGGCCAGCCAGGGCCACACCCAGAAGTCCTTACTCAGAACAACCTCTTATTTACCTCATTGGGGATATTGCCTGAGTCAGGACAGTTTAAATTGGAGGCCAGCCAGAGTCTGTCACCTTTACTCCCATTGAGTAAGCGTCTTACTCCACCAGATCGAAGACACTGCTCGGAGCATGGGGTACTAACACATTGTTACAAGGGAGGCAGGTTCAAGGACTAGGAAAGAGCTCAGAAGTTGGACTTCTCCCAGAGTGTCCACACAAGGATTAAACTAGTGTAACTATATCTGTTTAAATTCACAGCTTAGCTTAGACCAGGAAAATGTCCATGTACAGAAAAGGCCTTAAAAGCAGAAAGCAAGGGAGGATATGTGGTGGGAGGGGTTTCAAAGCCAAGTCTTCCCCTTAGAATCTGTACGTGATTCTCGCCGTACACTGGCCAAAAATGTGGCTCACAACTGCCTCTGTAGCACTACCCGCCCTATCTCTGGAGAGCTCGCTGTGATGTGTTAAATCTGTATACTGTACAGGTAGGGGGTGTTATGAGGGCAGGACTGAAGAGCTGGTAGGAGGAATATACCACATAAGATTTTCCTTCCTAGAGCTGAGCCCAGTGACAAGAACCTGAAGCTTAGCTAACTTTTCTGGGAAAACCTTCTGTGGTTTGAATCTTCCCTGACTTCATAGGATGGAAGGTCCCAAAATGGTGGCAGACGGATAATCCTTGGGAGTAGGGCTGGTGGTAGGGTACTATTATTGTGAGGGTAAGTGGGTATTTTGAGGTCCCTGGATGTTGCTATTTAAAAACAAACCACCCTTCAGGCATACAGGAACTAGTCAGAACCCTGGAAAATCTTGGTGTTTAAGAGTTTAAAAAAGTAAAATTTGGCTACTATGTTAGTATTTTGCTGTGATTTATAATTTTGGTCTTTCTTACCAGAATTTGGGTCCCCTTAAAGATTGTTTGGTGGGGCCGGGCTGCTTGGGAGCAGTGTGAATGTGCAGGAAAGGGAGCCCCAGGGTCCAAGTAGGGTAAGCAGCGTCTGTGCAGAATGCTGTGTCCTTCAGCTGATCCGAGAGATCTGAGCTCTAGCGCCTGAACCTGTTTGTTTCATCAGGAGGTGGAGAACCAAAGCCAGCCCTCTCGCCCCCACGATGGAATAATCTGGGAAGCTCAGTAAGGGCTACTGTACGGTTTCCCTTTCCCACACTCACAGACCCTGGGTTTGCATGGGAGGGGTGACCCAGCTCCAAAAATGGAACTTTCTCTAAAGCCATTACTGAGTTATATACTGTAATCTCCTCTGTGCAGCAGTATATTCACAGGCGGCTATAGCGTCCTGCAAAGTAATCTATTTAAGGTACTGAAGTCCATTCCACCCTCAGTTATTAAAAGAGCACATGCTGTATTTTTGCTGCAAACATACTTAATTCAGCATGGCAGTGTCATGGTAGTTAAGCCATCCCAATGGGTAGTAATCCTATATGCTGCTCTCCACTTATGATATCATGTTCTATCTATGCTACTGACCACCCATCTTTCAAGGCACTGCTGTTTCCTGGAAACCTCTCTCAATGAGTTTTCTATGGGAAACTGTAGGAGAGAAGGAGCTGTATCAAATTTCTGTGGTGACCACTTGCTAGATTTCCTGTGTCTCTTGCAGCAGCATCTGCAGTAGAGCTGACTGGGAATTTTTCATTGAAACCCCTCCCCCCAGTCCCTTTTTTCTTTTTTTTTTGAAATACCAATTTGTGAAAACTGAATATTTTCACAGGTGTTGGTGAATCTTTCAGTAGGAGAGGATCTCAGGGCAGGATGGAATTTTTGGTCAAAACTAGAGTGAGAGAAACGAGTGGGTCAGGTACCCAGTTGGGATGTAGGAGAGTTCAATCATTGCTTCTGCCTGATTTAGAGCAGGGTCTCACATCCATGTGTCCCACATCCCAGGTGAGTTCTGGGATCTTTCTGGTTTTCCATGGAAAATGTTTCTGTTTTTGTCCTGATGCAGGAAAAAAAAATAAATTTCAAAATTTTTCACGGCATGGAAAAATAGCTTCTCACCCAGCTGTTGTCAGCTGTCCCTTGCAAGACTTCTGAATGCAGGCCAAGCCAGTAGTCACAGTAGCAACACAGGCTGGGTTTAATTAGACTGGCAGCGACTGAGCCAGAGAGAACTACAGGATCCTGTCTATGCCCAACAGCCTCAGTAAAGAATCCCTTTTCTATACGTTACAACGGAGTCCTCTTTCTTCTCTACCACTACACTGGCAACAAGGATGGTGTGCTGGACAGGTGGCTGCTCTGCAATAAGTTAAGGATATTATAGGTTGATCTGCTTACGAGGATGTTTACTGTGTGAATATGTTGGTTTAGTTTAATAGTAAGTTGTTGGGCAAGACAGCAACAAGTGAAACAATAACTTGAGATAAGCTACCACTTCAGGGTGGTTAAGAGACAATCCCTTAGCTATTAACAGTGAAGATCCTATATCTGGGCTCCAGTCGTGTTACAAAGCTTGCTTTGTCAATGCTTGAAACCAATAGATCAAAGAAATTATGAACAGTTAAAGACACACTCTGTTCAGAAGTTGGGGGCAGTTGTGGTGGAGAAGCTATTCAGACTGATACACACAGACTGGGGATGTCACATGAAATTAGGCCTGCATAAGCCACGATCATGAAGTGATAAGTCTTAAGGTAAGGCAGACCTGCATATAGACTTTGTTGTTTTAAAATCCTTTTTCTTTTCTTTTTTGCTTTATTTCTACTGTCAAGAGTAAACCCTGTTTTTGGTTTAAGAAGACTGTCTGGCCACTCTGTTTCCTTCTGGTCTCAGACTCCTGAAAGAAGAACCATGGGTGCTGAACCTAGTTGGATTGTAGCATAAGCACAGGTCTAAGAGTGGGAGAACTGGGTGACTCCACTCCACGAGAGGTGAAGGTACAAGGGCAGACACCTTAGGAGAGTGTTCTCAGGGAGCGGGCGGGGGGACAAAACAGAGGAGTGTACTCCACCCTCTGGAGGAAGTGGTGGCTCTATACTGATCCACCAAAGAGAGACCATAGAGATTTGAGATGTCTTATGTGTCAGGAAACAGGGCACATGTGGGGAAACTGTCAGGAATCATGGTACATGGAGCTGTAGTCTGCCCCAACAGGTTAACATACTAGCTCAGGTGCAACCGCATGGCGGTTGGACTTGGTAGCTGGAAAGGCAAGTCCACTGCCTCCTTCTTATTGTGGAGACTGGTATATTGCCACAGGGGATCCCAGTTCCTGACCCACGAGGAGCTGGGGGCAAAGAAAGGAATTTGGCTCTGTGGATAAATCAAGGAATTGTCCCCAAGGAGGGAAATGGTTTTCTCCTATACATGCAACTTGAAATGGGGACAGACCCCTTGAGACATGAATCCCTTCTATATGTGTCACTGGGTAACCAAGAATTACTGGATGGGTCCAAGCAGCTCTGAGAGATTCTGCATTGGCAATGAGGATGGCATTGAAACACACTTCTGCAAGTTATGACATTAAGGGTCTCAAGGTTCCGAGCCCTTGTCCAATTGCTGCAGGGCTTAGAACTTCCAGTGACCAACCAAATTCTTCCTTTCCTAGAGCCGGTCTTACTTTGTGTGAAGAGTTAAGGCTTTCCCCAGAGTAATGGAAACAGAAGAGAGTTAAGAACTTGCTGAATTAAGGGTCTGATACTAACTGATTTCAATGAGAGCTAGGGATGCTTAATGCCTCATGGCCTCAGTCTGTAGCTTTATAGCATTAATGAAGCCTGGTTGAAGTTTAATGAACATTCTCCATCAGGAATAGATGCTACCATGCTGCAAAACTTTATCTGTGCTTCTGGGATATTGCAAACCCTATAGCACATGCTCCTTGCTCAGGCTGTCCTGCTGCTAGGTCATGCTGTTTCCTTCCATATTTATCCTTCCATTATCTGACCTGCCAAGACATGCAGTTCTTCTCCATATGATCACAGATTTCTGTGATCAAACTGAGAGCAAAATATCCCATGTCTGCTGATGCTGACAAGAAAAACCCTCGACTAATTTCTGGTACAATTACTAGTTAATTGTGCAGTAGGTCAATAACGTAGGATGTTTGTCACTCTTTAACTGGGTCCTTCTGAGCATGAGAGTTGGTCTGTTTCTTTGCAGCTGCAGATTTTATCCCTGTGGCAAGGTGTAAATGTGCTCCGGTATGCCTGGGATTACTCCATTCCAGCCTATCGCATGGCTGATCTGGGTGGGGTTATAAAAGGAAAAGGGGAATAATGTAAGGCGGCTATTATAGGGGAAGGCTCCCCTCCTGCTGGCTGTACCTGGCAAGGCCTTGGGTGGTTATTTATCCAGTGGTTTGTGTTGATTTGTTCTAGCTTTGAGTCTTGGTTTTGGAAATAAAACAAGCGCAGAAGAAAGGGATGTGCAGCTACCTGCAGTTAGGACTCTTCTTTTTCCTTCCCCAGCTGACCGGTCTACAGCCCCTTCCTCAGATAGCACATTATTGGCAGAAGAGAGAATAGAAGCCAAGAATACACACTACACATCCCGTGGTTCAATCACTGCACACTACCACCTCCCAGTCCAACAAGACCTTTAGAAATGGGTGTCTTGGTCAGACATGTGTACAAAGCAAATGCCTTTCCTACGGAAGGGTACCTTCTAAAGAAATGTATTCCAAATGACACTGTGCTGCTTGAATATGTAAAGTAACTGACTTAAAGAATATCATCTTCCTGTCAGAGTACAAGATAATGGTAGTTGTCTAACTACTTCTGTAGCAGAATTACTGTTATTCCTAAACAGTTGTCCGTTGGATTAATAACAACCAGTGCTGGCAGAAAGAAAGATGCCAGGGGTCAGTCCCTCCTCATGGGATACACCTTTGGAAAATGCCAGCATGTTAACACTTTCTGATTCTCTCCTGGTGTCAAGAGATTGTGGTGTTGAATAAAAACACCCTGCTCTGCAACAGGAAAACAAAGCACATGGAGTTCAAAGAGTTAGCATTCCCATGGTAGGGCAAAATCTGTATTAAACATGTGAAGGGGAAAAAAGAAAGGAACCAGCGGTATTACCAGCAATATGGGGCTATGGAAAGGGGATTCTCCAACACTGGCAGTTTTAAAGCCGAGGTTGGCTGTTTTTCTAAAAGAGATGCTCTTGGCGTGTGTTATACAGGAAGTCAGACTAATCATCACAGTAGTCCCTTCTGTCTTTATAATCTGTGAATGTAGGATAGGGTCAGGCATAGGAAGAGCGGACTGTGTGCTATAGATTAACTGTTATGAGCTTCCAGTACAGACGCACTCTGGAGTATGTTAGTTATTTGTACAGTCAGGTGATGGGGAGGGCTGTATTTGCCAATCAGAGGAGAGGATCATAAGCTTAAAGCTAGTAACAGCAATAGGACTTTGCTATTTACGCTATATAACATTTTCTATATGCCGGGGAATTCTCACCTGGACCTTACCTCCATCCCTCCAACGGCAGACCTATTTCTAAGGGTCACTCCCTGTAAAAATATTGAATGAAGCGGTAGTGTTCCCTGAGCATTCCTGGTTAGTCTGACTTGCTACAAGGACCAGGATGCGAGTAGTAGGCACAGCACCATATGACGTGAAGAAGGTCGGTGGTCCAATGGATAGGCCCCCTATGCTAGGCTGGAGAAAACCTTTTGTTCTAGTGCCAGTTTTGCCTCTGACCTTCTGGGTGGCCCTTAGACAAGTGACTTCAATGCTTTGTGCCCCTTTAGACTTTGTTGGTCTTGTCCATTTAGACTGTAAGCAATTTGGGGCAAAGACTGTCTCATACTATGTGCCCATGTTGGTTGGATCCATTAGGCTCTACTATAATATATAATTATGATAAATGCAACCCACCTCCCAGCTGCTATATCTGGCTATAGCTGCTATAAAAGTTCTGTCAGGTGCAACCCCTTAGAGGCTAGTGCAGAATTTTTTCCCTTAAAGAACATTTCACTTGCAAGACTCCATGACAAGAAAATTTCACCCTTTAGTGCTTGTTTTTTTGTGATTTCTCATCGCTGGAATGTGCTTAGATTGATGTCTAGGATCAGAGAACTTACAGGTTGTATGTCAATCACTTACCCTAAAAGACTGCAGTTGTTCTGACCAAATGTGTCTCTGGTCCAACCCCTCCCTCTCTTGCAACCCTCGAGCTGAGTAACAAAATGGCAGATGATAGCTATTGTGACTGATGCTGTAAATACAGTTTTAAAAAAATCAGGCTTAATAATAGTCTTTTCCTGGCAGTATATCTTGTTTATATGAATTACAGCAAGCAGGCATTAATTAGGATAATTGTATATGGAAAGGGAGCACACTCCACTACTGGAAGATGCTGTTGAAAAAAGCTGGCCGTTGTTCATCAGTGAGATTGATCAATGACAAAGAAACTCATCTCTGTCCCTCTCTAAGCATTTGTCTAGTGCTTATCACCGAGGTATCCTTCTGAGCCTTTTCAAAGGTACTCACTGAATCAGATTAATTAGACAATTAACCACAGGGATGAGCTCAGGCTGCAGAATTCAGACTCATATCCGGGTCTCCAAATTCTGAGACTGTTCAGATCTGGAGTCTTAAATCTCAGATCAATCCCTAATCAAGTTACTAAATTTTCCCCCTGGATGTTGAGACTTTTGCAAATGCTTCTGCAGGACAGAGAATATCAAATTTAGTAATGGTGAATAATTAACTCTGAGTTCATCATCTTGATCCCAGCCCCTCTTCCTTCCCACTGTTCTCACTGATACTACCTCTTCAGTCTGGTCATTTGAGCTCCTTCTGTCATAGCCCAGCAGTCACTAAATCCTCCCACTAAGAACACCAAATTCATCCTTCCCTTTCTGTCAGCACTGCCCATCTTGACATAACCTCCTCACTGACGCCTACGCCAAGCCTCTTCAATCTGTCCAAAACACAGCCAAGACCACTTTCCCCTTCCTTAAATCACCGGCTCCCCTTCTGTATTCCCGTTCAGTTCAAGCTTCTCATCTTCAGAACACTTCACCGTACCACTCCTACATCTCTGATCTCATTGCTTCCTACATCCCTCCTGCACTCAGCTCATGTCTCCTTAACATTTCTCTTGGTTTCCTTTATTCATTCCTGATTCTGTGCTTTCTTGCAGGCTGCCTTTGTATTTGGAGCTGCCACCCAATTGGCATTTATTGAGCAGCCTCCCTCACCCTCAGATCACCCTGAAATGCTACAGATGGGTCACAATCAAATACAGGATCCAGACACCCCCAGACTCAGGGGAAGGGGAGAGTCTGAAATCTGAACCTAGATCTGGATTTCAGAGTCAGGGCATTTTTTCTATAATGAGCAGAAACAAACCTCAGCTCTCAACCTCAGCATCCCATTGTCCATGGGTTCAAAATCCAGATTTGACTTTTACAGTTTAGGCCAATTTCTACTAAAACAAGAGCAGAGTTGGCAAAGAACTCAAGGGTCTTGACTCCAGTCTGCATCCATTATATCACACTCTTTCCCTGTCATGCTACATCAGTTGCTTTACCTAAAAGACTGATTTACTCTAACACAAGAACATCTAAGGCTCAAATTTTCAAAAGAAAATTCACTCTCAATCAGGGCCAGATTTTAACCAGAGCTCAGCTCCCATTAGGGCACTTTTGGAAGACCCAGCCGTTTATTAAAGAGCTTATCTGTTGGGGCCTTAACTCTTTTCAAAAGTCAGATCGTAAGTGTCCCCCTGGGGACTGCTGGGTACCAAGCACTGTGGGAAAGCTGGCCCTAATTATAAGAGCTGAGCACTTGATCATCTGGCCCTGAGCTCATTTGAACATCTGGCCCTACAATTCCAGATGAATTCAGTAGGGGCTGGAGTCGCTCAGACCCTCTCTACAAACCAAGCCCAGTGGCTTGAAGTCAGTGGAAAGTGCACATGCATCCAGAGGTGAATTTCAGGCAAAGATCCAAAAAAAGAATAATCTAATGAGGACAACCTAAAATTTCTGCAATAGCTCAGAAGCTGGCAAGTTGCTCCAAAAACATGAGCTTCTTCCCTTCTCTCCTCTTTTCTTTATTTTATTTCTTTTAATATTTTATAACGGGTTGAATTAAAACTTTAAACTTTTAAGCCCATAAATTGGTGTGTGAAGGCTCTTTCCCTTGCCATTTGCGACAGCTGAAATTGTCTGTTTTGACATCTCCACTGATGCTTGTAGAATGTCCTGGTATGGCTCTTCCTTTAGAAATACGAATTTTCAGGATTTAAAGGGGCAATGTCAAGTTTGTTAGGCCTCAAAATTAACACACTTGGTCAGGTAGCAAGTTAGCAGTAGTTCAGTGGAATTGCTTTTAAAAAAGCAAAATATATTTTTTTAAAATTGAGATACCAAATTAACAGAAAATTTGTGGACTTTACATTAAAAATGTGTTAATGAGGATGACCATACCTGGAATCTGTATTCAGTTTTGAGGACCAGCAAGATATATACAAGCTGTATTCAGAGAAAAGCGATTCAGATTTAGGCGTTAATTTGAGAAAAGAGCAATAAAAATGAATGGGAACTGATGCAATTGATGGATGAGGAAAGTTTTAAAAGAAGAAACTTTGTATGGCTTGGTTAAGTGCCAGCTGCAGTAGAGGACACAATAGCCTATGAATATTTGAAGTATGTAATTGTTGAAATTGCAGAGGTAATATTTGAGGCACTACAATGGGGTTTAACTGAAGGTAATTGGATGAAATTAATAATGGGAAAAAAATTGGCTGAATATCAAGGGGGGAAAAAACCCTGACAGTGAAAGATCTATTGGGCTGCATTGATGTCTGGCAAGAGGAGGCCCATCAGCTAGAGCATAAATTGGAGACTGGACATGAAGCACTATAAGAGATTTGCAAAGGCCAGCCGGTACCCAAATTCCACTGACCTTCGGTGAGAAATTTCAGTGAGAGCTGGGTAATAGCTGCCCATTGTGTCTTTGAAAATCTCTCCCATAGCCTTGGCAGGGGATGGGAGAATTGGTCCCATTGTTTATTTCCTTCATGATTTGATACCAGCCAGAACTTCTGGTTAGTCTCTCATATTTCTGTTTCTCCTGCGTGGTTGATGAGTTCTGTGACGTCTCAGGGCATGGTCTTGCTCTCCTTCCTCAGGCCCGTTGATTTTTTTTCTTCATAAGGAATGCAAGATGGGGGTTTAAAGCAACTGTGGGGACCTCCTCTGAGAAGTTCCAATTAACTGAAGCAAGAAGTGTAGTTTCAGGGAAAGCACAACTTAAAACCATTCCAGTACTGTAGCTATTTCTCACTGGGGCCTGGTAAATAAATGGAAAGTGTGTGTCTATCATCTTCTCTCCCCTAGACTAAAGACTCCATTCCCTTGAATGCTAGGTAATCATTTACACCTGTGCAGGTTCAGACCAATAGTAGCATCTTATATGCACTTTGCCTAGGTGTAAAGGAGTACCCAAATTTACAGCCTCCCTTCTGCTTTGTCTCATTTCCTTTTCTTGTCAGGGAGAGAGTAGGTTATGTTGAATGCTGCTTATTATCATCAGTACTGCCCTTTAAAGAGGAAATTTTCATTGAACAATGCAGGAATGATCATCCCACACTGAATAACCCAGGTATTTTTAGATGCTGGCAGAATCCTTAGACATGAGTTATGAAGACATTGTAAGGAGTTTTTACCATTGGCCAAACGTGGGTCGGAACCCACAATGGCTCATTGTAATGGGCCATTGCAAAAGTTTTACACCTGTTGAACTCCAGACCCAGATTGGGTGGCTGAGTCCCACTTCTCCCTTGCCCACTCTGCCCTCTTCTGTCTTTGAATCTATTGGCACTTTATCCAGCGACCCCAAAATGCTGCCAAATTTCCAGAAATCTGCCCACCGCTCCTAATGACTTGAGCATGGTAGTAGGATCAGGGCTTATAATGCTGCTTCTGTGTCCATTTAAGATTATGAAAGGGAGGGAAAATATTTCTAGTGTATTTATTTATTGACCCATTTAGCTCACAAGCTGGAGTTGGTTTTGTGATCTTCTTAGGATATGCACAGCATGTCTCCAGTGGCACGTGACTAGGATTCATCACTAAATTTGGTCCACTGGTTGGATCATTAGCTTGCCCAGCCCGGGCTGGGAACTGATAGAGAGTGCAACATGATCACTGATCCATGCCCCCTGGCTTTGTGGTTATTGCTGTGCTTGGAGTAATAGGCCTTTAAAGAGAAATCCTGCCTCTTTACTCCAGGTGTACAAGGCCTAGACTAGAGATAGGGTTGGAAGGATAATTTTTTTAAAATCAGTAAATGTCAGTAAACATCAGTTTGACCATGTACACAAGCTGATGAAAAACATTTCCATCGATAAAAATTGAAGCATACAGATAGGCAAAGTAAGGAAAACACTGCTTGAAAACTTATTAGAGTTTGATAGTATATTATTAGAGTTTGATAAATATATTTAAATGATTATAAAGCTTTACCTTTGTGAATCTCAGTGTCTACTGTCATTAAATAATTATTGTCTGAAGCCCCCCAATTGCCCACAACTGTGAAAACTTAAATGAATAAAAATTTTTTAAAAACGCTTAAACATAAATGTTGATATTATCAGTCGACATTATAAAAAAATATTGAATTCTGTCACTATAGTGGAACTGCCAGGATTCCCCTGTAAGTTCCAAAGATGCTAGACAAAGAGTCTACACCCAGAGATGTGCTTGGGACTGGTTTGCCTAATAGGAAAAGTATGTAATACACTGGCTGTCCCATCACTCAGTAGGGTGATAAAACTCAGAAGGCCTGATTCTAATCTCACTTCCAACCATGTAATTATTGAATTCAATAAAGTTTCTTCTGATTTTTAACACAGGGGTAGTCAAGATCAGAATTGGAAACCATACCTCTCCTCCGAGTTTTGGCTACATTAATAGAGTTAATCTGTTCACTATTCTGGTCCAAGTCCCTGTAAGTGATATGACAGGATACTACAATTTCAGTCTCTTTTGCAAGTTAATTTCTCCTAATATTTATGAATTTAATTATGACTTTCATTAGCATGAATTTGCATATAGCGGAGACATAATTACCCTTGTTAAGAGAGGCCTTTTGGTAATTTGTTTCTAAAATGTCTTTAAATCTTGCAAGTTAAAGCCTCTCATTTGTTGTACACTTGCTAATGTGTCCGATATAATCACTCTCATCTCAATCAAAACAAAACCTCAGTTGGTTAATCATGACGAAATCTTTAAAATAGGAAAAAATGGGACCTCTACCAGTTACAGTGGTGGAACTTAGTGCCCTCACAGTTAAATAAAAGTGAGCAGATGGCTTTATTAAGAAGGGGGAAATAACTAGAAAGAACATGCATTTTTTCCATCCCTTTCATATGTACTTCTAATTATTTTATATGCCTGTGTTGTCTTCTGAGGTAGCTTAGTCTTGGCATGGCCAGCACTGCTGAATAATCACTGCAGAATAAATATCTACTAAATAGCTAACATTTGGTATTCTGGTAGTCCCATTGGTGCTGTCTTCAAGTACTGCCTATGCCCTACATTCAGACAATGCCAAGCCTTGACTGGATGTTTGCACTTGATGGATGAGCCAGCCTTTGGCTGCTCTTGCTCCTCTGGAACACGGTGCTCTCAAGAGCACAGACTGGGGTATTTGTTATTTTTTCCCTTTGCCCTTGTTGTTCCTCCCTTTGACGAAGCTTATAATAGGCAGGACAATTAAATAAACTGATTCCGTAATCCAAAGAAAATGAGAATACATGTCAAGTTTTTTAAGAGTCGTGCAAAATGACATTTTTATTGTGCTTTGCTCTGAGCCAGGAACAGTGTTCGGCCTGTAAACCAGATAAATTCAATTTGTCGCCCACTCTTTTTAAAAAAATGCATTTTTTTAAAAAAAGCTGCAGTGGAATCAATCTGCTGTTGTATCAGCATTATTCCAAAAGCTTTTATTTGTTTTTATTTCCGATTCCCTCCCCCTCCCTTTGCGGTTCTTAGAACCAGGAACCATTCCAATTCCTATTGAAGTCAATGGCAAAAATCCCACTGATTGCAGGAGCTACAAGCTGTCATATGAGATTGGTACATTTCCATTTTGTAGGCACCTTGTACCTATTCTTTGGTCTTAAGGTTCAATGTCAAATATGCTAATATAACTCTGGAGTAAGTCCAATGAAGCAGAGTTGGCTCTGGGTCTTGTGCTTACAGGGCTGCCCGATTTGCGAGAGCTAGAAAAGTAAAGATGAATCTCAGATTTAAAAAGATGACATTTCTAACCTCTTTCCCTTGAAAAAAATTTCCTGAAAACATTAAGCAATATAAACCAATTACTACTATTCTGTCTGCAATTTTCAAACGAACCTAAGGGAGTTGGATACCCAACTGTTGTTAAAATTCAATAGGGTTTGAGTGCTTATGTCCTTTAGCTCCTTAGAAAATCCCAGCTGAAAGGAAGAGACTCTGGGCATCTGCAGCAGGAGGATGGGGGAACTTAAAGGCTCCCTTCTCCCACAACATACTCTTTTCATGTATAATTTGTACTTCACGAATGCATGAACCTAATGCTAGTTCTCACCAAAACTTCTCTCCACTTCTCAGCAAGGTGTTTAGGGAGGTCTCCCGCTGGTAAGATTTTTCCATTATTCCCAGGATATTAACTAGTAAACTATAACGTGATCAGAACAAAACTACACCCTGGGGCAGGGCGGGGCAGGGGGAGAGAGAACAAAGTACATTTGTAATTCAGTAACCTTGATTGTGTGTATGTGTATCCGTTCACTTACTACATCACAAAATTTCATTATCTGCAATGTGCCTCCCAGTCAGTGTGTGAATTAAAGGGATACAGGCAAAAAACCCACACTTTTCTCTCTCTAATGTGCAGGGCCGGCTCTAGCTTTTTTGCCGCCCGAAGCAGGAAAAAAAAAAAGGAGGAGGGGGCAGCCGGACTGCCAAAGCAAAAAATGCCGCCCCTTCGAATGTGCCACCCCAAGCATGTGCTTCCTCATCTGGTGCCGGGAGCCGGCCCTGCTAATATGTTTTACCTTCTGTTGTTACAAGCAACACCTAAAATTACTGTAGCTGAAAGATTAGAAAGAACAATTGATATTTTCCCATGTTTCAGTTTTTCTTCTACTGTTTGAGCCTACTTTGTGTGTAGTCATGTCAGAGGGTAACTCGCCCTCTGAGTTAATTGAGGACTCAGCCTATCTCTGCCAGGCGCCACAAGGAGGAATGAGGCAGCTCAGATTCACTTGGGACTAATTAATTTGCTGAGTAATTGGGAAGAAGTTAATTAGGCAGAGAAGTATCTGGGCCTGATGAAAGGAAGGTTTCCCTCCTTCCCATCCCTCCACTTAGCATATGTCTACAATGGCAACTGAATGACAAAACTTTTGCTTTCAGAGGTGTTAAAAAACCACCCCTCCAAAAGACAAAAGTTTTGCTGAACACTGCTTGTCGGCAGGAGAGCATTTCTGCCAACAAAAGCTAACACTGCTTGTTGGAGATTGAAGTGTTTTTGTCTGCAGGAGAGCTGACAAAGAGTGGCTACACTGCATGCTTTTTAGCGGCATGGCATTAGGGACATGGCTGAGTCGCTAAAAGCTGTATAGTGTAGACATAGCCCAAGTGGGGGCTAGAGAACAAGGGGCAGAACAACAGTCTGTAGAGCACAGAAAGAGAGAGGTCCCAAAGAAAGGGCTGGTGAGGGGGGCTTACCAGGAAAGGGAACCCAGGAAGAATGCTCCTTGGGTGGGATAGGCTCTGCAAGGAAGGAGTTATGAATGCCAACTTCAGCAAAACCTAGCTCTCTGTCAAGACTTTCCATGTAGCAGCTGAAGCCCGTGATGAGAGGAATTATATGCTGTTCTGAGAAAGGGTTGTGGTTTGACCAATAGGGGATAGCTCAGCCTTCTTCCCTCTTGAGCTAGAGATGCTGAGATGGAGGCCTATTTGTATAATGTTCTACCTTTGAGTTAAATAAACTAGACACACCTGATGAGGTACTGTTCAATATACATAAGCTTCATGGGACTTACTGAAAGCTCACTAGAGGAAACTGAGTCAGATATTATGGTAATGTTGCACTGGGCTGCCAAGGGGTTCTGCATGGGTGAGGCCCCAACCACAAGTCAATTTCACTGTTTCCCTGTAGCTAATTTGTCAGTTTCCCATGTTGTTTGTATGGATCTTGAATCAGATCCTCAGTTATTTAAGTCCTTAACTCCCCCTGAAATCAATGGGAGTTTTGTGTCTAAATACCTTTTGAGGCTTTGGGCCCTTAGGCATAACAGTGGCCTAGAAGGAGAAAAAATAGGGAAATGACACGGTAAAATTACCGAAAAAAAAGAAAGATATGGGGCCACTTGAAACTACTTTTCAATCATTTATTTTTAAATTATCTAGATATCAGGTTGGCAGTGTCTCTCAGTGATACTCCATGGTATGTTTCAGCTCCAAAATGAGAGAGTTTGAGGAAGTTATGATGTACTCAAAGCATGGGGTTACTGTGGAAACACTTGTGCAGTCTTAATATAGAGTTTGCTGTTGCTCTGCCATGGTTGTGTATTCATATTTATATTTTGTATGGTGGGGCTGTTACTAAACTGCATTTGTCTTGCATCTTTGCCAGTCTCACCTGAACTCTCCCCACTAATCCACTTCTCCTGTAGCTACTTCTAATGCAGTATTCCAAGCCTCTGAGTAAATTTAGACCTGTGTCGTTTTTAACAAAAATAGTGGTTGCTCACACACTCGGCCCCTTGGGCATGGGCTGGGGAAGACAGAGATATTAATAATTGCCTTTTGACTGGACCTTGGAGCTCTGGCTGACTGTGAACTCCAGAGAACTTAAGGGTCAGGATTTGCCCCATGAAAGCCAAATGATCGTGGCAGCTCCACCGTGAGATGGAAAAACAAGTAACTGCAAATGACTGAATGGCTGAACATTTAAATGCAATGTCTGCTTTCCAGAAACATAGACTAGTCACTGTCTAAAGATGTATTTACTGCTTAATACACTTTAGCAGCTCCACAGCAGTTTTATAGTCCATCATGAGAGATAAGCCAGTGTGTTGCATGATAAGTTGCTCTCTTCTCTCTGAGCAAAGGCTGCCACTTTGTACCCTCTAGGCAGTGGCATTTCAGTGATGGGTGAGTAATTTTATGTATATCCGGGGTGAAATCCTGGCCATGCTGAAGCCAAAGAGATTTTTGCCACTGACATGGGTGGGGCTAGGATCATGATTCCTAAAGTGTTTTAGGTATTGTTTCATTCATGGCTCCCTCTTGTGGATAGTATCTCACCTAAAAATGTATCTTCCGAGCCTCTTCACTCTGCCTTCTGCTGTCTGCTCATCCGTCCTCCCAGACTGGCGAAGAGATCCTTAAGAGATGTCTGTTATTGGGGAGAGGAGGTTAGGTGGTGATATCAGAAAAAAGGCAGATTTACAAGGAGGAGGCAAGCATTAGCAGCAAGTTACATGGTCCAATTTTGCAACCCTGTTTTAAGCAAGTAGTCCTTGCTCATATGTAGCATTATAATAAATGAGACTCAGAAAAGGTTTGTAGGATCCAGGCACTTTGGCTGTGTGCCCATGTGAAGACAGAGAAAACTTAACCACACCAAAAAGTACAGAGGATTTAAAAACTTTCTACCTTGTCAGTTTTGCTGTAACGATCTAAACTCTGACACAGTACATCTAAAATCTGGTATAATTATCTAAAGCCACATCATTTAAACCCTTATATAATCTTCCTACAACTGAGCAAATGGATTGCCTTAGGAATAGAGGTTAAGCTATGATAACATTTCTCCATCTGCAGATCTGCATGTAGTTCTGGAAAAATACTGGGGAAGGGGGAGTGCATCACGTTTTTCAAGGGTGTGGACTGTGTAGTGTAGCAACTGTCACATTGAATCACCATGCAAATGTTGTGGCTACACATGCAAACCCAACTTCAGCCCATTCTGTGAACACAGGGCAGTCCATGCATACTTTTTTGGTTGATGATAGTCTGTATGGGGTTGGATGCTTGTGCCTTTTTCTAGACGGGAGGCTTTTTGTGCAGTGCAAGAATCTAGCAAGTGCCCTTAACCATCAGATCCCTATAGGTGGGTTGTTCATAGATTGGATGGCCAGGAAGGACTGTTCTGATCATCTAGTCTGCCCTCCTGCATAAGACAGGCCACAGGATTTCCTTAATGAATTCCTTCTTCAAGCCCAACAGCTGTAGATTGAACTAGAGCATCACTGATAGAAAACGATCCAGTTTTGATTTAAACACTTCCAGGAATGGAGAATCAACCACAACCCTTGGTTACTTGTGTGATAGAATGAGGGGTTTTTGTCCTAATGGTTAATTACTCTCCCTGTGAATAATGTGTGACTTATTTGTAGTTAGAATTTATCTAGCTTCAACTTCCACTCAATGGATCTTGTCATAACTTTGTCTGCTACATTAAAGAACTATTATCAAATTTCTGTTCCCCATGTTGATTTGTAGATTGTGAACATAAGAACATAAGAGAGGCCGTACTGGGTCAGACCAAAGGTCCATCTAGCCCAGTATCCTGTCTACCGACAATAGCCAATGCCAGGTACCCCAGAGTGAGTGAACCTAACAGGTAAAGAGAAGTGATCTCTCTCCTGCCATCCATCACCCCCCTCTGAAAAACAGAGGCTAGGGACACCATTCCTTACCCAGCCTGGCTAATAGCCATTAATGGACTTAGCCTCCATGAATTCATCCAGTTCTCTTTTAAACCCTGTTATAGTCCTAGCCTTCACAGCCTCCTCAGGCAGGGAGTTCCACTGGTTGACCAAGTCACCCGTGATCATTCTCTTTGGTGGCGGGATGTGTTTCCTGTAGAGATGGGGAAGGAAATGAGTAGACTTAGTAGTTCAATATCTGAAATATTTGAACTTTAGAAAACAGTTTGTAAAGAACAACTTTGAACAAAGGCTTAATTTATATACTTTCTAATTTCTAATAGTGTACAGAGCTGTGGTTCATGGCACCTTGCTCTTGGGAAAGTTCATTCTACTTTGGCTTCTCGTCATGAAGTGTTGGGTGTCTTTTTGTTCATGTTGCTTGTATTACAGTAGCACCTAAGGGACCTTATTGTAGACTAGGGCTTCATTGTGCTGTAAAAAGACCTAACAAAAAGATAGTCCTGCCTGGAAGAGTGCACAGTTTAATTAGAAGGCAAGAGACAATGGATGTGTATACAAAAGAAGTGCAGATAGTTATATGTGCTGCTGTTTTCTTATTTTCCCATTTGTGTTTTTTTCAGAAATGGTGTGTGTGTGTGTGTGTGTGTGTGTGTGTGTGTGTATATATATATATGTGTGTGTGTGTGTGTAT
>ML677342.1:36399871-36467385 GCA_007922305.1 Dermatemys mawii | reverse complement strand
TATGTGTGTGTGTGTGTGTATATATATATATGTGTGTGTGTGTGTGTGTGTATATATATATGTGTGTGTATATATATATGTGTGTGTATATATATATGTGTGTGTGTGTGTGTATATATATATGTGTGTGTGTGTGTGTATATATATATGTGTGTGTGTGTGTGTATATATGTGTGTATATATGTATGTGTGTGTGTGTGTGTGTATATATATGTATATATGTATGTGTGTGTGTGTGTGTGTGTATATATATATGGATTGATATTGGCCCAATCAATGTTGGATTTGTTAATCTGTTCACTTGGTTCGTTTATAATATTTATTACTTCTGAGCATATGGAGAATAGAAAAACAAATTCGCCCAAATTGTCCATTTCCGTGTTACTCAAGAAGCGTTTGTTGATTTTCTTGTATAGCTTCCAATAAAGGAGAGTGTCGCCATTGAAGTGAATAATAGCAGTGTCTGAAAACCAGTAGTCTGATCTGATAACACTTCAGGGCTTGTGTGCTGTATCTGATTCAGCAACAAATGCCCCGCTAATCAGTCTCAATTAATTTGTACTTTAGGGGGAGAGAAATTACAGCATTCTTTTACTAACAAATGCTCTTAATTGAAGTATTGACTCATGCATTTAAAAATCAGAACAGAAGCCTGCATTTATGGGGAGACAGGAACAATAGAAACTCTCCCTTATCATTTGTTGTTTTTAGCTGTCCCTGATTTTATGCAGAAAAAATGGATCATAATGTGCCATTGATCACAAACCATATAATCCAGTGCTGCCTTAGTAAGTGACAATACTGTGTTGGGCTTTTTAGTAGTTGAATCCAATTCATGATCATTTTTAAGGGTGGGGCTAGTATTTTTCTTGATAAGCAAGCATAACTCCCATTGACAGTAATGGGGACTGGATGCATGCATCAAGGGGGAACTAGTGGGATTGGTTGAAAATTTTCCAGATAATTTTTTTTGATGGAAAAGTGGGTTTTTGAGAAAATAAAACTTTTTGCTACAAGTGTCTGCTTGCTTCAGAAAATGCAGACAGTCTGATGAAACACAAAATACCCACAAACGGATGTTTTCAGCAAAATATCGAAAATTGAAATGGTGGGGCCACTGTGCCTCATGGGCATTGTTGTGCAGGTGCCTTATTTCACAGAGCGACACATGTTGATATATAGAAGTAAAATGAAGTGACTCCCCCAAGATCACACTATTGGTTAGTGACTAGGACAGGAATAGAACCTAGGTCTCCTGATTCTCACTCCAGTGCCATTCACCCTGATACAGTGTACTGCCCTCAGGGTTGACCGTTACTGCTCATTTCTTTCTCAGCTTTCCTAAGACTCTGGGTTGGCATCTCGATTTTATGGGAGGTTTAACAAGAGGAAGCACTGATCGGCTCTTCCTCCCTAGCGTTCTGTGCCAGCTAATGCCTATCTAAGATATTTACATGGCCATCTATGGTAGTTACATGGCTATAGTAGCTAAGCATCTCAGAGTCTTTAATGTATTTATCCTCAGAGCACCCTGGCGATGGAGGGAAATACTATTATCCACATTTTACAGCTGAGGAACTGAGGCACAGAGAGAGTAGGTGATTTACCCAGTGTTACGGAAGAAGCCTATAACAGAACAGGAAATTGAACCCAGGTCTCCCAAGTTCTCAGCTAGCATCTAACCACTGAGCCATTATTCCTTGTCTACGTGCCCCTTGGGGTAAGTGTGTGAGAAGAGCTCCCGGCACCTTTTCCCCATGAATGCCCTCATGCAGGAACAAACATAAATACCACCCTTAACATCGTCAAAAATAGTGTAGCCAAGGCTAATTCCAAATGTAAATGAGCCAGCTGAACAACACGCAGTTGGAGGTGATTGGTTCCTTGCCTAGACAGGGAGAGGAAAAAAGCTGTGGTTATGCTTTGCTCAGCCATTTAAATGGCTAAATTGTTCTTATCTTGGCTTTTTAGGAAGTATCATGTATTTATACAGCTGACCTTTTCTTTACTTGGCTGATCAAATAATAAACATTTTCAATCAGTTCTTATAAACAAGTGTGTTCTCCATTCCTGACCCTGATGTACCCAACTGGTGATCTTTGCCCAGCTAGTGAATGTTTTTCTTCTCTCATTTTAGAGATCCTTTTGTTGAAGGAGTAAACACTTATTGAACAAATATTTTTTCTAAGGTTTTGGATTGCTTTGCACGTTCAGAATACAACTCTGTGTTTCCTGGCATGTTGTAAGAACATGTCACCTCACAGGTTTTAGATTCGGGGTTGATTAATAGTGCGATTAATCTGCCAGTCTCAACATGCTTTACAAATGAAGCCTCCCCACACTCCTGTGAGGCAGAGAAGTATCACACCCATTTTATAGAAGGGGTTGTTAAGGCACAGAAAGGTTGAGTGATTTGCTCAGAGCACCTCAAGGAATCAGTGACTGAGTGTAACACATGTCAAAATGCAGATTTTGTCTTCTGAAAACACAGGATTCTTTATTATTTCAATCAGTACAAACACACAGCACACACCTGTAACACAGAGTAGAGATATAGCCTGAGTCCTGCAAGTAATGCTCAACCTTAATGATGCTCAGAGGAAGATGGAGCACTGAATTCTGGGACACGCTGAACTTCCATATTAAAGATAAGGGCAGCAGGTGAACCTAACAGAATCTATGGTGCTGCCATGAGAGATGCAGGTCCAGTCTGATCACTGAGAATGATGAGTAGTTTAATGGTTACAAATCACTGTCGGGCACTGCCAGTCTGGTGATGTATACCCACTAGGATTGCCAGGCATCTGGTTTTTGACTGGAACACTCAGTCGAAAAGGAACCCTGGCAACTCCGGTCATCACAGCTAACTGGGCCACTAAAAATCTGGTTGTCCGCAGCAGCCGGCTCCACGCAGCCAGCATGTCCTAGACTCAGAGGCAGGTGGGGAACTCTGCATGCTGTCCCTACCCACAGTGCAGATGCCGCCCCAAGCCAGCTCCGCAGCTCCCATTGGCCAGGAAACCAGAGGGACATGGCGCTGCTTTCCAGGAACCACCTGGGGTCAGCGCCACCCACAGCACGCACCCTTCATTCTCTCCACACCCCAAGACTCTGCCCCAGCCCAGAGCCCCATCCTGCACCCCAAACTCCTCATCCCCAGCCCCCTCCAGAGCCCACACCCCCACCTGGAGCTCTTACCTTGCCCCGCACCCCTGCCCCAGCCTGGAACCCTCTCCTGCACTCCAAACCTATCAGCCCCAGCCCAAAGCCCCATCCTGCACCCCAAACCTCTGGTGAAACGCTGAGCAAAATTTGGCTCATTGATCCTAAAGTAGAGGAAAGCAGAATCAGGACCCCCTGTCCATGCAAGACTTTATTCTGATATTGACACTGAGGAGTGTTATGTGCTGGTACTATTAAATCTGACGAATCGTTTGTGTAAACTTCTGAATAAAATGTAAGCCCATTGCCCCTGCAGAAAAGTGATAAATGCATGCAAAATTTCAACAGAGAGTTGTATTAAAAAAAAACAACCCTGCAACTTCTTCAGCATTAATATTCTCTGAGGTACCAGTTCACATGAGATACAGGATCACGCAGCTTTTGGGGTTTCTTCCTCTTCAGCTGGTTATTATGCAGTGTCAGCTATTTAACAGCTTCAGCATTATGATTCAAGGCTGCAGTTTCATCTATGCTTCTAAGGTGTTAATGTCTGTGTGTATACAAACACAGTCACTAGCAAATGAGCTTAATAAATATACCGTGTGTCTTTCTGTGCATTACTGATGATTTTTAACTTGGGACTATTTCTAAATGCCTGTACAATAAAATAACATAAAACAAAAACCAGAGCTGTTCAGTTTTGTTAAACCTTCCTGCCCCCCACCCAAAACCATATCAATAGTAAAGTGTTAGACTTCGTCCATCAGTTCATCAGTCAGTCCACTCTCCTGTTGTGGTGCTTTTCATAGAACCAATAGTTCACAGTACAGATTTCAGAGACACAGAAGAATTATAACTAGCCCCACTTCAGTAAAGCACATGTTTAACTTTAAGCATGTGCTGAAGTGCTTTGCTGAATTGGGTTTAATATAGTACATTTTGGAATCCTTTAACAGGTATCTAAAATAGCGTTTGTATGCTGCTAATGTTGCAATTTTAAGTTCACTTTTCTTTCATTAGTGATTTTTTGTGGCAGGTGCCCATACACTACAGTGATGGGCAGAAGTATAAAACCCCGAGACAGATCGTCTTGGGTTGGAAGCGAGTGCTCATCTTACTGTAGAGCTGAACGTTTCCCTCTCTTCCTCCCGTGCGATATCAATCAACCTATCATTTGTCCAGGATTCTATATTGCTTGCCCTGCATCTCAGACTTGTGCACTCTGATGTGGGGGAGGAAGGGGAATTTCCACCTTTGTTGGGAGCGGTCTGGGAATAGAAGAAAACATCTCTCTGGCACATTGTTTTATAGTCCAGTATTGGGGTTGGGGCCCCACTGTGCTAGGCACTGTACAAACGTGTCAGGCCTGATCCTCAAGAGCTCAGCAACCACTGTACTGGCTGTTCTGATAACCTGGCCCCAGTTGTGGGGGCTGAGCTCTTTTGAAAACGCTGGCCCATAGTAAATGACGGTCCCTAGCCTGAAGAGCTTGCACCCTGAAAGAGAAGTTGAAATAAGCACACAGTCTGGAGGCAGGCACGGAGGATGGGGTAACAAAAATAATAGGATTCTTTCATTTAAATTAGCCATGGCTACAATCGGTAGGCAGTCAGTAGCAATAAATGCAACTCTCTAGCTGTCATTAAAACAAGCTATCAG
The DNA here is from genome assembly GCA_007922305.1 of Dermatemys mawii. NCBI lineage: Eukaryota > Metazoa > Chordata > Testudines > Dermatemydidae > Dermatemys > Dermatemys mawii. Next base: position 36,462,564 of record ML677342.1, on the reverse strand, counting down.
TAACTTGCAAAGGCAGTGGTAGTTCAGTGGGGAGGGATTATGGTCAGAGTGCAGGGGAAGTGGTGAAAGCTGCATGATAAATGCAATCGTGTGGCTGTGCAGTTTGGTGCCTGGAGATCACCACTGTGCGGATTTGTGTGTTTATATACGCGCTCACACAGTTTGACTGAATTTACCGCTCACCCCCCAGTGCAGAGAGGACATCAGTCTTGCTGTTTTCTACAGGACTGATCGTCCGTCTCAGCATTCCTCTTTTTCGTGACATTTTGAAAGAAAAAAAATGCTTCCTGCTTCTTCGTGATGTAACTGGGATGACTTAAAGCAAAATCTTTCCAAGCTGAGGTTACGAGCACTAAACTCATCCCTTCACCTGGTGATTAGACAGCAAAAGGCAGGGATGGATGAAGTGTTTTCCAAAGTTACATATATAAATATGTATATTTTTTAATCTTTCAGGGTTATCTTTCTGAAGGCTTAGTAACAAAATGGTATCGATCTCCACGCCTGCTCCTCTCTCCTAATGCCTACACCAAAGCCATTGACCTGTGGGCGGCGGGGTGTATCCTGGCGGAAATGCTCACGGGAAAGATGCTGTTTGCTGGTAGGTTTCTCATTCTTGTTTGCTCCTTCCCTCCCCACTTCTATGTCTCAAGTGAATGTTTAAAGCTGTTTAGCTGTTTAACTGAATCCCTTTGTAAGCAGTGTCAGGATGAGATCTATCCTGACATCTGGTGGTGAATTGCAGGAATTGCATTAAGTTGTGGAAAATAACTTCATGGGCTGATCTTATTTGCATAGGCACACTCACTGCGTCTAGCCTGAGCTCACAGCAGCCCAAATGTCCACTTCGGCTGATATGGGACCACCAGTTTCTCTGTTATTGGGGCAGGAATGATAACGTGTTATTACCATGATTATGTGAATGAAGGACTGTGGACATGTACTTATCCCTTGTTATGATGGAGGGACTCGCCATCATCTAGGTAGCACTCACTGGGCAAGGGACAGGGGTTTCAGAACCAACTGAACTTGAGAGAGGTTATAGATAGGCAGCTATATGTTTTGATGAGGGCCTTGTCTGAGGGCCTTATAGACTTATTGAACTTTGCCTCTCTCTGCAGTAGAATACCAGAGTTAATTTTTGATTTCATGAAGAGTCTAATTTCAGCCTGCTGAGCTGAATTCACTTTGGGTCCAGTGGTGCACCTGCACTAGGGTCACCTTACTAAAAGCTGAAATCACTTATGAGCTGAAATTAACTAAGAGCTGAAATCACTGAGCACTGTGTTAAGTATAAGAGAGGTAGCTGTGTTAGTCTGGAATTGCAGAAGTGACAAAAAGTCCTGTGGCACCTTAAAGACTAACTAAGTAGGGGGGCCTGAAGGTATATTGCTGAGCAGTTGGTGGAACCAAGCAGTTTGTGCGGCTGGCAGAGCGGAGCAGCTGACTGAGCTGAGCAGCTCCTGAGCACAATTCAGGTGCAGTTCATGCGACCGCTAGCGGAGTGGAAGTCAGGAAAGCACAGGTGGTAGCAGTGCAAGTGGCCCATGATACTTCTTGCTAGAGGTAATGTCTCTGATCAGAGTAAGTTGCACCTGCCCAAGCCCCATTTTACACTGGTGCAGCATTAGAGTTGCCCCTGGTGCAACTGCATTAGTGCAAATTCCCCTACTGTAGATAGGCCCAAAGAGTGAGAATCTAGATCACTGTCTTCATTTCCATTCAGTTACTAGTAACTCTGCTGCTTGTGACAGTGACTTTTGTTATGTCTGTGCCCCTGGAAACTGAATTGACCACAAAACATGTTGTTATCATTAAATATTTTTATTACAGCAGTGCACTTAGGATCAGGGCCTCACTGTTCAAGGACCTGAACAAACTAGAGTTGCTTAGGAAATGGATTTTATTTTCCACAAAAACAATCAAATGAAAATGAAAAATGTTCAGTTTTGTGATGTGTACGTATCTATCTATAAATTTAGATCTATCAGAATTTTTCAGATTTTTAATCAAACGCTATACACGGAAAACTTTTTAGGTTTGGGATTTTCACAAAAATGGAGATTTCTTGCAAAGATTGCTAGATTGTTTGGGAAAAAAAATTGATGAAACGTTTTGATCAATTGTAGTAAGGTGACATGGCCCTATCCAAGAGGTTTATGCTCCGTGGTGGATTTGAATTATGGTCAGTATCTTAAAGATCTTTTCCTCTGCCATGAGAGAACATCCTAACGTTTCCTGCAAAATTTCCACCAATAACATTTCACTTTGGGAAGGACATGAAGTTTGCTGTATGCTGATTGGTGCCTGCTGCTCTTCTGACAGAATCCTGTCAACTTACAATGACTGTTTCTACAATATCCTTGAAAGCCAGCTGTAAAACCCCCTAAATCTAAAAACTGTCTCCTATAAAATAGCTTAGATCCAGTCCTGCAGAAACTTATACACCTGCTTCACCTTCTGCACTGTGAGTAGTTCCATTTAAGTCAAAGGTTAATATTGCTCTTGTGTAGACAGACATGTGCCTTTGCAAGATTGAGTCCTACTGCTCACTGGGAAAATCCACTTTAGTGTTTAGCAGATATGAAGTGTGATTCTGCATTTGTTCAGAAGATATGAAGTGTGATTCTGCATTCATATTGCTGTGCCTCCGTTAGCTCCAATGGTGTAACTTTCTGATTAATACCCGTGAAAGAGAGCCCAGAAACCGGCCTGCTGTGTTAACTATAGTGGATGGCAAGATGAAAAATTGACATCATTTTGGTTTTTTGCTACACATTGTGGAGGTGACCACTACTCCTGAGGGGTCCCACTTCTGGAAATGCACTGTCAAAGGGCACCTGCATGGCATGTATCAATGGAAACTTTTGCACAGGTAAATAAACATGTTCCCAAATTTTGCAGATGTGATTTTGGTTGCCTTTCACAGCTTTGCCCCTTGCTGTTTGGGAGTTTGACAAGTTATATCAGCAAGTAATAGAGAAAGAAGCATGAAATAAAAAAATGAAACAAAAGCCTCGCAAAAAAGAGTGTAGTTAGAGAAGCTGTGCAAAAAATAAAAGTGTGATCAGAAAACAAGTCTGAAATTGTTCTAAGCTGCATAGAAGAGAATATAGGCGTCAGAAGTTCGGGATAGAGTTTTGCTTCCTTTCAGACTCTGGCATTTTGTGTCTCTATGCTAGCAAGAGTTCTGTTTCTGTACACTAATTTCAAACATGCATGTCTGCTCTAAAATGAGTTCTTGTTGATTAAGGAAAACAAAAAGAAAGAAGAAGGTGTGAGGCTAGTCTTTGTGGAAGTGGATCAGGTTTAGAAAAGGCTAGAAATGGCCAAGATTTTTACAAGCGACTAAAGATTTTGCGTGCCTACCTTGACACACCTTAAGAAGGCCTGATTTTTAGAAAGTGCTAAGCCTAAGCAAACTCCTTCAAGGTAATTTAAGTTGGGCACTTACACATAGAGGCACTGAAAACCACTAGTCACTATGGAAAGTCTTGGTCAATGCCCCTGTCAGAGAGCAGAGCTTGGTATCCTCTGACTTCAGTGGCTACTGTGCAAAATGCATATTTCTCTGTCACTACAGTCTAGAACCAGCTCTAAGAACAAAATGGCTGCTGAACACTGCATGAGAGGGGTAGTTACTAGAAATCGAAAGGTGCATTTGATTTGATCGTATGGCATGACTGTATTTGTTGACTCTGGAAGTCCCTTCTACTCCTAGGTTCCTATAACAAAACAGGATCCTTGTTTTGTAGCCCCACATAGAAACATACAACATTTTAGAAGTAAAAGCCTGGAAGATATCCTGATGTTCTCAAAAAAATCTTTATCCAGTGTATTTGCTAAACTGTTACTGTAGGAAGCTGGGGCCATATCACCTGCTAAATACTGGTTGGGCCTTTAAGCACTATATGAAGCTTGGACATTCAGTAATTTTTTTCAAGAATGAAGTGGATACTCTGAAGTGATCAGAAACACCCATCTTCCTTCCTGCGGTATTTAATAGTCTTCCTTCTCTATTGTCATTATCACTGCCTATTATTATTTTGAAAGACAGGTGGAGTTTAATGCATTCATAAGCAGCCAAGCGGAGGTTTTTCTAAATAAATCATCAGAGCCATTAATAATTTAGAAAAACTCTTTCTTCAAAAATATTTCAGTGCACTGCATTGTGCTGCAGCCGTGTGACTCTGAGTCTGCATTCACTCTCTTCATCCTTTTTATTTATTTCAGCCAAGGACCAAAGCTTTCAGCTTCCATATTTCTCTTGTAAAAGCTACAATTAAGCATTCAGTGTTGCTTAGAAGAGATTGTTAAAAATTGCCCTGGTCTTTATGTATGCGTCTGTCTCTACTTCTTTCTCTCTTTCCCCCCTGTAAGTTCTCTAGATAACAGTGTGGCCATGGTAGCATAGGTGATAGCTAACCCTCCTGAACATCTGAGTACGTCCTTGGGTGCCAATCCCAAGTTGCTGCCTGTGTCGCCATTTAGGCACTCATTCAAGCCGAGCTAGAGCATCTCTGACTACCCGTGCTGCGAAGTACCCTCCCAGCTGCTGTGTAGACACACCCTCAGAAATACTGCTCCCCAACACCTGAAACCTGATTTGCTTTTTTTAGAACACAAACGAAATTATAGTCCAAGACAGCAGAATTTGGCATAAACCATATTAGACAAAACTTTAAAATAGTGCTTGGCTCCTTGTTTTTCTGGTTTCCACCATTTTATGACTCCTTAGTCGACCCCATAATGCTAATATACTTAGTTTACAGGTGAAGATCAAAATTAAAACTACAAAAAACACCTGTCCCTTTATTTTGTTTTTTCCTAAGTGTAGTACTTAGCATTTCTGTACACGTTTGATCAGGGATCTCAAAGTATTTTCAAAACATGAATGAATTAAGTCCATAACACCCTGTAAGGTAAGTATTACTCTTCCCATTTTACAGGAGGGGAAGCTGAAGTATAGAGAGGTAGGTAGTGACCTGTACAACATCGTTGGTAGACACAGACACAACCTATCAGATTTGTAGATTAACCAATAATCTATGCTCCATCTACTGTAAGGTTTTCTGCTAGCTAGTGGAAATAGGATGACATCATAAAAAGTCATCATAGGCTACGTAAGAAGAAAACTTTCTTGACTCTGGCTGTGTCTACACACAAAAGTTGTATCATGTTAACTGTGCGAGGCTAATTAATGTAGTGCAACCCCTATCGTATGGATAGAGTTATATATTAGTACAAGTGTGCTTACTAGTATACCTATTCTTGTATGGGGAGAAGCATAAACTATACCAGTATTGGGCACTTTTTTTACTAGGGATTGTACTGGCATAACTATGTCGAGTAAAAAAATGCACCCCTACTAAACATAGTAATGCTGGTACAAAAGCTGTGTCAGGCCAGGTCTGAGACACCTTATACTGTGCAAGAGCATCCCAGGGGGAGGATTAATGAAAACCCAATTGTCTGAATCACTCAAACCTGACCAAACACCATAGTGTGTGTACATATATATGTCATACTCCTGCTCTGACAGCAGTGTGGACCAGGCAGCCAAACACCACTAACTCTTATTGATCTTCAATTTCTGCCACTCTAAACATGTTTCTGTGGCTGTGGACACGGCATCTCTCCCTGCTCCCCTGATTACAGAGCCAAGATATGGCACAGAGCTCCTAGTCAGGATCCTAGTCAGGCCTTCGTGCTTGGGCACTTAAGGACCGCTTCAGGAGAGGGATCCTTTCTACAGGGACACAGGTGTAAAGTTTCGCTGTAAAGAGAAGGGCAGGCTTCTATCTACAATTGAGGATCTCTCCTGGTTCTCTCTTTACAAGTCTGTTTTTAGATCAGGGATTTGACCGGCAGTCTGGTTTATAGCTGTTTGCAGGTCCGGTTGTTTGCGTACGCAGGCAGCATAGCAGCTCAGGTTAGCTGCTCCTCCTGCTGCACAAACACAGACCCTGTCACTCTGAGCTTACATAGCATGTTTCTGAGGGTCTTGGACCCCCAGTAAATAGACCATAAGAGACAATTGCATGATTTTGCTTACAGAGACCATTGTAAACTTCTTTATAATTATATTCTACTGGGTTAATTGGTTTTTGTACATGCTTCAATGATATAGTTTAATTTAGGTGCTTAGCACGAATCAATATCATTAGCTCAATAGACTGTCTGGGATGCTTAAACAATTTAGATGAATAATGATGATCAATTATTGGAAACTACAGCTCTTAAACTAGGGCCTATTGTTATACCTTTGTCCTCTGTACTTATCTGTACAGTAGATGGGGGGCAGGGGAGTGAGAAGCAGAGGATGTAAATAAATGAGAAGGCTACAGAGACATAAAAGGGCACTGAGGATACCAAAATAGCTCAGAAAATTGAAGTTTTAGTAATCGGTAATACCACCAGACTCAGATTTATTGTTTTTACTTTGAGAACAGAATTCACATCCAAGCAGCTAACATGAATTCTGTTCTCTCTAGTCCTCCGAAGAGAATATGCTTGAAATGCAAAAACTTATCATGAATCATTCTATACTGTAATACAAATACAGGGCTTTTCATCAATAGAACTCAAAGCGCTTTGCAAAGGAAGTCAATATCATTATCCCCATTTTACAAGTGGAGAAACTGAGACACAGAGTTGGGAAGTGACTTGCCCAGAGTCACCTAACAGGCCAGTGGCAGAACTAGAAATAGACCTATGGTTGCCAGATTGCTCTAGCCACTAGGTTACACTGCCTCCCTGAATGTGGTGGTACAATTACATAAATAAAAATAAAAATGCCGCATGGCCACTTGCGATTGCATTCAGTAGCCCTATTTGCAACTTTTCAATGTCTTTTTGTAATGATTGGATAATGGGCCCCTCTTTTTGGAAGGTATTTTCCACACTTTGCCTACATTGCCTCCTGTTTGTAAAAGACTCTTGCATGTTTATTTGCTTCCCTCAATGTTTGCCAAACCGATGATTTTCAGTTAAACCATATTACGAGTCTGACCCAGGGCTCCCTGAAGTCAATGGGGATCTTCTCAGATTCTCAGGGCCTTCGTCAACAAACAGATTGTGAAAAGCGCCAGACGAATAGCCCTGGTGAGTTGGATTCTCTGTTTACACACAAAGCAGGGATAGCACAAGAAGGAGCACTATAGGCTTCCACCTCTGCCACCGATCTGTCTACATTGGTATTCTGCCTCTTGGGGCACTGCCAACAAGTATGCCCCTTGTGGGAGGTGGTATTGTGCATTCACTAAGAAAAGGACTGAGACGCACTAGCTTGTGCTTCACAGAAGTCACTAAACAGCTATCACTAGTGACCTCTGGATTTGAACTGGAGGCCTTCTGACAAAGGCTCTAAATGCCACCACTAACTCCTGAGCCAGCTGCTCCCTGAGCTTAGCTGTTTACAACACTAGCTGAGTCCATTCTTGGTGAGAAAGGTGGTTTGGACTCAGAGGTGCAAACAAGTTGACACGTTCTCAGCTTGTTCTCAGCCAACCCAGCGCAGCAAACTTACAGTAAATTTGATATTGAAAAAAACAGACAGTGTGTTAGGTCAAGATGAGGCGGTGCTGCTCCACCCAGCGAAGCTCCAGGGAAGCTCCAGCGGGGATGCAGAATGTGTTTTATCACTTTGCTGATACAAACATATTTTTGGATGTGAGATTGGTTCCCTCCTGTGAACAAGAGGAGGAATCTGCAAAGTGCAAGGTCATGTACTTATGAACGAATAACAAGAATCTTTGCTATATGCTGCAGATGTATCAGTTCGAAGTGACAGAGGAGGAGAAAGACCTGGGTGTATTGATTGATTGCAGGATGACTATGAGCTGTCAATGTGATGTGGCTCAGAAAAAAGGCTAATGCAGTCCTAGAATGCGTCAGGTGAGGTATTTCTATAGAGATAGGGAAGCGTTAGTCCATTATACAAGGCACTGGTGAGACCTCATCTGGAATACTGTGTGAAATTCTGCTTCCCCATGTTTAAGAAAGATGAATTCAAATAGGAACAGGTGCAGAGAAGGACTACTGGGATGATAAGAGAAATGGGCAACCTATTTTATGAGAGGAGACTCAAAGAGCTTGGCTTGTTTAGCCTGACCAAAAGAAGAAGGCTGAGGGGAGATATGATTGCTCTGTATAAAAAACATTAGAGGGATAAATACCTGGAGGGAGAGGAGTTATTTAAGTTAAGCACCAAAGTGGACACAAGAACAGATGGATATAAGCTGGCCATCAACAAAATTAGGCAAAGGTTTCTAACCATCGGGGAGTGAAGTTTTGAACAGCCTTTCAAGGGGAGCAGTGGAGGCAAAAAACCTAAGTGGCTTCAAGACTGAGCTAGATAAGTTTATGGAGGGGATGGTGTGATGGAACTGCCTATAATGGTGTGTGGCCCATCTGCAACTGCTAGTAGCAAATATCTCCATTGGCTGGTGATGGCACGTGAAATGGGGAGGGCTTTGAATTACTACAGAAAATTCTTTCCCAGGTGTCTGGCTGGTGAGTTTTGCCCACATGCTTAGGGTCATCCTTGCCATCTGATGATTCACAGTTCACCCACTCTTTACTTCAGGCTCAGTTCACTTGCCCTCTGTGCTCCCCTTCTTCTTGTAACACTCCATGTAATGTCCCTCTACATTCCTTGTCTCTTTTCAGCTAATACCCACCTCCAATTATTTTTAAAAAAAGAAACAAAGTAATAACAAGAAAAATCAAGGACCTAGCATGCTGTTTGCAAATCATCCCAATGCTCCTTCAACTTGTATATTCTATCTCTGTCCCAAACACTTTGTTTCTCTTGTCTATTGACATTGTAAGCTCTTCAGGGCAGGGGCTAGCTTTTATTCTCTGACTGTACAGGACTTAGCACAGTAGGGGCCTGATCTTAGATGGGGTTCCTAGATCAGCAACCTTCGGCACATGGCCCATCAGGGTAATCCACTGGCGAGCTGCTAGACATTTTGTTTACGTTGACCAGCGGTTCTCAAACTGGGGGTCGCAACCCCTCGGGGGGTTGCCATGCGCTCCCACGGGGGTCACGAGCCCATGGCACTGCTGAAAAGCCGCCGAATTGATTACTTCTGCATTCGGTGGCTGTTCGGCGGACATACAAGTGTCCGCGGCGCTGACTGGGGAAGGATAAAAGGGTCGCGGTTCTCTAGAGTTTGAGAACTGCTGATTGTTGACCATCCACAGGCACGGCCCCCTGCAGCTCTCAGTGGCCACAGTTTGCTATCTCTGGCCACTGGGAGCTGCGGGGGGCTTTTCCTGCTGACAGTTAATGTAAACAAAATGTGTCGTGGCCCATCAGTGGATTATCTTGATAGGCCATGTGCCGCAGGTTGCCAACCCCAGCCCTAAACACTGATATAGTACAAATAATAATTCTGACTGAAAGCATATTATTATATTGTTGTCTCTTCTCCTGAAACCAGTGTCCCCATTCTCACACCAGCATTGCCCCTTCCCTGAGTCATAGCAGACTTTCTCAGGCTTTGCAAGTTGGTTTCCTAGTGATGGAAAAATGAGTGAAGAAGAGTCTGGGTATATGCTGAGTAGAACATGTTTTATTTACGCAGGTACATCAGCCCTGAAATGAGATGGTCAAAGAACATTCAGGGCAATTTCTTCTCCTAGGAATCTCAGCCCAACCCCAAAGCTCTCTTCCAATCAGAGCCCATGCAGACGGTAAATTCTCCTGCTGCTCGCACAGCTCCCTCCACATATCAGCTTGCATACCCCAAAACTAACACCACAGCATGTCTTCCATGACTAAAAACTTGCTTGCACATTAAGAAAAAGAACTTGGCAAGATTATATACAACAGCGCCACCTTGTGACATCTACCATAATGTATCATGACATGCTTCCTTGACTAAGTGGTTTATTTGAAGAAGATACATTGCATTTATCAGCTTCTGCTTTATGATGTTTGAAATACATATAACAGAAAGAGCTAGATCCTGCTAAATCAATGGGAATTTTGCCGTTGATTTCAATGGGAGTAGATTAGTCCCGAGGTGTCAGTCTAGTGAAGGAGAAATGCCCCATTGTAGAAGAGATCAGCTGCACAGTATAAGGACCTGTAGGTCTGCAGTTTTCATGGGCCCCTTGCAGACCAAAGGTCTTAGATTTTGACATATTTATAAAAATTAAAGCTAGGAGTCAGCTCACTTGTCAGTCAGTGTCATAGAAGTTTGCAACAAACCAACAATTTAAATTTGGTAGCTCAGATACTGGGAAGTATAAGGTAGCTCTGTGAGAGCTTTTAATGCTGGTTTGGACAGTTTCAGGATGGCCAAAAACAATTCATAGGTGTCACATCGACTGATTTTGATATCACGTTGTATGCAGTGTGCTAGCTGTGTTTGTCCCAGGATGTTAGAGAGACAAGGTGGGTGAGCTAATATCTTTTATATGATCAAATTCTGTTGGTGAGAGAGACATGCTTTGAGCTTACACACACTTGAAGAAGCGCTCTTGTCTCTCTCACCAGCAGAAGTTGGTTTAATACAATATATAGGGGGATTTCTCTGATACGTTTCTCTCATTTTTAACATAGTGCAGCAATCTGTTTGAAAAATTTCATTATCCTGAGACTGAAGTCCTGACTCCAAACCCTAGACCTGTCTGCAAGTCTAAGGGGAAGTCACCTTCCAAAGAGAGATGGCATGACGTTCAACTCCTCATACTCTAGATCACATTTACATAGTATCTTTAGTTCCTGTTTTGCCTTTCATAAATGCACTCACAACCGCCATACCAGTTGAATAAATTCAGGATAAACAGATAGAGAGAACTGTCTTCCTAAGAGCATTAGCTATTTCAGGTTTCAATTAGCAGTCTTTGTGTGGCTGGATCTATACCTCTCCCCCATGTTGGATACGTTCAGCAATCAGTGGCCGGACCTGCGGTGAAATAAGAATAACCATTAAGACCTTTTGATTTTAAACGACTTGTAATTTGCATCCCACTTAGGGATTTAGCTTAACAACAAACCATTTGTTTCATGCTGTTTTCCTTTAGCTTCACCTAGAGTCACTATGCAAATCTCTAATGTTCAAAAGGTAGCTTTTCTATAGGAGAAAGTATTCATTTGCAGCTGGATGGAGATTAGGGGAGCATCACTGTAGCAGAACACTGCAGGAGGGCCTCAGAATAGATTTCTCTGTCATTTAAATGAGGCTGTTTCTTTCTCCTCTCACCCCGCAAATCTGAAATATCTTTATATGAGTCCCTACTGATGGTGTGTATTGGCGAGGCGGGAGGGGAGGATGACCATCAGCACTAATTTAATCATTGCCTTTTGGAATGTCCATTTAAACCCATTGTCACATGCTGGGTAAGGCTATATCAGGCTTGTAGACAGAACTCTGAGGAAGGGGAGGGGTGGAGGGTGATGATGCATTGCTCCAGAGAGAGCTCTGAGAGATATTTGTACACTGGGGAGAAAAAAGACCTCCTTGAACTCCCCAGCACATCCACTGCTCTACCCATTTCTAGGGCACGGCATATTCTCCTATCTGCATGCCATTCGCATTGCACTTGTTGGTTTCTGAGGGTGGAGGCATGGTCCCATCTACTCACTGGTCCTCCTCCCTGCCTCTTTCGCACTCTATGTACCCCACCCCCAGCAAAGAAGGTTCAGAAGCGTCACTGCTCTCCCCTAAACTCAGGGACTGTAATTCTGCCAGGCCCTGTCCCCTCCTTCCCCAAGCACCCACAGAAGGGGCAGGCGCCACATGCACTGAGTGTGTTTTGCCCTCTTCCAGATGGATTGTCCAGCATGTTTAAGTGTTTGTGACAGTGGGCCAGAATCTAATCTGATTTACGCTGCTGTAAATCTGCACCGTTTCCACTGACTGGGAGTGGGAGTTACTCTGGATTTACACTGGGTAACTGACAGCAGAATCTGACCCTGTGTTTTCCTCTAGCAACTGATGCTCACAGAGTAAACACTGATGCTACAAAGAGTCCTGTGGCACCTTAATGACTAACTGAAGTATTGAAGCTGTGACAAAGCTCCAAGTTTGTACTCATGGGTCCTGCGCTTCCTGGCAGATTTAGGGGCCTCAGAAACTCATCTAGGCCCCAGAGTGACCTCCCTTTCTCAGTATAATTGGCAAGAGTCACCACCTAGTGAGTTACCTTCATCACAGGCCAGTATGGAAGATGGAAAAGGGGGGAGCCCGGGCCCGCCCTCTACTCCGGACTCCAGCCCAAGGACCCTAATAGTATCAGCTAAGATGGCCGACCTTTTATCCACAAAACACAATACAATTCCCTGGGCTACTTCCCCACAGCAGTCCCCGCTTCTTCAAACTCCACTTCACCCTTACCTCAGGGCCTCCTTCCTTCTGGATGATATGTTGTCCTACACTCAGTCTCACCAACAGGATAACTTCCTTCCACAGCTCCTGACACCCACACCCCACCTGACTAACTGGGAGGTTTTTATCTGGATTCAGCCAGTCCCTGATTGGCTTCAGGTGTCCCAATTAGGCTAGCTGTTTCTACTCCTTTCTAGAAGGTTCTTAATTGGCCCCAGGTGTCTTGATTGGTCTGGAGTAGCCTTTGTTTGGCTATCCAGGGAACAAGGACCTGCACATCCTAAGGCTGATATACCTGCCTTCCAGCACTCTCCTATATTCTTCTGGTCTGACTCCGTCACAAAGCATAAGCTTTCGTGGACTAATACCCACTGTAACTGATAGACTTTCTCCTGTGGCTGAAGTGGAGGATGCCAGTTTGCTTTGGAGCTACAAGTCCTAGCTTCTATCATTGAGGCTTCAGTTTGGTACTTCAGCTGGTGATTATGATGTCTGGGTTCCATACATTATGTCTCGGAGAGGTGATTGCACCCTGTAAACAATGTCTCTGTTTAGCATCCCTGGTTAATAAAGGCAAGTAATTTCAGCTACTAAAATAATAATGAAAGTAGTCGTGAGTTTGACTTTGATAGCAGTGTTAATAATTTAGAACAACACTGATGAGATTCCATCAAACTCTCCTCCAGTAGCCACATTCTTGGCTGGATTGCTCTATCTCACTTGGCCATCGCTAGCAGCATGGTCAGAACTGCTGGCCCGAAAGTAGTTCACAGATAAATGCTTGTTACTCTTACCGTAGTTCAGCAGCCTATGGTTTACTGGCAAAGCAGGTTGAAAAAAAATCATTCAACCATCAAGGAACTTGGTGGTACAAAAATCCCCTCTTGTTGATCAGCTATAGATATCCAGCTGATCTTAGCCAATAGGCTTAGCACTAGTGACGGGATGTTTATAAGCAGAGATTCAGGCAAACAGAAGGCTGATAGTACAGCTCAGTATTTATGCAGTGCTGCTTGTCTCCACACGTAAGTAAGTGAAAACCATCATGGGAACTCTTGGTCCAAATTCAATATTCGATAAAGAATAGAATTAACAGTTAAAATATTGACTTCGCCTCACACTTGTTCTGTTAAGAGCTGATACACAGTGAACTCTGGGTCCATTCTAACTTCTCTGCCATTTACTTCTTGCCACTGATTGATAATCACCCTGAATGGAAATTTAGTAATACTGTATCTGGACAAATACATCATTTGCTAAATCTCAGGATTTTTAGCAATGGAGAAACTTGCCAGTATTAAAAGAGGTATCTGTGACAGTTCTACTGATGAATGGCAGCCATTTAATTTAGGTCCTAATCCTGCAACATTTTGCACATGTCCTTAACTTTATGCGTGGTGAGTAGTCTAAGGGCAAGTCTACACTACAAAATTAAGTTACCTAAGTTTCAGCAACTTACAGCCACAGCAGTAATTAAATCGCTATTGCATGTCATAGCATCATAGAATATCAAGGTTGGAAGGGAGCTCAAGAGGTCATCCAGTCCACCCCCTGATCAAAGCAGGACCAACCCCAACTAAATCATCCGAGCCGGGGCTTTGTCTAGCCTGACCTGAAAAATGTCCGAGGAAGCATATTCCACCACCTCCCTAGGTAGCTCATTCCAGTGCTTCGCCACCCTCCTAGTGAAAAAGTTTTTCCTAATATCCAGCCTAAACCTCCCCCTCTCCAACTTGAGACTATTGCTCCTTGTTCTGTCATCTGCTACCACTGAGAACAGTCTAGCTCCAGCCTCTTTGGAACTTCATGCACTATGCTCCTTGTATCGGCGAGGTGCATCCTCCCCAGGAGCACTCGCACCAATTTAACTGTCAGTGCGGGGCATTGTGGGACAGCTTTTGAAAGGCAGCAACAGTCGATGTTAGCAACACAGTGTCTACAGTGACACTGCATCATCCTAACTACATGGGCGTAAGCGTTACGCCTCTCGTGGAAGTGGAGTTATTAAGGTGGCGTAGTTGCTGAGTGACATCGATGGGAACTGCATTTTAGTGTAGACCAGGGGTCGGCAACCTTTCAGAAGTGGTGTGCTGAATCTTCACTTATTCAACTTTAATTTAAGGTTTCGCATGCCAGTAATACATTTTAATGTTTTTCAGAAGGTCTCTTTCTGTAAGTCTGTATATTATATAATTAAACCAGGGGTCAGCAACCTATGGCATGCGTGCCAAAGATGGCACGCGAGCCAATTTTTAACAGCATGCAGCTGCCTGGCATGCGGGCAGCGTGCCCTTAAAAATCCTGCCTGCTCTTCTCCGCCCCCGCCACCTCCCTGCGGGGGAAGAAGCATGTCCTGCAGGCTGCTGCTGTTGCAGGCTCCCAGGACTCTTCCGCAGCATCCTGGGTTCTGCCCCTCCTCCCTGCCAGCCAATCAGCTGATGACCCTTGCGAGGCTGGGGAGGAGAGGGAGAAACTAACGGAGCTGCAGCACTGCTCCGGGAAAGAAGGGGGCAGGGTCTTGGGGAAGGGGGTGGAATCAGGGCATATCCCCTCCATTCCCCTGCCGTGAGCACCCACAGCCCACACCCTCAGGCCCCTGCCCTGACCCCTGCAGCCCCTTACACACACCCAGCCCTCTGCCTTGACTTTGGCACTCCCCACGCACCCCAGGCCCCTGCCCTGACTCTTGCAGTCCCCACATCCCCACCCGAGCACCAAACGGGAGCTCCTGCAGACCCTGCCACATTCTCACCTGCACCTCTTGCACCAAATGGGAGCTGCCCAAGTAAGTGCTCCACATCCAAACCTCCTGCCCCAACCTTGAGGCCCCTCCCTCATTCTAGCTCCTGGCTAGCCCCTACACCCCAACCCCCAGCCTGCTCCTTCACCCCCAGCTCTGTGCTCAGTGCACTCCCACCCTCAGCTCAGTGCAGAGAGAGAGGAAGAGAATGGGCCAGAACCAGGGAAAAGGTAGGTACCCACTCAGTGTGGGCAGGGCCGGGACCCCAGACCAGCAGCGGGCTGAGTAGGGCCGGCAGCTGGGATCCCGGCTGGCAGGAGTCGGCGGATGGAACCCCAGACCGACAGCGGGCTGAGCGGCTCAGCCTGCTGCAGGTCTGGGGTTCTGGCTGCTGGCCCTTTGCCAGCCGGGGTCCTGGCCACAGGCCCCGTTCATCCCACTGCCAGCCTGGGTGAATGGAACCCCAGGCTGGCAGCGGGCTGAGCAGGCTGGCGGCATAAGATCATTTTAATTTAATTTTAAATTAAGCTTCTTAAACATTCTGAAAACCTTGTTTACCTTACATACGACAATAGTTTAGTATCAGAGGGGTAGCCGTGTTAGTCTGGATCTTAATCTGATGAAGTGGGTCTTAGCCCACAAAAGCTCATGATCCCTAAGATCTATTAGTCTATAAGATGCTACAAGACTCTTTGTCGCTTTGACAATACTTTAGTTATATAATATATAGACTGACAGAAAGAGACCTTCTGAAAAACGTTAAATTGTATTACAGGCACGCAAAACCTTAAATTAAAGTGAATAAGTGAAGACTCGGCACACCACTTCTGAAAGGTTGCCAACCCCTGAACTAAACTATTAGTTTAGAAGAAGAGTGGGCAGGATTTTTAAGGGCACGCTGCCTGCCTGCCAGGCAGCCGCATGCCGTTAAAAATCGGCTCATGTGCCGTCTTTGGCACGCGTGCCATAGGTTGCCAACCCCTGGTGTAGACGCTTACAGAGTTAAGTTGATGTAAACTGCCTTTTGTCGATCTAACTCTTTAGAGTAGACCGCGGCTGAGTGACTTTGGTTGTGCTGGCCCAGTGCAAAGTAAAGCTAAGCATATAGCAAAATTCACCCAAAGGTGAAATTCATCCTAGTGCAGAAGGACAACAAAAGCTCCTAGACATTACATATCAATAAACAACTGAGCAACTCAAGTCCCACGTCGAGGATTTAATTGGGGCTTAAATGGTGGTTAGGACCTTGTTCTAGCCCTCTGTGAACTGCAGTACCTTTTACCCATGGAGAATATCTGAAAACTGCTTGTACTGATAAACTTCTTTCCCTTGGTAGTGCTAATCTTTGCCTGTGCTGTCTGTGAAGTTTTAATACATTTGTTTGTTTTCTTTATAGAAATTCTCACTGTATCAATCTTTTCTTATGTCTGCCTGTGCATGCCTCAAGAGAAACAGTCTCCAAGCACCAAAAGTGGTCTTAAGCAGCTAGATAGATTGCTGTTAGAAAACTGAAATTGTTGAGCTCAGCTGGGAAGGAATGGTGGAAACAGATCTCAGTGTTAGTCTCTAGAGCAAGGTAATTTGTAATGAAGACTTATTTGAAAAAATTCAACCTCTTTTTCTGGTCACAGACTATCATGAGCCAATCTTGGTTCCTTTGAATTTGTTATGTGATGGTGTTTTATAAAACATTTCTGTTTGTTTGAAAACAGTTCACGTCTCTCAGGATGGTGGCTATTTGTTGTCCCAGCTGTGTTGCTTTACTGCAAATTGTCAGAGATGTCATATGATAGTGTTTCTGGTTCCTGCTCAGAGGAGTGCTCAAGTATTTCTAGAGCAAATACTGATGCACGCAAAATTCCCTTTCATATGTATGAATATTTTTGGCTTCTGAAGTTCACTTTCACAAAGATTTATTCTAGGGAAACTGCTGGGCAGAATGTTTGTGAGAAACAAACATAAAGGGAGTGTGAACATGGGCAAAGTAAAAATGTGATTTTACAGTGAGTGAAATTTTTTCCACTATTATCCTACTAAATATTATTTGTATTGTGTTAGCATCTGGGGCACCAATCCTAGACCATTGTGCTAGGCACTGTCCAAACACAGAACAAAAAGACAGTCCCTGCTCAGAGGAGCTTATACTCTAAGCATGACACAAGAGACAACAAATGGAAATAACAGCTGGGGGAACACTGGGACAAATACCCTCTCTGTCATAGTGGCCATGTGGCCTGGACTAGTCATTTCAGATAATGCACCAGCACTGAGATAGTGTAAAGAGAACAGCCACCTGGAGGTAAACCAGATTTTCTTCAGATTGTAATACTGTAGAGGTCACCCATATGTTTTAGAGGATCATTAAAGATTTCACAGCACTTTTTGTAAGAGTAAGAGCGTTGCCCCCTGGCCTTACTGAAATCCCACTGCTGGCTAGTGTAGTAACAACCTCCACTACTAACCGCAGTTTCAGTTGCGTGCAGTTGATTCTTTATCACCCACTCTAAACTACCACATAGTCTAGCTGTGCCCTGCTAACCAGAACAGATTTTTCCCTGGTAGGAAGCATGATTTGTCCAGTATATGTGTTTAAATAAGAAGCCTGTCCTTTGGAGCACCCAGAAAACCAACTGAGGACCTTTGGAATTTGGGCCACTTTTATTTAAGTTTCTAAGTACGGAGTTAGGAATCTAACCTTAGGCAGTGCCTGGTGTCATGCAGCCCTTAATTGCTACTGCTATAGAAATAAATAATCAGAGGATATCATCTTTAATTGTACTCAAGAAAACACTGGCCTGAAAAAGCCCTTGTGAGGCCAAAATGTTGGCTAAAAGCCTGGGTCTGCAAATGCTAAGAGGATTTTTTAATACCTGGCTGTTTGAGTGAGCTCTGGGAAAGACAGATGGGGAGTTCAGGCGGAGCTATGGGTTCACCGAGTGTTCTCATTGCTGGTTTCTGAGCAGCTACCAGCCTGCAGCTGACATTTAGCCACACCGGGATGGAGTGTATCAGGAGTACGTTTTCTTCTTTGCGTGAGAATTTAAAATGAGGCAAGGGGGACATTTAATTAGTAAAGATTCTGCAAGGCTGCCAAATCAGAGACATCGCATGGCAACTGGGTATGGTCAACCGGGACAGCAAAGGCCACTTGTCTTTTTGGTACTGTGGGCCAATCTCCCTGCCCCTGCCCTGGTTTCTGTGAGGCAATGTGGGGCTCTGCACTAGATACACTGTACGTCAGGGTATAAAATCAGCCCAGCCTCATCTCCTTTCTCTCCTGGATCACTGTGAGAGCCCTGGAACCGCCTCCTCAGCCCATGCACTCACCATACTCTTTGGGGATGATCTGGGGTGTAAGGAAGCAGCCCCTACACTTGGGGAAGCACAGGGACTGCGGCAGGTATAATGTGGGAGCACAAGGGCTGGAGTTCTTGCCTCTGTCCTGCCTGTGAGGTGAGTAATCTGGCCCTGTGTTTGTAGATCACTGGGTAAATCCACCCTGCCCATAGACCTATTTTTCATCAAGAATCAATTTCCTATTCACCGATCTCCAGAACTGAAGCTTTAAACCAGGAGTTCTTACAAACAACTCGGCCCCGCTCCCTAGTTCCAGACCTGCACTTAGAACTGGGCAAGCCCGAAAGAGCAGAGGAAGCACGGCACCCCACGGTGGGCTCCCTAGGCATCCCAGTGTGAAACCTCATGGGTTATTATGCTGCCTCCTCTAGGGATTTGCCTAAGGCCAGGTCCACACTAGCAACTTTTGCTGGCATAGCAATGTGATTAGGAGTGTGATTGTTGTGTGTGTGATGTTTCTATGTCATCCAGAAGCCCTAGTGTAGACACACATCTGCACTGCTGTGCTTTTAATGGTATCGTTTGTTTCCAATATAAGCTGTACTGGCAAAAGGACTTTTTTGTCCATATACACTGCATCTCCACTAGGAGGGTTTGCTGGTATTGCTACGTTGGCAGCCTTCTCCAGAGCAGACCTGGTGTGCGTTGTTGGCCCATCGTCTTCAAGAACAAAAGGAAGGTGCCAAAGCCAAGTCTGACCACTCTTGTTTTGTTTAGTGGATGTAGTGCTCATGGAAGATGCAAAGTCAATGGGTCAGGGGAGTGAAGTTCTCCTTCATTTAACTATTCAATGGGCACAGCACAGACAGTAGCAATGTGAGCATCTCTTGCAATGCCCAGTAGGTGCCATAACCCTGACCCGGAGAGCTCCCATCTGTAAGAGGGAAATTCCATCTCTATGTCCATTCAGTCTGGGCCATCAGACTGAAACTCACAATTAATTTACCAGTAACAAAATCAAAAGTATCAAGGAAGTGAAACCTCAGCAACTGAATAGGGAAGGGATATTTAGTCCAGCTGATTAGAATTGGTGGAAATAAAAACAAGCTGTTGGGAGGAATGCTTTGGTTAAAGGTTCAACATCCCAATCCCTTCAAGTAAGGTCTGAGAAAGCTCTCCTCCCACATTTCTGGTCCTACAAGGAGACTTTGCCTGTGGTGGGAGGGAGAATACCCAAGGAATTCAAGACTTTATATTCTTTTTTTAACTGTAGGAAAATCAAGAAGTGGAAAAAAATCCTCTGTCTTCAAAAACTCCAAACCAAAACCACAACAACATATAGGCACCCAACAATGAAAAAAAATCTCACCAGCACTGACAGTCTGTTGTTTGCTCCTATAGGAAATCATGAGCTGGAACAGATGCAGCTCATTCTGGAGACGATCCCCGTTGTCCATGAAGAGGACAAAGAGGAGCTGCTCAAAGTGATGCCCACTTTCATCAACAGCACCTGGGAAGTAAAGAAACCTTTACGCAAGCTGCTGCCAGAAGTGAACGGTGAAGGTACTGTAGCTTTAAGTCACATTTTGATCAAGTTTGGTCTGATTTTAAGACCAGATCTCCCGCAGTGGGCTATACAAGAGGAACCATCCCCCAAGCTCAAACACAACATTTCAGGAGAGCTACTGGAGACCTGCTCTCTCTCCAGGAAGAATTCCCTCCATGATTCATCTTGCCTCATCCATCTCCTAAGCAGCTAGGCCCTGAGGTATCACCCCAGGCCGCTAGACTTCTAGCCCCACCATAAGGAAAGAATCACATCAGGGCATGGGGAAATGTCTTAAGTTAATGCTACCTGGATCAGTGTTATGCTGGGGAATTGCTCCAGGTGTGTAGGCAATGATATTGAGGAGGGTAGCTGGCGTGCATCATGCCACACTTCCCCCACCTCCTTGTGGATCACACACACAGACTTGCCAGAGCCCAGGGGAGATGGGGATCATCTCACAGAACTGGCATTCTCTTACCTCCCTTTGCCTCAGCCCAAATCACTTTGTTCCTCTCCACTCCTGCTCAGGGGAAGGGAGAGGTGTGTTAGGTCCTAAAGGAGACATTTTACCTTAATAGTCTGGCTACTAAGGCAGCAGTGCAGTACTGTAAGAGTGGGCACCATGCTTTTCAATGGTGTGACTCTAGCAAAGTATGACATGTTGCCCTCTATAGCCTGGTGAATGCTGTTTTGACTGCATTCATATGTGTCTGTTCTGGCATTATTAATGTATTGACCCAGAATTTATCCTCAAGCTGGGATAATTTTCTTGTTTCCCTTCTTCTTGGACAAATATATATGCACAGTGAGAGAATAATTCCGTTCTTCCATGTAGATCTGAGATCCCTGACACCTCCCTATAGTATCCAAAGGCAGGACTTTTCCCAAACTCCTGGCTGTTTTTTTTATGGGATTGGGGCAGAAGGTGTATTTCCCTTCAAGACTTTCCCATCTGGAATGACTGGTAGCACTTCAATCGCTTCCAGTGCAATTGTTCCCTTCTGTGGTCAAGGGGCCAGCTAAAACTGACTTCTGTCTCTGTGCCTCAGTGCTGCAAGCAGCAAGCCTTTGGACCCAGGGCTTGAGCATTTCATTGGTACTCTACAGCAGCTTTTCAATTGGTCAGTGGTGGCAGGACAATTTCAAGAACTTCGGCAGGGAGCAGACACCAAGGCTGCCTCTGTGCTTCTGAATACCAAGTCATGGGCTCTGCATTCATATTTGTGCTGTTCTTTTGCATCGTGAAAAAGAAAGGAACTCCCATGACTCTTATTTTAAATCCATGATTGGTCAAGTCTGCTCAGGTGCTACCATGTAGCAGTGTATTTTCTCTGTTCTCTTTGCTCTGAATCCTGGGCTGTCAATGTGGCTGGTAGATCAGTTTGACTCTTAATTAGAGTAGGCCATTATTGTTCCTTATCAGCAGTGATATCCATCAGTCCTCATTATCTCAAGTCTGGATCAGATTCCAAACATTAAGTACTGAAGGGATTTATTCTCTCTGATGATTTCTGGGAAGGAATGTCATTTTCCATGCTTACATAATTTACTGAGGTTTACTTGACTTGACTTCAAATGACTTGAACTCTGAGTGAATTGTTTCACCGTAATCCTTGTTGCAAGCCAATGCAATGCAAGCTTTTAAACTATTGATTCCTTCATAATTAATTAATGCAAACAGTAAAATCATCCAGTGAGAGACAACCAGGTATTGGTTAATATTTATGCACTGGTATAACAGGTATCACCCTTCCTTCCTCTTTGTGATTAACTGTTAACTCTTTTTGTGAGCACACAAAGAAGCCCCCAGATCAGTTTCTTTCCAGATGAATTGGGATACTTACCAGCATTGTTACAGGTACAGTAAGTTGATATTTCCAGGATTTAGGGTTAAAAACATGATCTGACAGGAAAAATAATGCACACCTCTATTTTTATTATCTGAATTTAAGGCCATGGCCTGAGGAACATCCCAGTAAGCCAAATGTCCTTAACAACAGGAGCTGACGTTTTCACATACCCTATGCAAAGGAAGCATAAACAGATAGAAAAATCATAGATTTTTAAATAGTATTTCATATGCACTTTAATTATACTATAGCTTCTCTTACATAACAGGTGTTTGTGTATATTGAAAGCATCACACTGTAGTTTCTGAAGTAAATTTTATGCACATAGAATTCTTTAAATGTTAATGAGCAGAATTTTTTCATAGCTTTGATTATGCCAGACACTTTAAAAATAGCACGTTTAATTTAATTCCACCTCAAATGCACGTAAACATTTAACAATCAGTTTACAGCTGTCCCTGTTTCTGGCTATGAGGTGAGTCCATAAAATGGTTCTGAAAGCATGAAAGAACTGGTCAGACATCCAAATTAAGCAGATATCCCTATTAGCTATGTCCCTACTCTGAGACATTGAATGATTTATAGAATCACCCATAAAGAGTCCCGTTGATTTCTGTGGGAGCTGTACTGGGATGTTAGTATTCCACAATAACATTTTAGTCCCTTATCCTTAAATTGGATCAGTGTTCAAGTACAAGGACCTGCCTGCTGGATCAAAGTCTTGACTCTACAGTTCTCTCTTGGAAATGTAGATCTCTCTCTGCCATACACTCTGTTTTATTAAAAGAACTAAAAACTGTAGGCTATAGTAGCATTCCAGTGCATGCCATCCAGGGGACAAGTTCGGTACATATACATCCAGGAGAAATATGCTTCTGTGTTAGATCTACATAGAACTTAACCTTTAATTCTGTTCTTATTCTAATGATGATTAACATCAAACAGATGGCTCACTATGGATTCAGGAGCCTGTTTCTCTGTTAATAAAATCAGTTTTGCTTTGGGGGAATTAATGAACCTGTTTCTCTGTGGTACACAGCTATTGATTTTCTGGAGAAGATCCTGACATTTAACCCCAGAGATCGATTAACTGCAGAGATGGGTTTGCAGCATCCTTACATGAGCCCATACTCCTGCCCTGAAGATGAACCAATTTCTCAGCATCCATTCCGGATTGAGGATGAGATTGATGATATTTTACTGATGGAAGCCAACCAGAGCCAGATGTCCAACTGGGACAGGTGCAGTATCCATGACTTAACAGGTTGGGCAGTTGTGAACTCCTTACTTAGGCAAAACCCACTGACTTCATTTGGAATTTCTGTGATCCTTTGTTATATGAATCAGCAATATGTGCTCTAAAACCAGATCTTTTATTATACTGCTGATCATTTGAACCCAAATCTGGTCCCACTAAAGTCGATGAGAATTTTCTGGGACCAAATTTTCACTGTGCATGTAAATTATTGGGCTGTATTCTGCTCTCAGTTATATTAGTGGAATTACATTGATTTTAGCTGAGTTACATCTGTTTAAATGAGAAGAATTTGGCTCTTTTCTCTTTTTTCTTGAACTAAATGCTATAATCCTAATTCTGGTACTATTTGGGACCATTAAAGATCTGATTAAGAACACTATATCTGCCACCTTTCAAGCTGATTAAGGCCACAGATACTGGGTCTGTTGTAGCCTGACCTAGCCAATGGAGAAGCTGAAAGGTTGGTTTGCTGCAGAACTTCTAAAATGGCAGCAAGCCCCCAGTTGTGCAGGTATGAAATGTGGCGCTCTCCCCATCTGTGCTTTGCATCTCAGCATGACTGGAACACTCCATCCCCCCTCCTAGGGCTAGGCTGTGCAGTCTGACTGAGTTACTGCAGCTCTATGGCTCGGATAAACCTCCTTTGTTGCCACAGATGGGTGGAAGGGAGGGATGGATAGGTCTGGGCCTGGTACAGAGACCGTGTTTTTAAGAAACTAAAAATTTGCAAGGGAATAAGTTTCCTCCCAATTCATTTACCAAAGCACAAAGGCCCATGTATATTAAGGGCACAGGGATGATGGCAGAACATTTCCTCTCTTTAGAGCACACCTAGAATGGAGCTGCCTGCCAGGGAGATCCCAGCACTTTTGAGCTGTGGCCAATTAAAACTTCTTCTCTAGATGTTTGACATTTTCTCACCTGGCAATTAACTTGCCCTCTCTGAACACATCAGGGGATTTATTGGGCATATGCCCAAAGAGCTCAGTTTTCATGCAGTTTCGCACTCCATTCCTTGGAAAGGAGCAGACACTGAGCACCGTCTAGCAGTCTGGAGGCACTAGGAGTGTCTGAGCGGGACACCTCCTTAAAAAAATCAGGTTGCCTCTGTGATTATGGAGCTTTTAGGGGTCTTTCAGCCTTAATGGCTTATATATCCAGATCAGGTCCAATGCATATAAATATCAATTTTGTCTAATTGCTCCAAAACATGAAGTATACAAATCTGTTTACTTCACACAGTTGCAAAGGGGACCCCACACTGCTCTTACAATTGGCTCATAGAACCATAAAGCTAGAAGGGACTGTAAAGATCATCTAGTCTAACCCCCTGCCAAGATGCAGGGTTTGTTGTATTTGAGCCATCTGAGACAGATGGCTCCCAGCGTCCTTCTGAAAACCTCCAGTGAAGGTGCTTCCATGACTTTCCTAGGCAGAAACAAGCTCTCTAAGAACACACCAGATGCAAGTCAATCCAAGGCACGCTAAGGAATGACTGCTATGGGACGGGATTAATACAGAATGAAAGGAGGGTAATATGGTTAAGAGAGGATAACATAAGATATATGGAGGCTTCCAGCTGCTGACCTGACATGATGTCCCAGGAGGTGGTCTGCCTGCTTGGAGCCTGCATCCAGGACATCACAGAAAGGTTGCTAAGTCCCCTCTCGCCTTCTGCACACTGCCCCGTGTTGCTCAGCCACACGGGCAGTAATGATACCGCCAGGTCTGACCCTGAGCAGATCAGCAGTGGCTACAGAGCGAACATAAAGGGATCAGGCGTGCAGCTTGTATTTTCATCCGTGCTGCCAGTTGTGGGTAAAGTCAATCAGATTGAAGAAAACAAAATCATTACTTAGAACATTTTCAGATGACCCAAAAACTGCGTGAGTGGTAAATAACAAAGAGGACAGGTCACTAATACACAGTGTTCGGGGTTGTTTGGTAATTTAGGCACAAGCAAACCCTTGTTTGTTTTAATGTAGCCAGATTGAAAGTACTACATCCCGGAGTAAAGAATGTAGGCCATACTTATACGCTGAAAAGCAGTGACTCTGAAAAGGACTGAGAGTCATAGTAGCCAATCTGCTGAATGTGATTTCCCACTGTGATGCTGTGGCAAAAGGGCTAATGTGATCCATAGATGTAAAAACAGGAGAATATCAAGTAGATTATTTAACCTCTGCATTTGGCACTGGAATATTGTGTCCGGTTCTGGTGTCCACAATTCAGGAAGTTGATAAATTGAAGACGGTTCAGAGAAGAACCCCAGGAATGATTAGAGCGTTAGAAAACCTGCCCTTACAGTGAAGGACGCAATCTGAACAAAGGGAAGGCTAATGAGTGACTCAATCACAGTCAGTAAGGACCTATATGGGCAACAGAAATGTGCTAATAGAGAGCTCTTTAATCCAAAATGTATAAAAGATCCAATGGCTTGAGTTGAAGCTAGACAAATGAAGGTGTAAATTTTTAACAATGCATGTAATTAAACACTGCAACAGTTTACAAAGGGTTGTGGTGGATTCTCCATCGTCGAAACTCTTTAACTCACAATTGGATGTTTTTCTAAAAGACATGCTCTTGATCAAACAGAAATGAATTCAGGGCAGTCCATTGGCCTGTGTTTTGCAGGGGATCAGACTAGATGGTGCAATGGTCTCTTCTGGCCTTGTAATCCATAAACTTATGAATGCCCATCAGCCACAGAATCATCTTTATCAGTTACTTTTCTGCAGAACACACAGACTTAAGATAGCTGCTGCCATCCCTCTTTATATGTAGACTGTTCAGGTGCATCAGTCGCGGTTTGGAAAACCATACAAACTACCAAGACATCATCCTAATATGCAAAATGACTTAGCTCTTTTAACCTGCATAGTGAAAGTACCTATTCTGTTTGTAGTGTATTATTATAACTTAACAATCTCAGCTTCTGGCTGATAGGTGCACTCCGCATTGCCATAGCCATGTTGGGAATGGGATTATGGTATGTGTTTTACATTATTTTATTTCCTCATTATATTTTAACATAGTTGTAGCTAACAGGGTTTGAGTGGAGCTTCTAACCAGAAGGCAAGAGATACTTCAGTCTGAGGACCAAGCCTGCAGATGATCCTTCTAGGCAGTTGTTAGCATTATAGCTTCATCATGGTTCTCAGACAAATCAACCCTGTCCACAAAGGTCAGAGAAATTGCTCTAGAACCCTGCCAGCAATAACCACGTTTAAACAGTTCTGCTGTTGAGCATCTTTCCATTTCTCTATGTATCCGCCAACACATTTTCTTCGAACCAATAAGTCGTAAAATTCTGTCCCTACTGGACATTCTGTATCTAGCCTGTATTTCCGAGAAGGAACCCTACAGCTTGGAGAAGATTTGCCTTATGTATCAGTGTAAACCACACACCTGCTGGGTGTGGTGTTCTGTCCCATCTAGTGGCACTGAGACCACAGAGAGAGAGAGAGAGAGAGAGAGAAAATGAATCTGCTCTACAGCCTTAGCTAACAGCCAGCTGGATTTTAGCTCATGCGGTAGAGGCTCATGCACTAAGCTCCAGAGGCCCGAGGTTCGATCATATCCGCTGATGACTGAGGTCTGTTGGTGTTACATTAGCAGTTCCTGATACAGTGACTGCAGTTTTGCAAAGTAGTGCTGTTAAGCTGCTGAGTGTCTCAAAGATTAATGATCTCTTCATGGAATTTCATAGACTCTCTTTCTCCAGGAGTAAAAGTTTACCAAGGCGAATCATGTCTCAATCCTTTGGCTATCATTAACCCTTTTATATTCTGAGGATATAAAATATCCCCAAGTGGAGCTCCGACTTGTAAGCCATCACTGATGTGATTTCCTCCTGAGACATAATTTTCCTTCCATTCCTGTCCTGAGGGAAATAGAAGTAGATGAGATGAACTAGACAATTGAACAAATTACAAGGCTCTTTCAAAATGTCATCTTTTCTAAAAAAGGGCATCGGCAGCTGATTCAATACTCTCTTTCATTGTTTCTGCTGTTTAAAAAAATGCTACTAGTTTTGACTTAGGATGCGTTGGACTGAAAATGAATAAGACGTATTTGTTTTAAAAATATGGACAAGTGACTCACGAGGAGGATAGCTTTATTCTGCCTAGGAAGCTGGACTTTTATTACATCAGTGATTTTTAGTTGATAACTGTGTAATTTAAAAGTTGGCATTAAAAAGTCAACCTCTGCCTAGAGTTTCCACACAGTGCTATCTGAGATACTGCAGGTTCTCAATATACATTGAATAGGAAATAACTGCGGTATATCAGTTACTGCTTTGTGGCACTTCTTCACAAATGAGGACTTTTAATGGCAGAGGCTGTGAATTGTGAGGAGGTGGAGGGAATGAGAAGGTAAATTTATGTTTCAGTTTCAGCTCCTTCCTTCCTGGGAAGCCTGGTTGGCTCAGAGGATTTTTACTGTGGTATGGAACCTTCAAAGTCCTGGGTGCACATTCAGATCCACAGCAGGTAGATAGTGATTAAGAATTGTTACCCCCTAATACAGTTCAGCAGCCTGTGTGAAATGAACTTGGTTGCCTTGGTTTCGTTCTCAGTGAACAGGTATCCTCTATCTTGAAAAACATTTGTTAACTGGCAGCTCTGTTGGAAATCTCAGCAGAGAGGTCAAGAACAGAATTGGCCAGAGAGACCTAACTCTACTTACGTCCTGACAGGTGCTCATTTCAGGTGTCATATCGGGTTGGGAGTAACATCTCCAGAACTGTCAATTCACCACATTTCACCATCACTGAAAATAATAATTTTAAAAATCTGTCCTATTCAACATTATTGATTTCCCTGTCTGAGTGAACAAGCATCTGGGGGCAAACAAGCTAAATTAAGTAAACAGTAATTTTGGGAGCTAATCATAAATCATGCTTTCAATGTAAACTGCATATCCTAGATCCTTGTCAGTCATCGTCACTGAAGCAGCAAATCAATAGCTCAGGGTCAGTTTGTCACTCTGTTATCCCTTTGCTTTTATAGTCCTGGTATGATACATTAAAGCAGTGACCTTGGCTGTTCTCCCAGCTGCCTGGAGATCTTTGTTATAGGGCAGTATATTTTAGAGCACAAAGGAAGATTTTAAAAAGTCATTAGTGATATTTGGGCTCAACATGGGACACCTTAAAGAAATCTGATTTTCAGAAAGTATACCTGCCCCCTGAAAATCAAGTCTTTTTAAGGTGTTTCTAGGTAGATCCCCAAAGTTCACTAATGTTGGCACAAGAGTCTAAAGTCTAGGGAGAGAGAATATGTCTAGTGGTTAGATGAAGGGACTGGAAGTTTGGTCTACTAGTTTCTGTTCCCATCTTGGCCCCTGCTTGAATGTATAACCTTGAGCAAATCTGCCTTTAACACATATGTAAATATATTTATTTCACAGTAGCTTTTGAAGGTATAATTAATTACTCTTTGTAAAACACATTGCAGTCAATGGGAGTTAGGTGCCTGAGTACCTTTGAGGATCTGGGCCCTTGACATTTTTGGATAAAAGGTACTTTAGCATAGGAAAAGCAGCAGCAGTAGTGGGAACATCCATTTAAACACTCCTCCTACTTACAAACAAAGCCAACAATTGTCCATCTAATCACAGAATGTCTTTTCCAGGTATCAAGTCAGTCTCTCTTCTGATTTGGAGTGGCGACATGACAAATACCATGATATAGATGAAGTACAACGGGACCCACGAGCAGGATCTGACTCCATTGCTGAAGAAGCACAAGTTGATCCACGCAAATATTCTCAAAGCAGCTCAGAGAGATTCTTGGAGCAATCACATTCCTCAATGGACCGAATGTTTGATGTTGATTATGGGAAATCATGTGATTACAAAGTGGGCTCACCTTCCTACTTGGACAAACTTCTATGGAGAGACAATAAGCCCCATCACTACTCAGAGCCCAAACTTATCTTAGACTTGTCGCACTGGAAAACATCAACTATAGCACCCACTGCAGAGTTATCTCTGGAAGAAGAACCATCCAACCTCTTTCTAGAGATAGCTCAATGGGTAAAGAGCACACAGTCAGGGCTTGAATGTCCTAGTCCTCTTCCAGAGCTTCAAGAACAGAGTATGCCATCTTCTCCTCACCATCATAATAAAGAATCCAAGGATGTAAACAGTGAAACAGACCCTCAGTTTGACTTGGATGTCTTCATCTCTAGGGCGCTAAAACTTTGCACGAAACCCGAGGATCTCCCGGAAAACAAGCTCAATGATATTAATGGGGCTTGTATTTCAGAACACCCTAGTGAGATTGTACAAACAGAGGTGTTTCAAAAAGAGAGGTGGTAAAGAAACAATATGTCTGATATTCCCTGCTAATCTCTTTGTAAGTCTTTGATAATGCATCAATTACCCTATGGTGAACAGTAATTAAGGCTTGATCTGTCATTGAACATGTCAGTTGCTTACAGTATAATGAATGCCTTTTTATTAAAAGGCGAGCACAAACTAGGAACCCCTTTTGATGCCTTAGAAATACACTTAAAGGAGTCAAGAGGTGTGAATGAAATATTGAGTTTCTTATGCTGCCTTAACAATCTTGCCTTGTAACTTCTGGGACCTATTTGGTACTTCAATGTACAATGGAGAGATGACTGTACAAGTTTACAAACAGAAGTTGAATCAACTTCCTTTTTTATATATGGTATCTTAAAGGAATAAGGAAGAAGGGGAGTCCCTTCATTATAGTCAGACACTCCCCTGGTTTAACAGGTTCAAAATGTTGAACGAGAGGGCTGAAGTCTTCTGAGTACTGGCTGTACAAGAAGGAGTAATGTAAGGGTATCTCTTTCAGTAATTAGTCCTATATACATCTTTGACCAAATTCTGTCTTTAATTGGGAAATAGGGGTTGGAAGAATGTAACTAAGGACAGAATTTGGCCATCAAGACAGAAAATGAGGCTACAAGAATATTAATGGGTAAAGAATTTGACCCATGGAGTATGGGGCATTTTGTTTTTTTCCTTGGGACAGAGAATTTTCACTAATAAGCACATTCTTCTAATCTGGTTCCTCACATAAACAAGTCTTTCCTTCTGCAGTCTAGATGTGGATCTGAAGTCTGCCATTTTTAGAAGACCCAGCATCATAACTATGGGTGAATGAATTAAAAAAACATAATGTAGCGAAATCTGTCTTAAGCAACTGCTCAAAGGACTAGCAAACACTGGCAGTGTGGTCTGCAAGGAAGGAGAAAGTTGGAAATTAGAGAGTACTGAGTTATGACCCTGGCTCTTCCACTTACTTGCTATGTAGCCTTAGGCAAGTCCCTTAATGTCTCCATTACAAATTTCCCATCTGCAAAATAGATATAATAATACCTTGCTCACATAGATGTTGGGTGGGTAAATTAGCTGAAGTTTGTACAGTGCTTTGAGCAGCCACAGTACTAAGTATTGTTATATCATTTTTTTCAAACAGAAATTGGTGGACTTTGGCTAAAATCGGAACAAAATTGTCCTGGAAACTTTCAAGATACGTTCATGTGGTTACTTAAACCAATGGTTTGGCTGTTGGAGATGGTCCTCGGTGCAGGCTGTACAATAGGGACCAGCAAGGAAAGGTGATCCCCTTACTGGTGGCATTAGATTTTTACACTATATATATATATATATATATATATATATATATATAGTTCTTATACTCAGTGTGTGTGTGTGTGTGTGTGTATATATATATATACATGCTGTATATAGGAAGTATATGCACTTCAGATATGAAGAAATATTCAGATCTTTCCAAGACCTTTTGCTTTCATCTTCCTTGGAAGGTAAGTAAGTCTGTAAAAAAGCAATGCTGCTTTGTAAATAACTATAACCACAACTGATCTACTGTAGGTTTTGTTTTCATCCACACTTCTGAGCACCTTAATAACTAATCAGCTAACTACAATTTGTATATTGAATAAATGTTATATACTTCTATTTAATCAGCCGGATCAAATTTTAAAAAATGGAAAACATGTAAATAGTAAGTGTTTTAAAAAATATATGTATTATTCTTGTCATCCTGCCATTTTGTTTTCCAGCATGATGGCATTACTTTTATTTGTAAAAGATAAACTACTGAAGGTTCATATGTCACTACTGTCACATTACAAATTATTTTTACCCTTTTGGAAAATGATCTATTAAATATTGTGAGATGTGAAGGAAAATCTTATGGAGATTGGCTGAAAGACTAACTAATGCAGCATTTAATACTACTAATGATCACTTCTAGTACTGGTGGAATTAGGATTTAGAGACAGGTTCGGCTTTATGACAACTTGTGCTAGGTGTTCAAGAGCTGAATCACTTGCTTGTTCTTACTTTTAAGAATTTACTGTACTTAATCTGCTTTAAATATTGTTACTCCAGTTGCTTGGTAGCCCAGTTCAGGCTGCCAGCTGAACGGATTGCGGTGCAGGGGAAAACCTAGCTCAGTAGAGGTAAAAGCCACCTGGAATGCAAAGTACCCAAACATCCAACAGAGAGAAGGGCCATGACCTGGTTCTTAGAGTTGAATTTTTGGGTGCCCTACGTTGAGATGTCAACATTGTCCTCAAAGGAGAAATGAGGGAGGGACAGGAACCGATCACTTAAAGTGTGTTAAAAATTATTTATATACCTCAACAGAAACTCAGTGCATTTATTCATGATGAGCCAAATTCAAACTGACAAAGTGGATGTGTCTCCAGTTGAGTTGCTCCTGTTTATGCCAGGTGAATTTGGCCCAGTGACCTTATGACTTGTCATCCTTGTTCACCGTTTCTCAGTATACCCTTCAGCAAGCCAGGAGGTCCTGAAACATTATTCATATCACCATAAAATGTGTGATATCCATATCCCACCAACCTAGCCACCAGGAAAAGGACAATATCCTTAAATGAATATAAACCCTGCCTGGGCTCAGTCTTGCAGTGGGCTGAGTGCCCTCAAGTTGCTACTGAAGTCAGGAGTCAAGCATGTCCAGAGTCTAGCAGGAGATGCACAGACCTGCAGCTGGAGGCACAAATTATAGGAAAGCTTTTGAAACACAACAGATTGAGTAAGATTGTAGTGCTTGAAGTGACTTGTAACAGTGTATTATTGATAAAGTAAGCAAATACTTACTTCTGTTAAACATCCATATTTACTAGCCTGACAAGTCAATATTGATCAAACAATATCAGTATTTTCCCTGAGAGACAATAAATTTTCAATTTCACTGAAACAAGAAGCCATTTTATATTTCTTGCTACATACAATCTGAATGTCTTCACCAGAAATATCTGGGAGACTCTTCACTGGTGGTGATGAATGTTAAAAGCTTATCAGTTTTTCCTTTGGAACTAGCATTGCAATGGGGAAATGAAGTTTGAGAGTCAGAAATAGAAGCCTCAAACAAGTAAATAATAAATTTTCATGGAATTCTTTGCAGCTACTCAGGATTTTCCACTTTGATTTGTGATCTGATCAGTTAACATTGTTCCAAATGTCAGTATTATCGACGTGTAAGGAGGCAAACAATGGAAATGTCACTAACTTGTCACATGATTGTTTCCAGCCAATGACACACCAGGTTTTTTTTCTCATGTATGTAACTATAATAAAATTTAAGGTCTGATTCGTCCCTGCTTGACAAGATTCCGTCATTTTTCTTTTTGTGATATGGAGTGAGATATAATTGAAAACAGAACTTGGTTCTAAATTCATTCAGTAAATTACCATGAATACTACTTGAAGTTTTATAAGGAGTCAACTTGGTTATTTTGTACTGGATGGAATCTAACCAAACTTCTCATTTTAATTAAGGTTGCATTTCATCCATAGTTTAATGAAGGATAATCACTGAGCTGTGACATTCATGCCGCTCTTGATATTACCATTGATGCTTCTGACTTTTTATTTGTTGGGTTTTTTCTGGTTATTCATGCTAGTCAGTCTAATGAAAGAGGTCAGAGTTGTTCTAGTTCACAGACATTTGCACTTAGTTTATTTTGTGTTCTGTAGTATAGAGCAGTTGTTGCAATAGAATACAATGGATCAGCTTAATGGTCAGGCCCACAGCAAAGTGACCTATTTGGAGGAATAGTTTATCTGACTATTTTAGATCTTTTTTCTGTTCACAAATAGGTACTGTAATGATTTACATAAATATGCTCTTTTCATAATTGTTTAAATCATTTTAGTGAATGCGTTTTACACTATAGGTTATTGGCACAATAAGCATCACCGTTATTAATTATTCATAATCTATGATTAGCCAGCTAAATCACATAGTATTGGTTCAGTCCCCTGATTGGATGACATAGACTTTACAATTTATAAATTACTTCTACTTCTATCTGAAATTATATTTATGGTGAAAATCATTTTGTGAACAACGTTTAGGTTTTTTTTGAAAGAATAAGCAGCATCACTACTCCCTGGAAGTCCAAGAGCCAAAACCTATGGCCAAACTCACTTCTGATCTCCTGTACATTACAGCCTTGGGTATTCAGAAGTTGCAGGGAATATCTGAAATCTTTAGAAAACTTGACGTTTCACTGTAGGAGGGTAACTTATTACCCAGCTAGAGAATGGCTGTTCATCAGGTCCTTACCTCCAGAATGGATGTTGACAGTCTCTCAGATCTCTGTAAATACTGTACAGGAATTCTGAAGTCACCCTCAGTACTGTTCGTGATCTACTTTCAAATATTTAACCTGTAGGAACTCCTTTTTTGTTGCAATTCTGTTTAAAGAGTCTTGGTCCCATCACAGAACTGCATTAAATGGGCTATTCTAGCACTAGCATTGAAGTTATGTGAAAGATTGACTTGAAACCTACTTTTTAATATGATTGTGTGGGCACCATAATAACTGTTTCCTATACAAGCCACTATGGAGCTCTTGAACAGAGCTATGGCTAGTGGTATTATAAAGAGGGTTGTTGGAGATCAAACTATTGGTGATGACTTATAATGTTTATTTTCATCTAAGACAAATCTATATTTGAGCAACTTCAAAGCAACAGAACCTTTTGGAATCTACAATCATAATACCGTACAATGCTGCACACAAGCAATTTCACAGAGCGATTGGCCCCTTGAAGAAGGAATGGGGGAAGGGGTCCAGTGCAGCTGGGACTGATTACCTGTTGCCCAGCTGAGCTTAACAGAAGGCACCTGGGCCTTATAAAAGAGGAAACAGTGGCAAAGCAAAGTGACTAAGAAGTAGAAGACTCTAGGAATGAGTCTGAGACACTAGGAAGAAAAGATTTCTGCCAGGTAGGGCTGAGAGTGGCCTGCCAAAATCAGGGAAGAAGCCCCGGGTGTGAGTTTGTTTTGCTCGGTTACTATAATTAATGACTTGATCCAGGCATCTCTGTTGATTGTCATGGGAGCTCAAGAGGGCACCAGTATACCATGTGGTGTTTATTCACATAAAATTCTCTCCCATTTTCAAAGAGACAGTCTGGTTTTTTGGGGGGTTTTTGAGATCATACAAAATTCTGGTGAATCTAGTAATCTCAAACTGCAGGCATCTTAAATTTTGTGAAGACGGTGACCACAAAATTACATTAATTGCACTCCGGGAACTGTGGATGATGGAGACTCTGTTTATAATATTCACTTTGTTACACTGAAAGGCTAGAATTTTATTAATCAAATAAGCAAAACCTGTCTTAAAATACCCTTTCTTGCTAGAGCTTATCCATTATGACAGGACAGGCTGGTCTGAAGGGATCCTGGAATAGTTGGGTGTGACTCTGGGTCAGCTGGCCTTGAAAATAAGGAGGATGTTTTAGTAAATCTCCATAAACTGTTCTGCTTTGGACAGATTCCCTGTAAGAACAACCTTGAAAGATGTCACTTTAATACCTCGCTGTTCCACCAATGAAGAGCTGCACCCAGAAAACTTCACTATGGACAAGCATGAGTTGAAGGGTCTACTTACTATTTTCTGAACTGCTTCAGAAGTTACTAATGACCCCGTCGGGAAGTGTGTGAATGTTCTGGCTCTAGCCAGAAAAGGGTAGGGTTCCCTAAACATGTGAGATTTCTTTCTGTACTTCCTGGTTCTGGAGGTGGAACAGGGTGGCCTGGCCCTTTAAGGGCTGGGGGCTGTCAACCCTGTTCATTCATCACAACCAGCTGGGAAGGGGTCAGGTGTCTTCTATAGAAGGTGGAGGAAGCGCAGTAGGAGGGAGGTGGGCTTCTGCAGTACCCACTGAATCAGGGGGACTGATGCGAAGAGTCTGTCCTCCTTTTCAGCACTGAGTGAGCCACTGGAAGCTGTAGCCAGGGTGGGCAGAGCAGCTGTTTTTGTCTAATGTTTTTAAGTTTTGTGTTTGAAGGATAAAACTGGCCCTAGAAAGAGACATGGGCGTGGTAGCGAGTCCTTCCTAGGAAAGTGGGCAGAGCCAGCCTGAGGGGAAACGGAGGCAGCAGCCCACCTGAAACCAGACTGGGTAAGGTGGTCCTGCCACAGGAGGGAAATAGTATTTTTTTTAAATCATGCAGCTGGTAATGAGATCTCTGATTAAAATAATCTGAAACCAGAGACTCTTGCTGTACGAAACAGGCTTTTAATAGCCTATGTCAAGTGTAATGAAAATGGCTTAAGGTTCATATGGATACAGACTGCTTTACAGCTGTGCTAAAGGCACCTCATGAAACAATTCCTGAAAGCATCAAACCTTTGAAAAGCAAAGATCCTTCGTTCTCGTCTTGTACATTTTGGCATGGAGCAGCATAGCAGCTGACACCTGGCCCTGCCTGTCTATAAAGCTATAAATGGCCAATTAACACATGCCAGCTACCTGCCTTGAAAACAGGGTGCAGGAGAAAGGGCATGGAGGTGAAAAGATGGAGTTGAGTTGCACTGCCGCAATGAATGCTCTCCATGCTCCCTAGAGATCAGCGGTTGCCATTTCATGCCGAATGCAGTGTCAGTTCATTAAATTAGCACATCTTAAAAACATTAGGCCACATATGGCCAATTACCAGAGATATTTTAAGTTGTATGTGGCCTTAGCCTACCCTCTAGCTTTCATAGCGCCCAAAAGGTTCCCTTCCCAACCACTCATTCATCTCACTTGTGAAGCTGTACTGGAGGGGAAACATTTCATTGCAACAAACAGCATGAGACATTGGCAAACACACAGAGCAGGGCTACGCTCCATCAATATTGATGCCCTGTACAGCTCTGTGATACTGTTTTCATTGCGGTTATTACTCTTTTAACAGTCGAGCTCTGCACTCCCTCAAAGCATTCAATATGAACGGAAAATGAATGAAAATCATCAGCCCGGTCTAACAATAGAACTAAGGCTGCTGGGAGTCGAAACCAGCTAAGACCAATCTTCAGCTGAGTGCAGAGAGGAATAGGTGACAGGAGGACAGAATGTTTTACACCTCATTCCCCCAGCTCCAAACATTCACTCAGCCCAACATCAGGTGATCGCGAGACAGCTGACACCACGTGCGTGATGTGAAATAGGCTTTGGAAAGACACTTAATATAACAAGAATTCCTTACATTTTTTTTAACAGATTGAAAGATTCCACACTCACAACCACTGTTAACTGCTTTGGTGCTGTTTAGTTTAACAGACACGTGGGAAGAAAAAAAATACATTGATCAGTTATATGTGGCATTGACAACATGTCCCAACAAAACATGATTGCTGAATTCCACTGCTGTATAATGCTCCGGAGGAGAATAATGATGAGCATAAACCAACTACTGACTTGAAGGGGTGAACAGAGACCCAAAGAATGTAATTCCCATACAAACATTGCGGTGTGCAGAAGAGTCTAAGACCACCAGAGACAAGCTATGCTGACCACACTTCTGCTCAGCCAGCCCCACTAGTCAGACTGGGTCATTCATCTTAGGAGAGAACTCTTAAAAAAGGAGCTTGATTATGTGTTGTCTATAGCTGTGTAAAGTGTGCCATCTACCGGCAAACAAAAAATAAGTAGCACTGTTTGTAAGTCAGCTAGTCAACTGCAGCAGAACCCTGTTTATCAGAGCCTAGGATGACCAGATGTCCCGACTTTATAGGGACAGTCCCGATTTCTGGATCTTTCTTATATAGGCTCCTATTACTCTCCACCCCCCATTCCAATTTTTCACATTTGCTGTCTGGTCACCCTAATCTGAGCCAATTGGGACCAGGGCCAGATCCGATCATCAAAAATTTGGAGAAGCTAGCACAGCGGTTCTCAAACTGTGGGTCAGGACCCCAAAGTGGGTCACATGACATCATTGCCAGGCTACAGCAAGGCGGAGGCCACTATGAAAAAGCAGATTTGTCTCAGACTGAAGCAAAATGTGGAAATGTCGTTCTACGAGCCCCTGAGCAACTAACCTGTTTAGATACAGAGCAACATCCATTGATGGGGACAGCGGAGAACATTATTTAAGTTACTCCTCAGCTGTGGCTTTTCAGAGTTCAGATATAGTGCAAATCTTTCTGAATCACTGGCTATACCGAATAGCTCATATAAAGTAGAGCTGGGAAACACCAGTTTGCTCCGGTAGTCCCTCGCTCTGCCAAGAAATGCGTGTGCCCTGTAGCATGTACTTCATTGCTTTGACATGAGGTTTCCATTGGGAGCACATTCCACTCCCCAATCCCTCTCCCAGCATGGCGGTTTCCAGGGATGGCCAGTCAGAACTTTCCCCATCCTTAATTCCACCCCATAACTGGGAGTTGTTTCCCCATGGACAACACTAAATAATTACTCTTTCCTTGGTGTTTGCATCTTTCAGATACATGTACCCTGTTACCGCGTCCCTCCCTTCCTGCTCATACACACTGCACGCATACATTGTGCCCTTAATCGTCCCTTCTGACTCATGTTTTCTAGCCCTCTGGATCACCTCTGTTGCCTTTTTCCTCAACTCCTTCCACTTTCAGTATCTTTACGACAAGGAGGGGCCCAGCCTCTCTTTTCCTATCTCGCAAAAACTGCTTTTCTATTTCAAAATATTCCAGGAGAGGTCACACTGAAACCCGAGTGAAGAACTGCTGTATAACATGTCTGGGCAAAGAGCTGGTTTTGGTGCATGAGAGAAAATGACAACTCTGCCAATATCATCATGTGGGACCAGGACATTACAGCGGCTAAAGGGATTTAATGGGCTTGTTTTAGCAAAACCATTTCAACAAGCATTTTGAAAGCCTGATTCTGCACCATTTGCCCCTGGGTAATGCCCACGGTTTGCAGTAGGAGGTTTGATTGTAGAAAGACTGTAGCCAAGATTTTCAGCAGTATGGAGCCCCCAGCAGCACACATTGTAAATCAGCTCACTTATTTGGGGGCCTAAATATGAACTTAGGAGCCTAGTCTAAAAATCTTGACTGGTCATATTGCTGCTGTGGGAATGTTTTGTTACCAGCCTGAAACTCTCATAAGGTTCAGCATGACAGGTCCTTGGGGAGCCCAGGTGGGGCTCGGGGAGTCTGCACTGCTCTATGGCAAAGTAGAGACCCCTCCCACCCTTTCCCCCAAAACCAGGTGGAATGACAAGTTCTACTCCCTTTTTGCTTTGAATTTTGTGGTTTGCACAGGATATTCTGGGAAATGAGCCCAACGCAGACTGAAACTGCACGTGGGCTCAGGCAGCAAAACGCAGGCGTAGTTTTGAACCCCTCACATGTCAGGAGTGTCTGGATCTGGAGAGTGGATGCATCTCATAACTTGCACAATTTGTATCTGGATTTGGATTTCAAATGCCCTCCAAGTTTAGGGGTACTCAGATCTGGAGGCTTAGTTGGGGTCAGTCTGTTAGTAGCTGTAGTATTTATTTGCAGTCTGGTAGTGCAGACAGCATGCTGGGGGCTTTCCACATTCCCATGAGAGATTCCATTCTAAGCAAGAGCTTCCAGGCTAAGAAAGACCCAAATCAGCAAGTTTCATCCAGCTTTCTTGTACATGCATCTCAAAAACCATCTTGACAGGAACGTTTAATGTAGTTATCCTCACAACACCTGGGATGTTGAAAGTACTGTTATCCCCACTCTTATAGATGGGGCAGAGGAAGGCTAAGTGACTTGCCCAAGGTCACATACAAAGTCTGTGGCAGAACAGGGGATTGGACCCAGGGCTTCTAAATCCTAGAGTAGGGTCCTAGCCACTGGACAATCCTTCCAGCTTCAACAAGAGTTTTCATATTTGGGCTTACCTTGAGCATTGCAAGACAGGTTAGTATTTGACAGGTGACACTGCATTTACAGTGTCTTCTAGCACACAGCAGCCAGGTAATGATTTGCTTCAACAGACGTATTAAGTGTCAATTGAAAATTTTTGGAGAATGGGAAAATGCTGTATCTGTATTCTGTCCCTGGACTGGATGCACATGTAGGCAATTAGGATGCATGTGCTGCTTGAAACAAGAATGTCCGAAGTTGTGGGCAGAGGGTCTCAGAGTTAGGCCTCAGTGCTGGAGGCCGGTTGAATCAGAAGGGTGTCTGGCAGGCTCAGAGTGACCAGATGTCCTGGTTTTATAGGGACAGTCTTGATGTTTGGGTCTTTTTCCTATATAGGGGCCTATTACCCCTCACTCCTATCCTGATTTTTCACATTTGCTGTCTGGTCACCCTAGGGAGGCTGGATTAGGGTGACCAGAGAGCAAGTGTGAAAAATCGGGACAGGGGATGGGGGTTAATAGGAGCCTATATAAGAAAAAGACCCAAAAATCATGAGTGTCCCTATAAAAGCGGGACATCTGGTCACCCTAGGCTGGATCTGCAGGAAGACATCATTCTAGACTCGAGCATCCTCATCTTAGTGATCTACAAGAAATGTTACTGTCAGCACTGGAGGGCAATTTTCTTCCACTCACTGAACAGGTGGGAAGAGGAAACGTGCTTCTCAGTTGAGATTAGGGGTGGCGAATCGTAGGCTGTTTAACTTTTCCAGCATTAAGTAACACAGCTGTTGATGGGAGGTGGGGAATGACTGCCCTCTGCTGGTGATCTGCTGTAAGTTATGACTTTTACTCCACTGCCTTGACAGGCCAAACCCACATGAGAGCCGTCTTAAACAGATGCTTAGGAACGGGCACTGTCAAGGGCAAAGGCCTGCACAGGCATTTATTTTTCCTCCATTTATTTGTTTACCACTTGTGA
This sequence comes from Dermatemys mawii, assembly GCA_007922305.1. Classification (NCBI taxonomy): domain Eukaryota; kingdom Metazoa; phylum Chordata; order Testudines; family Dermatemydidae; genus Dermatemys; species Dermatemys mawii. Next base: position 36,422,406 of record ML677342.1, on the reverse strand, counting down.
TGTGCAGAAGAACTGACAGGTGGTGCTGGGACTTTGGGATTCACCTGGGGAGGAGATAAATACAACTGAGGCAGAGCTGTGTACGGTGAGCAGAAACCACAGCTCTGCCCCTGTGAGGTGCTAAAGGTGCTCCACTCCTGCTGAAAGACATAAAAGGGCACTTAGTGTCTTGCAGATTTGGACCCCATGGGTCCAATCCAATAATGCCCTTAAGCACATGCGTATTACTCCAAGCATGTCAGCAGCCCTTCTGAAGCACAGGGGTAATTGCACTGATTTTAAGCCGTGCAGGTGAGTGCTTTGATGCATTGGGGGACACCGGATTAGGATCTGAGTACGCTGAAGTCGGAACAGGAAGGGAAATGTAGCTTCTAATGGCTTGATCTTGAATAGTACAGGAGCAGAAGCCGGCATATGTTAGCACTCCAGTTTATAACTGCTGGATTTAACAAAACTGAAATGCCTGGTACCAGCTCTGTGAGACTGTCTCAAAGCTTTCTGATAATAAAAGGCAGTGAAAAAGCATTTCCCATGTGAAACTCAGCTGTTAGACTATGCTGGCTGAATTCACCAGCTCCTGTACTGTTTATAATCTAGGAAAGCTGTGTGATCCCAGAACCTTTGCCCCCTTCTCCCTGTCCCCTGACTGCCCCGACCCCTATCCACACCCACACCCCCTGACTGCCCCCTGGGACTCCCTGACCCTTATCCAATCCTCTGGCCCCCTTACCATGCCGCTCAAAGCAGCGTGTCTGGCAGCCGCGCCACAAAGCTGGAGCTAGACACACTGCTACGCTGGCCCACAGGAGCATGCAGCCCTGCACCCAGGGTGCTGCCCACATGGCGGCATAGCTGCAGAGGAGAGGCCAGGGGTAGCCTCCCCGGCCAGGAGTTCAGAGGCCGGACAGGATGGTCCCACGGGCCGGATGTGGCCCACGGGCCATAGTTTGCCCACCCCTGCTTTAGCCTGATACTTAAAGAGTTCACAAGCCTCAAGCTTTTCCAGATGCAGATGATTATACCCGGAATAAGCAAGCCACACTAATCAGCCAGCTACCTGAAGGACTTGTGGCTGCCTTTGCCTGGGATTTGGAAGTGAGGTCCTTTAGGTGTTTCTTTTTTGTCTTGCTTTGTAATCTGAACTCTCCAGAAGCTGCCAAAAGCACCTAGCCCCATTGTCCAGCTATTGACATCTCAGTTTACACATGACATCTGACCAAGCCAGAGCACGTGCCCAGCAAAGAAAAGAGTTAGAGCAGGAGGTGGCTATAGTACTGGTAAATACAGCTGGTCAGGAGTTGTTAGATTCATTGGGAAAATGCTCCCTTGTCAGAAATGAAACTTTTCGCAGGGCAGGGCTGGTTCTGACAAATTTCCCAACTCAAAATATTTTTTTTAGAAATTTCAAATTTGTCTAAACATTCCCTTTAGACCTCTTTGAAATGAAAAGTTCAGGGATTGTGGAGGAGTTGGTTTGAAACAACTTTCCATTTAGAAATGTGTTACTTTATAGTTTGACACTGAAGCAAAACATTGCGATTGACCTGATCTCAATTTTATTTGAGATTTTGGGGTTCTGAACATTTTCAGGATTTTAAGTTTGTCCCAATTCAGGATGGGAAAAATTCAAAAAATCTCAAATTCTCCAAGGAAGGGAAAACCATTTCCAGGCCAGTTCTCCTCTTCTCCGCCCCTTCCTATTATAAGGTTTTTCCTGTTTTTGTTTTTACTCTGTCAAGTGTCTTCCACTTTCATGCACCCTTTTCACACCACCTCTTGAAAGAGATGGAGCTTTTAAATATCAATATATCTCAAGGAAGGTCAATATCATTCTACCCCCTCTACAGATGGAGAAACTGAGGCAAGGGAACCAAAGTGACTTACCCCACAGCACCCAGTAAGCCCATGATAGAGCTAGGACTAGAACCCACATCTTGTGACTCCCACTCCAGTGAGCAAGCCACTAGGCTACACTATCTTCCCCTTTCCTTCCTAGGAAATGAAGATGCTCAGCACTGTACAGGATTGGGTTCCTTGTCTTTCATGAGTTGATAGGCAGACAATGAGACTTCCTATTGGACCAACAAATAAAATGAGAGTCCCTTTTTGCCTTGACAGTCCTGGCATGTTACACCTTGACGGGCTTTGAGCTTTCACAGGATTGATTACTTTCCAGGGTCAATATAACTAAGAAAAATAAACCACTTGGGGTGCCTTTCTGATCCCATTACATCTCCCCAGTCCTTGGTCTCAGTTGCGAATAGCAAGTATTCTCCCAAGTGCTTCTTCATAGAGAGCCGTCACTCCTGTCCTGAGATGGAGCTTTGATGTAATGGTACCTAGGATGCCCATATTATTATTCTGCAGCTCCTATGCACAGGCTCTTCTATATGCAGAGAAGGGGTGGGGAGGCTATATATTAGTTCCTGGGCCTTAAATCTTGATGCTGCTGTATTAAACTACACTGAAAGAATCATGCTTTGCCCTGAGTTACATCCCAAGCAAACCCCTTAAGTCAATGGCATTGCAAGGACTATAAATGGGTATGAATTTGGCCCCAATTTGTTACTGGGATAACTCTCCGCTTTAATCAAGAGGAGTAAAAGAATGAAAATCATAATCTATCCATAGCACACGACCAGAAAAGGGCAGTCATCCCCCTCTTCCCCATCTGCATTTTTTAATGCTGTAAAAATTAATGGGCCAAGAATCACACACACTTAACTCAGAAACAAGTTTTTTCCCCATAGCTTCAGTGGGTGAAAAAGGGCCTGCCAGAGCAGGTGTTTCTACCTGCAGATCAGCAACTTATTAATAGTATTAATTTTATTGGAACAGCTTCTGCTGGCTTTCAAGCACTTTCCAGAAGTGGCTGAAGACTATACCATACAATGAAATGTAAGTACAATATTTCTATTCCAACTGATTCACTTTATAATTATATGGTAAAAATGACAAAGTAAGCAATCTCCAGTAATAGTGTGGTAGGACATTTGTATTTTTATGTCTGATTTTGTAAGCAAGTAGTTTTTGAGTGAGGTGAAACTTGGGGGTACTCAAGACAAATCAGGCTCCTAAAAGGCAGTGGTTTTCAAACTTTTTTTCTGGAAACCCAGTTGAACAAAAGTGTTGATGCGATGACCCAACGGATCTGGGGATGCGGGGCTTGGGGTGTGGGAGGGGCTCAGGGCTGGGGCAGAAGGTTGGGGTGCGGAGTGAGAGCTGCGGGGTAGGGCTGGGAATGAGGGGTTCAGGGTGTGGGAGGGGGCTCTGGGCTGGGGAAGGGGGTTGGAGTGGGGAGGTCAGGGCTCTGGGCTCAGGATGCGGGCTCTGGGGTGGGTTTGGGGTGCAGGAGGGGGCTTCAGGTTTGAGGGGGCTCAGAGCTGGGGCAGGGGTTGAGGTGCGAGAGGGGGTCAGGGCTCTGAGATGGGGGTACAGGCTCTGGGGTGGAGCCAGGGATAAGGGATCTGGGTTTGGGGGGCTCAGGGCTGGGGCAGGGGGTTGGGGCACAGGCTTACGCCAGGTGGCTCCCAGTCAGTGGCGCAGTGGGGGTGACAAGGCAGGCTTCTTGCCTCTTCTGGCACTACAGATCATGCTACGCCTCGGAAGCGGCCAGTAGCCGGTCCAGCTCCTAGGCGGAGGCGCGCAAGTGTCCCTGTGCCGCTCTCGCCCTCAGGCACTCCCACCCCCACCAGCTCCCATTGGCCAGGAACCAGCCAATGGGAGCATGTGGAGCCCCATGATCTCCCCACTTAGGAGCCGGACCTGCTGCTGGCCACTTCCAGGACGCAACAGGGTGTCAGAACAAGTAGGAATTAGCCTGCCTTAGCCAGGCAACACCGCCAACGGGACTTTTAACGGTCCTGCCATAGGCGCTGACCAGTGCCGCCACGACCCAGTGCCTTCCATTCTGCGACCCAGTAGTGGGTAGCAACCTGCAGTTTGAAAACCATTGTTATAAAGGGGTCCAGTAATCTGGAATGGTTGAGAGCAGCCCGTCTAGATAATATTTGTCCTGCCATGAGTTCAGGGGACTGGACTAGAAGATCTCTCGAGGTCCCTTCCAGTCCTACGATTCTATGATTCTTCTAGGGCTAATTTCAAGTCAGTTTTTAAAGAATCGCCCCCTCACAAGAAATGATTTTGTAGCATGTTTCACTGTGACTAAGGCATTTAATGTTCCTCCCTCCTAGAGGGCCAGATCCTCAGCTGTTGTACCATTGAAATGAATAGAGCTGCACTGATTTGTGCCCATTGAGGATAAATGTTTTTAAATCTCTCTCCTTCAAGCTGTCTTAGCCTGACACACAGCCTGGAACATTCATGTTACGATAACAAGTGTTTTTGCTTTACTTCTTCCATATCATGCTTATCTGCAATGTTTCAGGGACATCAAAGCCATATTGATAAATGGGGAGGGGGAGGAGGAAGCAGCTGGGTATGTCATTCACAACAGGGCTCAAAATCATGATTAGGAGAAGAGGGAGCACCAATTAAACAGGGTTGTAGTATATATATTTGTTAGAGTTGTTGCTATAGCAACTCTGCCTCACTTAACTACACAGTGCTCATTCACATGCCTAACCATCTTAGTCATCCCAGCTACCATGACCAAATTAATAGCTTTGCATCTTTGAACATTAACAAGGCTGCCCAGCAGCAGACTGGAGAGGTAAAGGTCCCCAGGAAAAGGAGAAGCAAGTGGCTCCAGGTGGTCTCAGCATTCGTGACTCATACAGTGTTTGGCCCCCAAGCCATTGCATAGGGGAAAGTATATTTTCTGTTCCGTGAAAGGGGCTGGAAGAACTGCAATTTCATGTTGCAATTCTCCAGTGGGCTCTGCTAACAGTGTTTGGCCTGCCATGGGCACTGCCCTTCTGTCCAGAGCCGTAACTAAACATTTTAGAGCAGGAGCGGGCAAACTATGGCCTGCGGGCCACATCCGGCCCGTGGGACTGTCCTGCCTGTCCCCTGAGCTCCTGGCCGGGGAGGCTACCCTTGGACCCTCCCCTGCCTTCCTTCTCCCCATGCAGCCTCAGCTCGTTGTGTCAATGGCATTGCGGCACTGCACGCTCCTGCGGGAGAGCGAGGCAGAGTGTCTGACTCTGGTCGGGTTGCCAGACATGCTGCTCCAAGCAGCATAGTAAGGGGGCAAGGCCAGGGCAGGGGGGTTGGATAAGGGGCAGTGGGTTCCAAGGGGCAGTCGGGGGGCAGGGGTGTGGATAGGAGTTGGGACAGTGAGGGGACAGGGAGCGGAGGGGGGCAGTTAGGGTGGGGGGTCAGGGGACTAGGAGCAGGGAGGGTTGGATGGGTTGATGGTTCTGAGGGGGACAGTCAGGAGGCGGGAAGTGGGAGGAGGTCAGATAGGGGGAGGAGCCAGACTGTTTGTGGGGGCCAGGCTGTTTCAGGAAGCACAGCCTTCCCTACCTGGCCCTCCATACAATTTTGCAACTCCGCTGTGGCCCTTGGGCCAAAAAGTTTGCCCACCCCTGTTTTAGAGCCTGGGGCGAGAAATCATATTTGCACCCCCTCGAGGCAATGTATGGGGTGGGGGTCATGTGCCCCCCCCAGATGTCTGTGTCACCTTTAGCACAGACGTTTTCAAATTGTGGGGTGTGTCTCCCTAGTGGGAAGCGCCCTACAGTTTGAAAAAGTCACCTCCGGCCAAGAGCTGGCAGATCAGAAGCTGGTGGGAGCCGCTTGGCCCACTCAGGCCCCTGGTTCTTTGTGCTGTGGCAATTGGGGAACTGTCTAGCTGCCTGGCAGCCCTCAATGCCTGCTCCCCAAGCCGGCTGCCTCTGCATGGGGTGTGCTTTGCAGGCAGGGTGGGCGACACAGCTCTGAGCTGTCTCCCTGACACACTCTTGTCTTGTCCCTGAAGGAACCTGGTGCCAGCCAGTGACACCGCCTGGAGTCATCCCCTGCCCATGGAGCCTGGCTGCCATGAGATGCCCCCTGTAATATTCATTCCCCCTCGGCACCTGCCTCTCAGCAGTGCGGTCAGACCCCAGTCACCACCCAGGGACTTGTCATGCCAGTCAGGGCAGTCTCCCCACACACCCTGCAGGCAGAGTGGAACTGCTCCTTGCTCCCCTGGGCTGCCCTGCTCCAGCCCCATGGCTGCTGAGCTCGGGGTCACACAGCCCAGGCTCTGAGCTCAGCCCAGCCCTCAGGAGCAGGTGGCTGCTGGCAGGGTGGACTCGCTCCTGCTGGCTCCAGAAACCAAGGCCGTGAGAAAAGAGTGACCCCCTGGGGTTACCATATTTCAAGTTCCCTAATAGAGTACATGGCGGGGGAAGGGGCAGAGGAGCCGGAGGGGGCATTTGAGGGGGTACTGGAGGGAGTATTTGGGGAGCACTAGACAGGGTGCCCGTGGCAGGGGTACCCACTGGAGATGAGCTGCCAGTGCTGGGGTGTGTGTGGAATTGGCTGGCTTAACAGGGGAGCCCCAGCTGCTGATGCTCTGAGGGGATGCAGCCTGCAGCTGCTGCTTCCCTCCCCGCATTCCCGTGTCCCCTTGTCTTTCCCATCCCCCTTCCCCACTGTCCTCTGCCTGTATTCCCCTCCCCCACATCCCTCTTCTTTTGCCCCATCCCGCTCCTTCTCTCCTGCCTCTCCCACCCACACCTCTCTTTCCCCATAGCCCTCACTCCTTACCCTGGACCCCACAGACACTCACCGTAAGAATGGTGGCCATATAGGGCACCCAGCATACATAGAAGGGGAAGCTGACCAGCTTCACTAGGATCCAGGAGGTGGCGTCCTGACAGGAGAAGTAGTTTTGTGCCACTCCCTCTGTTCTTGGCCCGGGTCTCTGCTGGGGTGAGACAATACCCCTCCACCCAGGGACCAAACTACCCCTATGGACTCCAGCCAATGCTGCTGGACCCAATCCTGCAGGGGCCACTGATGCTGCTGGGCCCGATCCTGTGCTTCCACCCTTTTTTCCATCCCCACCGGCTCCACCCCCTGGGCAGCTGTCCCTCTTGCCTTGCTAATTACAGCCCTGCTTCTGTCATTTGCCAACCCTTGTGTTTTTAATGTAGCTCACTATTGTGTTATGCATTGTGATGTGTCCCAGCTCATTCATGCGTAATACAGTAGCATATACAATTCAAACACAAGCAAGGAACAGAGAACAACTCCCAACTGAATCTTCAACTTCTGTGATTTCTGGTCTCATTCTTCTCCACACTCCTCCTTCTCCCATGTCCGGGGAAAGGTCTAACTTTGTTGGGCCCTGGGACCCGGCCTGCCAGGATTAAGATTCACTTAACAAGATGCTGTGTTTAAGATGCTGTTTCTTGGAGGAACATCTCCTGCCCTGGAGCACTCACAGAGCCGGTACCTATTGCTTATGTCCAAAGCTACGATTTAATCCATGGGTATTTTTAATAAATATCATGGAGAAATCACAGTCAAAAACAAAAATTCATGGTCCGTGACCTGTCCATGACCTTTACGATAAATCACCCTGACTAAATCTTAGCTGGGGGGCCCCCAGGGAGCTGCTATATTGGGGGACCCCTGGGGTCAGCCCTATTGGCTGCTACTTGAGCTGTCCATGGGGCCAGCAGCACCAACCGCCGCTGGGGTGGTTCTGGGAGCCAGCAGCTGGGGGCTTCTGAGCAGTCGCTGGTGCAGCTGCCCCCATATCGCTGCTCAGGCCATCCCTGGGGTCCTCTCACTTGTAACATCAAATAGTATTTACATCAGACACAAAGAACCCCGGCGTCCTGCTTGCTGAGGGCGGGAATCCCACAGCGCTTTAAGTTCCCTGAGTGAATAATGCGACTGTGTCCCTCTCTGCACCCCATATTTGAGTTTGTGCAGCTTGTGGGCAAAGCTGGTGAGCCACCGCTCAGCCTGAAATATGGGTAACACCCCCATCATGGGTAACACCCCCATTCACTCAGTGCCTGGCCACTCCACACCACTGCTCCACTCCCCCATCTCCTGCACCCCTTCAGGCCCCAGATCTCCCCCCCACCCCGCCTCATTTCTACCTTGGTCCCCTAGTCACCTCATAATCCCCCCCCACCATCACCCCTCCCTTCCCAATCTCTTTCCTATTAGTCCTACCAGCCTTCCCCCGCCCTTGGCTCTGTTCTCCATGGCCCCGAGGCTAAAACAGCCCCGCCTCCTGCTCAACTCGCACGCTGATTGGCTGGCCCTATTGGCCTGATTAGCATCTTCAGCAGCGGCTCCTTCCCTCTCAGCCCCACCTCCCTGCCGGCTGCGAACGTCATTCATCCGCCGCCTCTCATTCGTTGAGTTGAATTGTCAGTCAGAAGGAACGCCCCGCCCTCTGGAGTGTCCCTCCCAGGCTCTCCCCTGCTTCTTTCATTCCGTGCATGGCACTGAGCGGGAAGGATCTCGGGCGGAGGAGAGCTACTGGCTGGTGCGGAGACTGAAGCAGGTTCAAGTCCTGGGGCAGCCTCATACAGAGGGCAGCAGCAGGAGGAAGAAGAGGTAGCAGCCTTTGCCCCGGTAATTGTTTTCCATTTCAATATTAAGAGCGTTATATCTTTTTTAAGGCCCCATTTTGGGGCATTTTATACAAGACTTTGTTTTCTGGTCATTTCCTTCCTGTATCTCTTCCTCCTTAGGAGCTTTGTTTTGGGGGGTCCTGTCTGCTCCCTGATGTACGTGTGGCATGAGTGAGAGCCACAGTTCAGGCTGTGGTCAAGATTATAATTCAACTGAAGCCTGGTCTGCTGTTATTTATTACTGCAGTCACAGGCTTCACAAATACCAGCATTATAGGCAGCACTTCTGAGGGAGCAGTTCTGTTATAATAAATCCTGCTTGTCCGTTTGCTCCGTCCAGTTATAACAGGAGCATTGCTGCTACACCTACAGGCCATGTTCACATTGATGTAGGATAATGAGGGTTTTGTGTGTCTTGCCACTGCTAAACCATACCCCCCCTCTAAGGATGGCTGACTTACAAGATGCCTCTAGAGAGCAAATTGGTTCTGCAATTAGAGTGCACTGAAAATTATTTCCACTTTAGGGAGAGTACCATTCCTCCTGCTCACAAAGGCTTTGTTCTCGCTCCACTTCCTGCAAACTACTCCATTCAAATGCCGCCTCGAAATTAAACTGTTTCAGTAACTATGGGAGCTGCTTGCAGTCTTCTGTATCTCTTGCCGGTATCTAATATTTCCTCTGCTCATTCAGGAAGGGAGGGTGTCCCCGAGACAGGCGGATTCCTTGTCAACAACTTAATCTTTTTCTGAAAGGAAGCAAGGTGTATGTTGTTAACACAGTAAAATGGGTTGGTTATTCATGTGTTCTTTTCTCCAAAATAGCAAAAGTGAGGATGAAAAGGACAAACTAATCAGTTGCAAGACTTTGCTGATGTAAATGAGTCAGGCCACGGTGAAAACACACAGGGCTTAGATACTGTTGAAATATCTGAAGCCCTATCGCTAAGCTGACAGTTTGTGTGCTGACATTGAACCTGGAGTGAATTTTTATGGCAGAGCCATAAAACTCTAAAAGCAAAAGTTCATAATTAGTGGAAATGCTGATGCAGCATTTGAGTAGGAAATGTTAATCCAGTTGATATTTTTAGAACTAGCTTCTACAAGCCTTGGTTTGACCTGTTGTCTATTTGGTGAAAGAAATGTCAGTGATTATTTGAAATGTCATTGTTGCATTCTAATTTTATTTCATCTTATTATTATACGTTTAGATGCTTGTGTTCTGTATGAGTAAAACTGAGAAAGTCAAGTAATAGCATCAACCAGTAGTCAGTTAAAGGAAACTCTACTGCATTTAAGATATGGATCAAGCTATAGTAGAAAAACTACTTGTTTCAGAAAAAATGTTACTATTGTGACAATTGAATATCTGCTTTGTCGACGTGTGTATGTACATATTTGTGATCATGAGCTTGGTATGCCCAGATTTTAATATACAAGGGCCTTCTATGCTCATCATGACTCTTTGGAAATAACATACCTTGGTGTCATATGACTCCGATAGGTGATATGTGACAAGAAACTAGAAGCTTGTCTCATATAAACTGAGATTGTGGTGAGACTACAAATTGTAAGCTCTTTGGGACACGGACTGTCCTTTTTTTTTTTTTTTTTCTATGTTTGTACAGTACCAAACACAATGGGGCCTTAGTCTGTGATTAGGGGTCCTAGGCTCTATGATACTACTACTAATAAAAGAAAAAGCCATTGTCATTGCATATATAGCATGCTGTGCTTTGGTGGAAGCTCATTAAATGTTCTGTTAAATTGCAACAGAAGTTTCCATTTCAACAGTAACAGTGGAAGGAACCATTTCCTACTGTTGCATGAGATAGTATCTAATTTTAGGTATGTGTTTTCAGAGTCTTTTTGTTGTTCAAGAGGGAACACTTTTTAAAAAGAAGTATTTGGCTGTTTAATGTGTTTGGAATGACCTTTGCTTATAACAGTGAATCGTTCCCATATTGCTGCTATTTAGGTTACATCTAATTTTAGTGTGCAACCTGAATAGTTAGGCTTTGTTCTGGGCTTTCCTTCAGGAAAGTATCTTCTCTTCCAAACATAGGGTAGTTGTGGAACTGCTACTGGAACAGGAGGAAGCAGTGACCATGGATCTTCTGGTTTTGTCCCATTCCTCCCCCACTGCATCTCCTGTCTATAGCAATGCTGGGAGTCCCAGAGAGTACCTCAGACTATTGTTCCGAAACTTGCTGTCTCTCCTCACTCTGCTTTTCGCAGTGAAACCACTCAGGTTCTGCTGAGTTAAGGCCCTTCACGCTTGAAGGAAGCTTCATGAGCTGTTCACCATCCACAGTCCTTATGAAAATTCTTCAGACTAGGGCACCAATCCTTCACACGGTTTTGCAAGTGCTTAACTTTCCTACCATGAGTCTTCCCATTGAAATCAGTGGAACTACTTGTTGTAGTAGAAGTAAGCACATGCTTTTGCAGGACTGAGCCCTGAAATAGATCAGCACCTTCTACAAAATAGCACTGTTGACACAAGGCAAGGCTGTTTTAGCACTTATCAAGATCATTTTATTAAGAACTGCAGAATAGTAACTGCCAGATCACTCTATTAAAGACTTTTTTCGCATTGTGTTGTGAGATAAGAACTTTTATGAGCCTCTCGGTATCTCTAGACATAGGCTTTCCTCACACTAGCACTTTTGTCAGTAAAAGTTTTGTTGGCCAGGAGTGTGAAAAAACCACCTCCTTGACTACCATAAGTTCAAACTACAAAAGCACTAGTGTGGGCAGAACACTGGGAGATGCTCTCCTGCTGACATAGCTACCGTCATAGATGCCAACTCTAGAGCTGGAGCACCCACAGAAAGAAATGGTGGGTGCTTAGCCCCCACCAGCCACAGCTGTTTGGTGATGCCCCCAATAAGCTAATCAGGGAGAGGCTTGGAAGAGGGTGGAGATCAGTGTGCAGGGGCCTTGGGGAGAGAGTGGAATGGGGAGTGGGAAGAAGTGGAGAGAGGGCAGGGCTATGGGAGAAGGGGCGGATTGGGGGCAGGACCTCATGGCAGAGCAGGAATGGAACACTCTCAGGGAAAATTAGTAGTCAATACATATGACTGCTGCCCCTTGGTGTGGGTGGTTTAGTTATGCCGGCGGGAGAGCTCTCTCAGGTTGGCATAGAGAAGATGTATGAGAGACCTTACAACGGCACAACTGCTTTGGGACAGCTGTGCTGATGTAAGGTCTGTAGTGTAGTCATAGCTTTATGATCTAGTACTTCTAGCTATTTGGACTGTGAGAACTCTAGCTTACAGCTAGTGTCACAAGTACTGAAGTTTACATGTATCCTCTAATCTCTCTCTCTTTTTTAATTTCCTGTGCTGAATGTCTCAAACTGTGTAGGTCAGAGTCTTGTTCCCCACATAAATACTTTAGATTTAGCGTTTCTCCTCCCTTGTTGGAGGTTACAAACTCACTGTTGGATTGATCTGGCTATGCAATGATAAGGGAAAAAGAGGCCTAAAATTCACCTGTCTCTCAGATGGCCTGTTTACTATTGCTGTTTGAGACAATCAGCATCTGCAAATGCATTGTATAATACTTTCTAATGCTATAGTGCTTCTTTCATCTGAGAATCTCAAGGCACTTTACAAATGTCAATTAAAATTGTGTTGTAACTCCTGTGATGGGTACCTAAATTAGGGGGACTAGATGTCCCGATTTTATGGGGACAGTCCCAATTTTTGGGTCTCTTTCTTATATAGGCTCCTTTTACCCTCCACCCCGGTCCTGGTTTTTCACATTTGCTGTCTGATCACCCTAACCTAAATATCCCCATTCTGTAATTGGGGAAACTGAGGCACACAGCATTGAAATGACTACCCCAGTGTCAGAGTGAATCAGTGGCAGAACATGGAATAGGGTCCAGAACACCTGACTCCCAAATACAGACTCTGGGCTGTCTCATACATACACGTATGTAATTTAAGGCCATCCTTAATGGACTTGCCCCATATCTCTCATTCAGCAAAGCACTTTCCTCCAAGTGAAGTAGCACTGAGGGAATCTGCTAGGTGGAGGGAAGTTGTTTTGTTTTTTTTAATAGACCTCTAAAGGGAAGTTCATTCAGACCTGGAACTCGCCCAATTTCATTATTATAGTCTGCTTTATGTCTGCTAAAATGATGAAGTGTGTGTGAGAGAGAGTCATACTTGGGAAGATCAGCCATGTTTAGTTAACAAAATACCCCAAACCTCCATATCTTTGCCAAGAGTAGGGCCCTTTGTTTTCAGTTTTTATTTTATTTAATTTTACCTGGGAATTTATCAGTGTTTATTACCACCACAACAAAAATGGGTGAAAATCAGTGCAAAAAAACTATTAATTTTTCTGGGTAAATATCGGGGTTTATTTTGGTGGATGGAAAGATGGGGGAAGATATTCAGTAGATTAATGCTTTGAATTCCATTCATCAATGTGGTTTGCTGCAGAACTAAAACAGAACTCAAAACACAGTACTACCTCTGAGTTTAAGAAAACAATATATCACCAATTCTCCAATAAAACTTTTCATTTGCATAAACAGTTTACTGTTGTAGACTTGGAACTATTAACCTCTAAATATTTACATTTAAGAATTGGGCCACACCATTTGCAGTGCATACACTCAACTTCATCCTTTTCTTGTTTTTTTAAAGCTTTCGAATACTTTCCTATGCTCTGAAATGTATTCCGATACAGATTTTCGTTTTCTTCCTGTTTTAGTGTGTAAAATCTTTTAACTGTTATCTGCGAACAGCTTGAAATGTGTATGTGGTGGGTGTGAGATTCATCAGTACGTTCAGATGCACACGCACTTCAGAGCTTGCGTGAGTGCCTGTTTGTTTATTAGTCTGTGTGTATATGCAAAGCTGCCTGTTGAAGTAAGACACATGTTATCATAATACATATATCTCATGCAATGTATTGTATTCTAATAAAACAAGTTATTTTTTATATATTTGAATTATACAGAAGTGGGGTGAAAATCAGAGAAAAAATAAAAAAATGCTTTTTGTAAAACCCAGGAATTTTTCAGTAAAAATTGGTTTGCACTGAAAATGAAGGGGCTTAGCCATTATTCAGGACTGTGCAGATCCACAAAACAATTGCTACTCTATATGTAACAGCACTGGCTGGGCCAAAGGTGGTACTAGGTAATAAACATTATGTTTCCCTAGAAACTCAGGAAGCTTAGCGAGGCCTGTTCAGTCCTTTAGATTAAGAGTTCCACCCTATATTTAAAATAAATATTTATTACTGATTCTAGTTATTGATAAGTGTGTTCTATATACGAAGGGAAAATTGTAATAATTTGCTCAAACCAGCACTCTGAATTTTTGTATGGGAAGAAATACTTGAAATGTTATGTTTATGATCAATTGTCATTGAAACTGAGGGATGGCTGGAAAGCCTTTGAACATGAATTGCAACTCTGCTGAAACATATTACTAAGTATTAAAGCAGTAATTCGTGATCCAGATAGCTTCAATGTTAACTTGAAGCAGACTTTGCTTTAATTGGCTCTGTGAACTACATGATTCAATTGGGGATGTAATTGTACCTTTAAAAGTATAATGAATATTTTTCCCTAAAAGCAGCATTTGAAATTTAACAAATCCATAATTGTACTAACAAAAACATTTGCTTCTAGATAAGTGCACTTGTATAATACTAATAATTAGTTTGAACTGGCCAGATGCCTCCTGATAAGATACTTCACTGCAGAAAACGGCCATCCAATATGCTGAAGAATGTGGACTCAGTTAAACAATGACACAGAATGTAAGCAATATTGTGCTAAAAATTACTGGCTATATTGAATCAAATTCTGGTTATATAACACAGTTCTGTTTAGGGCTGTTTCTTACTATACTATCAGTTACTGAAAGTACAATGGGGGGAAAGTCTAGTTCTGATTATGCTGACAGATTTTAGATGGCATTTTATTCTTCTTTTAGTTCCTGTGTTCTCTCTTCTTCTTCCTGTTCACAGCTGCACCTCTGCTTACATCTCTGCTTTCACTTCCTTTTGTATATGTGTTTTCTCACAGTTGACTTCCCTCCTTCTTCGGGTTGTCTTATGTACCAAAACATCACCGCCTCAACTCAGATCCCTCTTTAAAAGCACACTCTTCTACAAACCCTTCCAGCACCCACTTACAAACTACTGTATCTAAAAGGTATTATCACTGCCTTGATTGTTCTTCATCTGAACAGTTGTTGTGCTGCAAATCCAAATTGTAATTTTATAGAAGCTCAGTCTTTCAGTTTCTCATTTGAAGGGTCTGCCCCCACGGGCCTGTTTGTCTTACTACATTTTTATAAAGAAGTAAATAATTGTGGCTCTCATTTATATTTTTAAAAAATTAAGGTTAAGTTTTGCCTTTGATTGGTCTGTAAGTCCCACTGAAGTCAAAGCATTTTGTGGAGCAAGATTTAGGTCTTTATTTTAAAATGCAAAGGTCCATGTGAGCTGGAAATGAGGAAGTGAATTGAAGAGAATGGAACAAGGGAGATCAGTTCAGGGGAATGATAAGAAAGATGGGATGAAATAGAAATGAATAAGTAATAGACCTGGGGAAGGAGAGTTCAGGACAAAAAAAAAAAAGTGACTCATTTATTTTATTGGGATATATGGTACTGTACCTGGAATTAAATCTCCTGCATTCAAAGAGGAAAGGGATTACTGTTTTGTTTATAAGTGCCCATTCGTTGCAGTGAGGTCATTCAATTCAGTTACAAGAATGAGGTTGGGTGCTTTGTTTGTCTTAATTGTAGTTCCTAGTTTAAGATATTTAGTACTGAGAAAATGAAACCAGCCTCAGACAATGCTGATGTATCTTAAGTGTTACTTTTGCATTGCAATCTCAAATAATTTTTGGCTTCTTATGTATAGAGCATTGATTTGAAATTGCATAATAATGGCAAACAAATGTCTAAAATTTAAACTGTACTCAAAATTGAATTTGCCATGCCTAAACAATGACAGTTTTGTAGCATGAATTTAATTTTGTTTGATCAGACCTTGTTCTTTACAAAGTTATTTTTGCCAGCACTGCTGATTAATTCCGACAGGCCAGCTGTGTACTGTCACAACCTGGTGAGGATTTACTCTATTAAAAAAAGCATTTGTTTTTAATACTAACAAGACTTTCATTACTCTGTCTACAGACACTAAACTAATGTTTGTTACAACAAACCCAGTACACTTATGTGCTTCAAATCACACTTCCTTGAAGTGAAAGGTATATACATACAAACAAAGGAGCAGTGTACAGTTGAGAAACAGAGTACGGTTGCTGTGTAAACAGGGGTAGCGTTCTGCTACAATAGAACCTCAGAGTTATTGGGAATGGAGGTTTGTTTGTCTGTAACTCTGAACAAAGCGTTATGGTTGTTTTTTCAAAAGTTTACAGCTGAGCGTTGACTTAATACAGCTTTGAAACTTTACTATGCTGAAGAAAAATTCTGCTTTTATCCATCTTATTTAAATGAAACAAGCACAGCAATCTTGTCAATTTTTTTAATTTTCTTTTTTTTTTTAGTAGTTTACATTTAACACAGCACTGTACTGTATTTGCCTGTTTTTCTTTTATATTTTTTGTTTCTACTGCTGCCTGACTGTGGACTTCCGGTTCCAAATAAGGTGTTTGGTTGACCAGTCAGTTGATAATGCTGGTGTTTGTAACTCTATTCTGTGGGAAGTGCAGAAATGCAAATATGTGGGGGGGGGGGGGGGCAGAGAGGGAGATAATTTTCCTAGGCATTTTGTTAGATACTTTTGAACAGTTTTCAAGGAAATTGTTATCATCAGATTATACTTTATGATATTTCCCTTCCATTGTATAGTGTTTAGCAGCTGATTTGGTAATTTAAAAGACATTATAACTTCTGCTACAAATATTCAAGTTATGTTTGATTAAGATAGTGTCATTCCCTAATGTAATTTGTGATCCACCTATAAATCATTTTAAAAAAACAAACCAGGAAGCATTTCACTATTCAAAAATGGCTTAGACACCTTATGATAGTCTTGAATTTGTTACTAGGTAGGGACTCCCTGTGCAACTTATTATTCAGTTAGTTTTGATCTTGTGAGCATATTATTGCTCAGTTGAACAAACATGTGCCTTATGAAAGCAGATGTGTGTGCATGTGAAAGCTAGCCCAGCTCTGTATTTGGCTGGGAAAGCCTGGCTTTGGTGTAACACAGGAGCAAACATTAAAATATAACAAAACTCTGCTACCTCTGGCCCCATACTGCAAAGTTCTGAGGATTATCAACACTGCATCCTTCATCTGATGTCTTTTTAGTCACTAAGCTCTTTAGACTGTGTCTTTGTATGTGTTTGTACAGTTCCTGACACAATGGGCCACAACCCTATTTTGAGCCTTTGGGGTTGCAATTATTATTAACATTTATATTATGGTGGTACTTAGAGGCCTATCAGGCCAGGAAATCACTGTGCTAGGTGCTGTATAAATGGTAGTTCCTGCCCCAAAGACCTTGCAATCTAACCACAATCCAAATAATAATAATTGAACCGAATGGGATCTGAGGAGATTCAGCACTTCACAGGATTGGGTTCTGGGTTTGTAAGCTAACTCTACCAGGATCTTTCAAGGAGGCTCTGAAAAATCACACCCTGCAGAAATGCATAGTCACCAGTTGTCCCAGCAGAGCTCCATTTTTTAAGGGCTGAAATAAGAGTCTAGAGGCAGAAGAGACCTGTTGGTTTATCTTGTTTATTGCCTATTTTACATTTACGAGTTTTTCTCTCGTCTAGTTTTACAGGTGCTAAGTAACTGGGTTTCCATTACTTCCCTTCCGAGACTATTGCATAGGTCAATATATTTTCTTAGACAGGAAGTTTTTCCTGACCTTCAGCCTACATTGTCCTTTTCTGTACTATCATGTATAATTCTCTCCTCCTTGTTTACACTGGTGCTCACTGGTCGCCATTTAAAGGTCAATATTGGCCAGGAGCAGTTTTCTATTCTAAGTACATGGCGCAAATATCAGGTAATTTGTGGCACACGCTGACTTAATTCTGCCCTCTGTTCAATAATAAATGTACCAGTTTTCCAACATTCCGTGGACTCGTGGTATGTCTACATTGCTCATTAAGCCCGAGCTCTGACTCAGGTTTGAGCCCAAGCACCACTTCTGTCCACACACAAATCAGTTGACTTCGGTCAGCAAGCACTCAGGACCTGGGTCTTAGGATTCTGACAGGGGGTGAGTCAGAGCCCAAATCCCACTGAAACTCAGGTCCAAGCCCTGCCATTTTGCAATGTGGACCCAGCTCAAGCCAGAGACCCAAGTCATAAGGTCTACGTAGAGCAGTACAGTCACATCAGCATAGCTGTGAGGACCCCCTTCCCCTCTTCTGCAGAGATACTTTCTTCTTACTGGCTGCCACAAAATATTATTGATTATAAGCTGAGGACTCCCCTAGCTCCCCTATCTGATGTGTGTCGGTTTCTCCCTCTTATGCTAGCAGGCATAGAAATGTGAACATGTGCTTAAGTATTTCTAGATTTGATTTATTTTATTTCCTTTTTCTCAGGTGAACTATAAGAAATGCTCTCCCGGTTAAGAGTAGTTGCCACTCCCTGTGCATTGGCATGTCGTGCCGTACACACGAAAGAAAAAGGCAAGCCGCTGATGTTAAACCCAAGAACAAACAAGGTTAGTAGTGTGCATTTATCAAACATCTTATCTCCAGCTAGTAACAGTCCTATGGACCTTGTTCTGGGTTTGAAGATTGTACTACTGTGAGGTCAGGGACTTATTCTGTTCATTGCTGGATCAGTGCCAGAAAAGATATACAAGACTGAGGATTCTGTGGTGATTTAAAGTTTAATATCTTAGAACAGAGGTGGGCAAACTATGGCCCGCGGGCCTGTCCTGCCCAGCCCCTGAGCTCCCGGCTGGGGAGGCTGCTCCTAGCCCCTCCCCTGCAGCCTCAGTGTGCTGTGCGAGCAGCGCTCTGGGGGGCAGGGCTGCGTGCTCTGGCAGATCAGCATGGTAGTGTGGTAAGGGGTCTGGGGGTTGGATAAGTGGCAGAGCATCTTGGGGAGCGGTCAAGGGACAGGGAACGGGGGGGGGGTTGGATAGGTGTGGGAGTCCCAGGGGGTCTGTCAGGGGGTGGGGGGGTGGATAGGGGTCAGGGGACAGGAAGCAGAGGGGTTGGATGGGAGTGGGGTCCTGGAGGGTGATTAGGG
Source organism: Dermatemys mawii (assembly GCA_007922305.1). Classification (NCBI taxonomy): domain Eukaryota; kingdom Metazoa; phylum Chordata; order Testudines; family Dermatemydidae; genus Dermatemys; species Dermatemys mawii. The sequence continues at coordinate 36,403,683 of ML677342.1, read as the reverse complement.
TTGAGGGGGGTCTCAGGAGGGGTGGTCAAGGAACAAGGAGGGGGGTTGGAAGGGTTGGGGATTCTGAGGGGGACAGTCAAGGGACAGGGAGCAGATACTGGGTGGGGTCCCAGGGAGGTGGTTAGGGGCGGGGATCCTGGGAGGGAGTGGTCAGGGGACAAGGAGTAGGGAGGGTTGGATGGGTTGTGGGCAATGTTCCCTCTAATTTTTGACAGGCCATGTGTGCAAAACATTTCTGTGCAGATGTTTGTGCTTCTGTGCAAATTTTTGTGCGTGCGGTGTTTTCACCATGTGCACGGGGTTTAGGATCTCTGTGCGTGTGCACAGCTTAGAGAAAACAGTGGTTGTGGGTTCTGAGGGGGCCAGTCAGGGCGCGGGAAGTGGGAGGAGGCAGATAGGGGGTGGGGGCCAGGCTGTTTGGGGAGGCACAGCCTTCCCTACCCAGCCCTCCTTACAGTTTTGCAACCTTGCTGTGGCCCTTGGGCCAAAAAGTTTGCCCACTTCTGTCTTAGAACTATGATGTCAGAGCTAGAAACAAAGAACTTCTGCCATTTTCACTCCTACAAATCCCTGATTTCCAATGGCATAACAAGGGCGCTACCAAATTCACTGCTATGAAAAACACATCACTGACTGTGAAATCTGGTCTCCCCTGTAAAATCTGGTCTTGTGTGTGCTTTCACCCTATACTAATACTGATTTCACTGGGGAGCCTGGCATTTCTCAAATTGCGGGGCCTCACCCAAAAGAGAGTTGCAGGGGGTCACAAGGTTATTTTAGGGGGGTTGCAGTTTTGGCCCCTCAGCAGCAGCGCAGAAGTAAGGGTGGCGATACCATACCATGCCATCCTTCCTTGTGCACTGCTGCAGGCAGTGACGCTGCCTTCAGAACTGGTGGCCAGCTAACAGCCACCGCTGACCAGTTGCCCAGCTCTGAAGGCAGTGCTGCTGCCAACAGCATTGCAGAAGTAAGGGTAGCAGACCGTGAACCTTGCACGTAACCCCCTCACGCGCGCACACAACTCCTTTGTGGGTCAAGACCCGTAAAATTGCAACACAGTGAAATTTCAGATTTAAATAGCTGAACTCACGAAATTTATGATTTTTAAAATCCTATGACCATGAAATTGACCAAAATGAATGGTGAATTTGGTAGAGCCCTAGGCATAACATACTAATTTATATTTCCATCCCCCAACATGAATTAAAAATCCCATCTTTCTGATTATCCTCTTGCGTTTGTCTAGTTTAATTCCAACTTGGCTTTAGTATTTCAAGAAACACTAAAGCTCAAGACCAATATTTTATATCCTTGATACCAGCTTTGAATCCTGCCTTTTGAGTGGTAGAAAGTATTGAACTCTAATTCTAAGTCCTCTTAGTTGTGGGCTAGAACAAAGCCATCTCAGTGTGAAACACACTCACCCGGCTCCCCTGCCATGAAGAGGACCAGCAAAAGGGTCACACAACTTAGAAACAGAGTTTGAGTGGGACTTAAGTTGTATGTCAACATTGTATTGGCCCTCTGCATTGAGGAGGAATTTCACGCTAAGAAAACAGCCTCTTAACTGCAGAAGGAGATGTTCAATGGCAGCTGCAATCCATGGGGACAATGGAACGCTCAAGAGTTAAGACAGGGGTAATGGGAGCTGAAGACAGCCTTTTTTAGCAGCTGGTCCAAGGCTGTGAACCAAGGTCCTTCCTATAAGAGATGAGGAAGATCACAAACCTGATTGGCTTGGACAAAAATAAAACACCTGTCTCTTTGTTGTATCCTACCCATAATAGGAGAAAAAAAAATCCTTTACTCTCCTGCTTCTGGAATGGTGGAGAAAAGAACAGAGAGATATAAAGAGTGATTCCTGATTACCCCTGAAAGGAGGGAGAGAAGACAAAACATATGTCTTTGTACAGACCACTTTACTTGGATATATAAAATTTGATAGGGTTTTCAGATACACAGGGATGAGTGCTGTATAAACACCTAGACTGAGAGAGATCTCTAGTGCCTACTAAAATCATGTAGAAAGTGAAGTGAGAGTGGAGTGTGAGGAGAATTATGTGATTTGTCAAGGTACAAAGTCTTGTGACTTCTCAAAGCTAAAAGCTCTTGGCAGACCAGGGGAAATTATTTCAAAGCCCTCGAGCTTTTCCAAGTATTGGTTGTGCACCAATGGTCAAAAAGGAAAAGAATACCTGATTGCTTGTGGCAGTAGCTGCTACATTTGTTTTTGTTTGAAGGACGTGGTTTTATGATAAATGGAGCAAAATGCAGTATTTGAAGGGAATAAATTTTTTGTTGCACTTAATTCACAGTATCAGTTTTGATTCAGACAAATAACAATGAAAAAAGGACCCTTCTGATCTGTGAGGAGTCTGTTATCCTCTGGCACCTGTTTGAGTGGTTCTAGGAAACGATTAGGTGATACCAGTTCTCTGTTAGGCGACAGGTAGCAATACTAAATGAGGTCCCTGGTTCAGCAGCTCAGCAGAGAAATGACTGTCTGACTGGAAGTGGAAAATGATATACCCTGGCAATTGTAGACTGTCTTGCTGTATTGGAGATGTGACCAATGACTGGGGTGATCTGAGGAAAAATTGCACTGCTGCACCGGAGGTATGGATAAATAACAGACTTCAGTTTCCATTGCTGTAAACCTGCTGAGATTGTTGTCTCATTGTAGGCTCTTTTGTTGGCAGGTCTCCTGGCGTTTCAGTCTCATTCACTTATGTTACTTAATGTTTTGTCTCCCTTTACCACCTGGGACTTGGAACCCATAATAATGGGGACTAAATGCCATATTAAAAGCTGTAAGATGCCTGCTGGTGAAATGTGCAGACCCAAATCCCAACCCCCCACCTTTTGTGACCATTAAACTTCCCACCCCAGAACTCCTCTACCTGCTTCACTGCTTGGCAAACACAAGAATTTTGTTGCTCTTACCTTTTCACCCAGGAACTGGTTCCCACAAGGGCCGAATGCATAAATTAACTGAATTTGTTTGTTTCAAAAGTCCAGCTTTCAAGTTCTATTGTTAGGGCAGCCCCAAGAAAGGTCAAAAGCTATATTGGTAATGTCCTTGTCACTTCAACCAAATGATTACAGAACATACTGTAACTGCATGAACCTGTCTTTACATTCTTCCATGATGTTTGTCTTCACTAAGCTGCTCTTTGACAAAGACTCCAATTACAATTACTTAAATTTAAAGGCCTTTGGTTATGTCAGAGTTAACTGCAGTGTAAAAATAAGGAAGCTTGTTTGCTGCTTGGAATATAGTTAACCAAATACATTTGTTTACTATAGTCAACTATAAATGTTGTTCCAGTATTTACTATTTGTACTGTGTGGTGCCTAGCAGCATCAGTCATGAACTAGGGCTTTGTTATGCTAGGCAGTGTACAAAGACAGTACAAAAGGATGCTCTCTGCACCAAAGAGCTTACAATCGAAGCATAAGCAAAGAGGCAACAGATAGATACAGACCGAGAGATCAGGGAGGACAAGGAAAATAATTGTTTAGCTGTTTTGACAAGTGTAGCTGAGTTTTATTTTCAGTTAGAATACTTTATGATATACTAATGTGCTGTTACGTTTTATGGAAGTGGTTTAATGTTAAAATGAGAGCTCACTGTTGTATTTTGCTATTAAATCTAAGGAGGTTTTTTTGTGTGAAGAAATACAAGGTTTAGAAAAGGAGAGTTAATGAAGCTCTGGTGCATACTGTATTTGTGTGCTGCATCCGTATTACAGAAACTTTGAATGCAGGGGTGGGCAAACTACGGCCCGCGAGCCACATCCGACCCGTGAGTC
>ML677342.1:36372027-36399771 GCA_007922305.1 Dermatemys mawii | reverse complement strand
ATGGGAGTCCCAGGGGTTTGTCAGGGGGTGGGGTGTGGATAGGTGTCAGGGCAGTCAGGGGACGGGCAGGTTGGGTACAGGGTGGGTTCCTGGGGGGGGCAGTTAGGGTTGGGGGGATCACGGGAAGGGGCAGTCAGAGGACAAGGAGTAGGGAGGCTTACATAGGGCATGAGGTTCTGGGGGATGTGGTTAGGGACGGGGGGCTCTGCAGCAGGCAGTCAGGGGACAAGGAGCAGTGGAGGTTGGATGGGTCAGGGATTCTGAATGGGGGCAGTCAGGGGGCGGAAGTGGGAGGGGAGTTGGAGAGGGGGCGATGCCAGTCTGTTTTGGGAGGCAGAATCTTCCTCACCCGGCCCTCCATAAAATTTTGCAACCCCGATGTGGCCCTCTGGCCAAAAAGGTTGCCCACCCCTGTTCAAAAGGAACATTTCAAGAAGCAAATATCACTTGAGTCCTTAAACCTAGCCTATCTCCAAAGGAACCTCCATCTGGATAAAATCCAGTTTTAAAGGCAGAAATGTGCTCTGGAGGAGATACATGTGTTCATGATTAAAGTGCAGGAAGTCAGGAGATCTGGGTTCTGTCTGTTTGTGCCGCTGATCTAAATGATTGCCCAAGAACTCATCTACTTCTCTATGCCTTAGTATTTCCCCAACTGTAAAGTAGGGATACGAATTCCTTCTTCCCAGTGTCGTGAGGCTTAATTCATTAATGTTTGTGAGGTGCTTAGAAACTGTAGAGATGGGCATCATAGAAATGGATAGTCATAAATATAGATACATGTACATTTTAAAGGAAATAACTACTTTAGCTGACTAAATAAATAAATAATAAAATAAACTAACTTTTCCCCCCCTTTGTTTTCAGGGCATGGCCTTTACATTACAGGAAAGACAAATGCTTGGGCTCCAAGGACTTTTACCTCCTAAAATAGAGACACAAGACATACAAGCCTTACGCTTCCATAAGAATTTGGCAAAAATGAGTGACCCCTTGGAAAAGTAAGAATTAATCAGTATTTTTCTTACCTAAGTGTAGTGCAAGCTTAAAAGACTCTGAGAAAATCTGATTTATTATAATATCAAGACAGATCTTTTGCATCCAGAGGGTTTTATAATTGGCAGATTTTTTTTTTAATTAACGCAAACTGTATTTATCATCCAGGCTTGTGCAGCTAACTAGGTTTTGTATTGATTTAAAGGAGGACATTTGTGTTATTCCACAGCTATGATGTGATGTGAAAAAGAATATTCATAAAGGAAAGGTCCAGTCTTGCAGTACTTGCTCAGGCAAAACTTCTGTTAACTTTAATAGGAGTTTTCTCTGAGTTAGGACTGCAGGATCAGGCAGAGCATTATAGCACCTTGGTGGAAACATGACAGGCTGCCAGAAACATCACATTCTGTTGTGCTTTAGGAGTTTATAATATGGATGAATTGAGATATATCTAGATATATAATTTTGCAGATTTTTTTTAGAGATTTCCAGAAAAAAATGTGGAGAAAGAAAATCAATTTAGGACTTAAAAATCAGACAGGAACAATACAAAAGTTTTTAATTTTATCTTGTATATATTAACTTATGACAAGAGCAGGGATGAGTAAACTTTTTGGCCCGAGGGCCATGTCGGGGTTCCAGAACTGTATGGAAGGCTGGATAGAGAAGGCTGTGCCTCCCAAAACAGCCTGGCCCCCGCTCCCTATCCACTTCCTGCCCCCTGACTGTCCCCCTCAGAATCCCTGACCCATCCACACACATCCCCACTCCTTGTCCCATGACCACCCCCTCCTGGAATCTCCTGCCCCAACCACCCTCCTGGGACCCCATTCTCTATCCACCCCCGCATCCCCTGACTGTCCCGATCCCTATCCACACCCCTGCTTCCTGACAGGCCCCCTGGGACTCCCATGCTTATCCAGCTCCCCCTGTTCCCCATCCCCTGACCACCCCGCTCCAGAACCTCCGCCCCATCCAACCGCCCCCGATCTCCTGACTGCTCCCTGGGATCCCCATAGCCTTATCTAACCCCCACCCACCCACTCCCCGCCCACTTACCATGCAGCTCAGAGCAGCAGGACTGGCAGCCGGGCCATGTGGCCAGAACCAGCCACGCTGTCATGCTGCCCGGCAGGAGCTCGCTGGCAGCATGGTGAGTTGAGGCTGCAGGGGAAGGGCCTGGGGCTAGCCTCCCCAGCCGGGAGCTCAAGGGCCAGGTAGGATGGGCCCATGGGCCGGATATGGCCCATAGGCCATAGTTTGCCCATGTCTGGAGTAGAGGGAAACAGAAGATGTTTTAACATTTATGAGGTACTTAATGGTTAATCCTTTGGTGTTTTTTTTCTTATTTTGAATTCTCTAGCCTAGAAAGTACTTTTTTTAAAAAAAAGAATGTTCCTGTTGGCTGCAATAGCTTGACATTTTTATATTATTGTTGACTTATGTTATGATGCAATGTCCTAAAAGCCAGTGAGTGGAAAGCTAGAATGATTTGGGGTTTATCATCAATTTACGTTAGAACCACATCAAGATTCCTATTGCAGTCCACTAATAATAGAATAAAGTGACTTGAATCTGTATCACGTAGCCTGTTGGAATGGAACAATGAAATAGTTTCCATTAGGAATGCTTCTGGGACTGCTCTACTGTAAAGCAATGGCCCAACGTGAACCCTTAATTAAGCTCTTTTGAATCTGCATTGTAATAGAGCGACAAAGATTCACGAGTTTATTTTTTAATATTTAAAATCTGTGGTGTTTGCAGAATCAGACCCCTAATTTTATATTTTTGTATTCCAACTTCTGTTTTGACATCACAAAGTTCTAGAGAGACATCTGGAGAATGCTACTTTATTTCTATTCCAAACTATGGACATTACGGTTTATATCCTAAAACCAAAATGCATTTTCAGTTATTATATTAGAAAAAATTAAATGCTTCTTTTGCACAATTAAATGTCCATCCACTCATTTGTTTATCATAGGACCTGGATGAGAGTCTGGTTCATGTTAAAAATGCTTAGTGTGGGAACTTTTCATTTTGAAAAGAATGAGGTTTGGAAATCCTAACATTAAAAACCTCACAAAAAGTAATCAACCTTTAAACTGTAAATCAGTTGTGGCATGGGAGGGAGAGAGGTGGGAATGAACTCCCGTAGGTTGTTGTGCTACCATACATGGTACAGTGCATCCAGTATTTTTATTTAGACTTTGTTGTTGTTTAATCCTATATTCTCCAGCTTACATTAGTTTCTCAAGGCCAGGATTGAGTTGGGGAACTCGACTCAATCCTGGCCTTGAACTTTTGAACTGCAAAAAATAAAATCTGAAGCAAATTGGTTTATGCCTCGACATTTCACGCTGTATGCTTCTAGAGTCTAGACAAATAGACGCAAACCATTTTTACCTAATTCTCCTTTTGCCTTGTTTTCCCATTTGGTTACAGGTATATCTACATAATGGGAATCCAAGAGAGAAATGAAAAGTTATTCTACAGGATATTACAAGATGATATTGAGAGATTAATGCCAATAGTATATACACCAACAGTAGGTCTAGCCTGTACTCAATATGGACATATCTTTAGGAGACCAAAGTAAGGACATTAATTTTATTTTTGAAATGAGTGCAAGTAATTTTCTTAAATATGGTTTTTATTTCTACTGTAATTCAGAATTCATATGGAACACTTTCACTTGCAGATTTTGGCACATTGAAAGTAAAAGGCTCAATCCTTGGCTATGGCTAAAGAGTGCACAGCTCAGCAAAGGCAGCATAAAGCTCACCTTTCCATTCTTCTGCTCCTGGGCCAGACGTCTGCTAGGGTGGACCAGTCCCTCAGTGTAACTTAGAGCAGCTAAAAAAGCTCTGAGTTATGCCAGTGGTTGATATGGCAGCCAGAGACCAGTGGGACATAAAGAAGTTCTGGCCATGCCCCTTCCTTCCAGCCATATCACTTCACTGATAGCCAGGAAAGGCGTGGTATAAGAACTGTTGCACAAGTTGTATACTGATCCCTAGGAGGTGAAGAGGGTCCTGCCATGGCCACTAACACTAGCTTTAGGGTCACTTTGCCCTGGTTGTGCCACTCAAAGTGACTCATGGCAGTACAGAATCCAGGTCTTCTTGTGAACAACTGTCTGACTCTACATTTTTCTTTTTAATCTAGTCTTGGTTGCATAGACTTAGTTATAACTATCCTTTATTGGCTTTTTTATATTCTTTTGTGTAAACAATTGCAAAACTCATAATTAATTAACACCAAAAATGTAGTCTTCAAAACCTTGTTTTGCAAAGCAGAGTTGAAGTTTTAATTATCAAGTATAAAAGTATTTCCATTCTGATTTTGTTTCAGAGGATTATTTATTTCTATCTCAGACAGAGGTCATATTAGGTCAATTGTGGACAACTGGCCAGAAACTGATGTTAAGGTATTGCCACCACAATACTCCTTTTTCTAATTGTCTTTTCTTTTTGAATCCCAACTCAGCTTTTAAAAAAGTGGATCATTTTATTGAGAGACCTGCTGATGCTAATTAGTGCATGCATGGCAATTGTATGAGAGGGACAGCTGCATATAGTTTATAACAGTTCTGCACATACCGATGTGTGGAATTATACTCTAAATCCATGCTTCTAGTTCAAGACCTGCAGCATGAAAGCTGCAGATCGACAATGTTTCTTTCCTATGCCAGTTGTGATCAAAATAGAACAAAATTTACAAAACGCTTTTTTTCTTAACAGTTCTATTTGGAGAGGATTTTGAGGTTTGTTTCTTAACATGCCTGTCTTTCTCTAAATTACCTACTGTTGTTGTTTTAGGGTTAAGACAGAACTGGGAGTTGGGAGACCTGGGTTCTAGTCCCAGCTCTGCTGCAAACTTCCTGTATGACCTTGAACAAAACATTTGGAGTCTGTGACTCTGTTTTCCCATCTTTAAAATTGAGATAAAAACACCAAATTTGAAGAAATGTTCTGAGGTTAAATTAAAGTTACTGGAAAGTATTTTGAGATCTTCCAGAGGAGGTGCAAAGTCTTTGTCATCTTCTTTAGATAACTAAGTAATTATTTGCAGCAAGATAGGTGATTCCTGTGGTCTCTTTAGGCAAGTACAGTGAACACTGCAGATACTGACATAATCTTGTCTTTTTCCTCTTAGGTAAAATTAGCTAGTCCTTGAGTGTTGCCACTAGAGACAATAAATTATTTGCAAGCTATTATTAATTTGTTTTAATGGTTAATTTTGCCAAGAAAAAATATACAATATCACTTTATCCTTTTTCCATGATTACGAAAGTTTACCTTTAATCTTTGTGTAATTTTAAGGCTGTTGTAGTAACTGATGGAGAGAGAATATTAGGTCTTGGAGATCTGGGTGTCTATGGAATGGGAATTCCTGTAGGAAAACTATGTTTGTATACAGCATGTGCTGGAATACGGCCAGATAAATGCCTGCCTGTGTGTATCGACGTTGGAACTGACAATCTAGTAAGTTAAACTGTATTCTGCCTGCCATAAAGAAATCACTTTTTGATGGTGTTGTGTAGTGAAAATTAGTACTATAAGAAGGTGTATGTATCTGAGTGAGTACTCTGTGTTAAGATTGAATTATCTTGTATATTATTAAGTAGTTTGGAATTAATTTAAAGCTGAATATTAATATCTGAGAATCCCCAGCTACATATATTAAGTGAAGTGGTGCATTTGGGCTGTTACTTGAATGCTGGTTTGAACTGCAAAGCAATGGGAAAAGGTGACATGATCTTTAAGCTGCTGGAAGAGTGAACCAGATTTGTTAAAGCATCATTACTCTGAATGTTGATTTGTCCAATTGTAAGGACAGGGATGTAATGTTTTCAGGTAACAATCTGTAATTGCCTAACCTCATAACTTTTCCTTTCTGTCTGTGGCTATGTAGCATAGTGTTCCCAGTGTAGTGTTGTGTTTATTTTATTTATATTGCAGAAATGTCCCAGCAGGGACAGGCCTTCATTGTTGCTAACCATTGTGCAAACACAGAAGAAGTTACAGTCCTTGCCCTGAAAAGTTTCCAGTTAGATCCTGTTCGACCGTTTTTGTTTCAAGAGAATAGATTTGCTATAGGCAATACAAAACTCCAATGCCTTAGCAAATAGTTTGTATTTAACTACTAATAATACTATGAAAAGAGAGGACTTAATATCTCTCTCAATTAAGCATCTGGAGAGAGACTGTCAAAGGCACAAACAGGAGCTAACTAACCTTTGTGCCTTTGAAAATATACCTCCATGTGAAAATGATGGAGCTGGGGGAGAAATAGAGAGAGAGTAAAAATGGTGGATGACTGCTACAAAATCCAGAGAATTGCCACCAAAACCTAGAATTTCTGCAGTATTTGCTCCAATGGCTGCAGAATCAAAGAATTCCTGGCTCCCTGACTATGGCTAGCTAGAAATTCAAGTGTGAAAATATTCACGGATGGAAAGATAACTAAAATCCTTCTCAGTATCTTATCTCTGAATAGTGACTGAAATATGTCACTTAGAACTTTGGGGGGTGTATATTGAATGAATTAGTGATTTCATTCTGCTGCTATCTTTGATTTATTTTATAGACCCTATTAAAAGATCCTTTTTACATGGGCCTGTACCAAAAAAGAGACCGCTCACAGCTTTATGATGACCTGATTGATGAGTTTATGGAAGCCATTACAGACAGGTATGGTACTGAATTGGTTACTCATAAATTTCTCCAGAAATAGTGAACCATGGGAAACATCACACAGCTTCCTTTTCAAATGTCATATAGGGAGAGAATATAGACGAATGACTAGAGTACAGAACTATGAATCAGGAGACCTGAAGTCTAGTCCTGGCTCTGCCGGTGACTTTGTGTTTGACTTTGGGCACATCTGTCCTCTGTGTTAAACATATATGACAGAGATGGTATTTAACCATTTCCAGGAAGAGCCCAAGGACTGCTTCTGGCCCTCAACAACTCGGTGTATATATAGGAATTTCTGATTTATTAGAGTGTCAATTGATAAAATATCATCCTGTGTTCCTTAGGTACGGCCATAACACTCTTATTCAGTTTGAAGACTTTGGGAATCATAATGCTTTTCGTTTTTTGAGGAAATACAGAGAGAAATATTGCACCTTCAATGATGACATTCAGGGTAAAATGTTCACTTCTGACTCTTGCTACGTATGTGAAGACCTTTCCCCCCAAATATGTTCTGTCACGTCAATCTATTCAGCTCTCCTGAACGAGTTTTATTTCCTTTATAGGGACAGCCGCAGTGGCCTTAGCAGGAATGCTGGCAGCACAGAAGGTTATTGGGAAAGCAATCACAGAGCATAAAGTTTTGTTTCTTGGAGCAGGAGAGGTGAGTTCTGCAATGGTCTCTAGTGCAATACAAGTTAAATCCCATAGAACTGTAAAAATGGGGTGTGGATATTCTTTGTGTTTCCTTACAGAGCTCTGTATGCGGGAGGCCTGCAGAACTGTATTTAAAGGAGATGCTTCTTTACAGAAATTGTTATTTAGATTGAAGTTTGGGTTTTACATTTATAAAAGGATAATTTTCAAGGGCCTGATTATCAATTCACCCATACAGACATCATAAAGCAGTCGGATCCACACATGCAATGGCAGATTTTAGCCCCAAATAAATGATTCTGAGAGAGTGAGCAAGAAAGTAATTGTTAGTTCTTGCCATACTGGCAGGAAATGTACTATGGCTTTCTTAATAAGTTAAACTGATGGATGTTTCCTTTACTTTCAAATACTTGTTCTTTATCTGTCAGGCTGCTCTTGGAATTGCAAACCTCATCGTTATGGCTATGATGGAAAGCGGTATTTCTGCAGAGGAAGCATATCAGAAAATATGGATGTTTGATAAATATGGCCTATTGGTTCAGGTGAGGGTCTGCCAGGCCTTTGAAATAACATAGTACATGTTGCCATTCTCTTTCCTTTCCGTCTCACAATCAGAATCAACTTAAATTTTTAGGGCCGAGAACAAAAGGTGGACGCCAATCAAGAAGCATTTACACACCAACCCCCAGACCAGCTGCCAAAGACATTCGTAGATGCAGTGAATGTACTTCAGCCAACAGCTATTATTGGTCAGTAAACTTATTTCAGACTCCTTAGATAACAGATGTTGTTGATTTTATCTTGCTGTCACTGAGCAAGTTGCTGCTTTCGAGTATATCAGTGTACAGATAGCATAAGTCGATGGGGCTACTCTGCATTTGCACTGGGTAAATGACAGCAGAATTTGGTCCACTGTTTTAAAACATGTGTAAAATGCCTGTGGGGCTCAGTGTATCGTGTATAATACATACGGGCTCAGCTCTTTAGCTATGGCTGAGGAGCTCAAAGTGCAACTCCAGGGCATGATCTTTTTTTTCTTCCTGCTCCAATCTTATTTTTTTTGAAGATTTTGAAGATTTTTTCTTCCATGCTCCAATTTTTCTTCCAATGGCTCCTTGGCTGGCCAGTCTCCTGATGTAGCTTATAACAGCTTACAGACTGGTCTGAGTTATGCAGATTGCCAGTGGTCCAAAAGAATGATAATGCAGCTGCGGATCAGTGAGAAATAAAGACCCAGCTACTCCCATTTCTCTTGTCACATTCCTACCACAGCAGCTGCGAGAGAGATGGTGTAGGAGCTGCTTTGCATATTTTGTGTCACCACGATACCTGCTATGCTGAAGTGATTTTTTTCCCATGGCTGTGCATACTGACTTTTGAGCTAGTATCTGCCAGCAATTTAGTGCAAAGCAGACGTTCTGCACCCCAGTCCCTGATCCCCCAGTATTCATTGTGTCAGTGGATGCCTGTGAGCATGTATGGACATGTTAATTATAACAACCGCTAGTAGCCACCACTATAGTTAAGGCTGCAAAATGGCTTCTATTATAATTCCATGTTTTTTCCTTGCACATAACTTTCTGAAAAAATATGGTTTTGGACTGAGTCTTTGTGCCTCAGTATGAGTGTGTCTGAGTGTGCATATTCATTTTTATGTATTTGTGCATATGTATGTCAAGTGTGTTAAACTATTTTAGAGTTATAAAATGTTTGGGAGGAGGAGGAGGAATACCGGATTCTTAAGGCCCCTTCCCCATTCATAAATAACTAAAAAATATCTGAACTTTGAAAATTCAAGCTTACTGATTTGTAGTGTCTTTGCTGGGTTTGAGAAGTGTAGGGTTTAAGTTTACAAAGCATTTCAAATTAGAGATGGAGGGAAAAAAACTTTTGGGGTAATTTTGTGCATCTCCTGACAGTGCAAGATTATTTCCCACAGCACATTTTCTAGATACAGCTTGTTTTAATGAATGATGAATCATTGTTCAAAGCCTTTTGTTGGTTTTCCTGAGTGTGACTGACCTTCGCAGTGATAATCTTGATTCACATCAGAAATAAAATAGTGTAAAGTTCTTGCGATCATTGTTCCATTTTATATGTATAACTGTAATTTTTGTATCTTTCAATTTATTTCAGGAGTTGCAGGGGCTGGCCGGCTTTTTTCACATGATGTGATCAAAGCAATGGGTTCTATTAATGAAAGACCTATAATATTTGCACTAAGCAACCCTACAGCGAAAGCTGAATGCACTGCTGAGGAAGCTTATACATTAACAGAGGTACATAATGATGAAAAATGTCAATGCACATATATTGTTTTTCTGTCTGTAATATAAGAGTGCAAAACCCCAAGGATTTCAACTTGGAACTTCTCCATGTAAAGAATACAACTGCTCATTACCTTCCAGTTTCAAGTGCATATTTGTCTTGCTATAAATTGAAAAGCAGCTCTGATTTTAAATTAATACATTTGGCAGGTGATTACTTCGTAATGAGGTCTAAATTTTGTTTCTGTTTTGACAGCAATATTGAAGTGTGATCATTGGTTATTGAGAGTAACTTGTGTTTCTAACCTTGACTGACGTTGTTTGAGACTATTTTTAGCTTTTATTTTTTAAAAAAACAGTTATTTTATGTAATAGTCATGAAAGAAACCAGCTATAACTTGGAAATAGTTAAAGCAGTCTTTATTTAATATTGAATCATAGCCTCAGGACAGGGAATGTCTTTGCTTGTCTAGTACAGCCCATGACACATACTCAGCACTTAATTTCCTAATGTTTAAATTGGTCAGAACAATTAAAATGAAGCATAGCAGGCTGATTCTGATTTCTCTTACTCTGGATTTACATGCCAGTGTAATGCCACTGATTTCAGTGCTGCTACCGCTAACTTAGCCCAGTGTGCGTGAGTTCAGGCTCAGTATTTGCATTTAGTAAATGAAAACCCAATAAAATCTTTATCCTTCTGCACAGTTTTTAAGTAGTGTGCACATAAGATTTCTTTTTTTTTGTTTTGAGAAGATGAACAAAGGAGGAAGAGCTAAGGGAGAAAAAAACAGAGGCAGAGCTGGCCTTAGTAGTTTTGAGCTGGCCTGCAAAACAATTTTTTGCCATGCCTCCCACTTAAACGTTTTTGACTCCTGTCCTGTATGATCTCACCTCTGTCCACAGGGTTAGCCTCGGGACTTTAGAAGCAGTGTGGTTAGTGAAATGGTTCTTTGGAATACATCCCAACCTTTAAGTGACTCATTGATGTAAAAGTATGTGGGCAGGGATCTTTAGGTGCTTCCTGCTGCAGAAATGTGTATTGTTCCTTTCAGCATTAGTGATCATCACATTGATCAATGGCGCTGTACATTTTAAAGGCTAAAGGGTGTGAAACTTACCTCTCTCCCTTGCTTCCTCAATGAAAGCTGAGCTTCTTGTATAGCTTGCAAGTTCTCCCCCAGATCAGTAGTGGAGGCTATTCAAGGGCAAAGGCCCGCTCTAGTAAAAGACAAACACCTCTGGACAACATCTGGATTTTGAGTACAGTATTCTAGATTTCTGTGACACAAGGGAACTCATATGCAAGGTGTTTATTTCCTCAGGGAAATTAATTCTTTGTATACTGGTTATTCCCCAGATGTTTATTAGGCAATATTTTGGTGAATAAAATATAATACAGTACTCAAAATTCACAGTTCAGATTGAAGGTAAACAGAAACAGATGATAGAGTCAGATCTTCACTGTTATAAATCAGTGTAGCTCCATTGATGTCTATAGGGGGTACTTATCACATGTGATATGGATGAGGTTCTGTTTCTAACTTTAGAGAACAACAACAGCTGTCTCCATGGAATCGCCGATGTGTATGTAGAGTGCTGAAGTGCACTCTCTGGAAGATTTTATCACTGTCAGTTTCCATCACAAGATAGTGCTGGGTTGATCCTGGTGCAATAGATCAGTTTAAAGTGTTTTCACATAGCTAAACACCACTAAAAGCAAATTAGGCTGGTACTCAAAACAATTAGTCCTTGGTAGGTAGGGAGGGAATCTTTATTTTTCTCTAATATAGAAGATGCCTTAATTTCTATTAATGATTTCCCATAATCTGTCATTCACTTGCATGTGTTAAATTGTTGTATTGTAATGTAAGACTGAAATATTACAGGTTAATGGAAAAAGGATATAAATTTTTACAGTCCTCCAAGTTTTATTTTTTCTAATACTTTTGGCAGTTTATAATTTCCCGCCTGATATTATGTCCATTTTCAAAATAATTATTTCTCTAAAGTGCAGTTAGTACAACCTTGGTTATCCAGAATTTACCACTGTCTTAAGCAGGGTCATGTTCTCTGACACCTAATAATTACATAGAGAATTCCTTTTATTAGCCAAAACCTTGATTACTCAGTATTCCCTTGTCATTTGACTAATAGAGATTGTCTTGTAATTACCAGTCCTCCACTTCCAGCCCTTTAGGTTTCTTAACTTCAGAAATGGTCTAACCATTATAAATGAGAAACTTTAAAATAGCACTTAATGAGAGAATCTATAGACAAAGCTCCTAAGAGCATGAAGAAACCATCAATAAACTCTTACTGCTTATTCTTGCATTTCATACAAGAGTGTAGTGATGCTTTGGTGCCCTCTACTGCTTTGCCAGAAGTATTTTTTATTTTTCGTTTACATTGTCTTTTGACTCTGACTTCACATGTACTTTGCCACCTACTCAAAAAGTCCATTACTATGCGTATGTCCGCATGCTCAAACACAATACCAGAACTTTTTGCATACAGGTGATGTGTTCTCATGTGTGAGACTGATATGGAGTTGTAAACTTATAAATTTTATTATTTTCATGATTTGCTGTCAGACATTTAGTTTTCAGGTTTGAACTGGAAGAGGGAGAGATTGCTCGGCCATAGGGCAAGCAGATTTCACACTCAAACCTTGGGGCTACTTTTAATATTTCTTAGTGATTTAAAAGCATCTTCATAGCACGAGAGGATCAGTTGCATTAACACATTCCATCTAGAGCAGCGGTGTTCAATAGAAATTCAATGCTAGCCACACGTGTGGTTTTGAATTTTTCTTATTAGGCATATTATAAAAAAGCCACATTAAGCCACATTACAGAAAAAGCCACATGCATTAGTCACAATTCAATAGCCTATTAGCCACATGTGGCTAGTGGCGAACGTATTGGATGCCACTTATCTAGAGGCTTTGATTCAGCAGAGCACTTAAGCACATATTGAGATCACAGCCTGTCATGCTGACCAGTATTGTTTTGTTCTTTCCCTGTGCTCCCATCGGTCTGTCTATCAGCCTGTTGCCTCTTATCTTATATTTTTCATTGTAAATTCCTTGTGGTAATGGCCAAACTTTTTGTCCTATGTTTGTGTAGCAGCTAGCACAGCAGGCCCTGGGCAAGTCATTGATGAAAATATTGAATATCATAGTTGGAAGGAACCTCAGGAGATCATGTAGTCCAACCCCCTGCTCAAAGCATGACCAATCCCCAACTGAATCATCTAGCAGATTTTTGCCCCATGTCTCTAAATTGAACTCACAACCCTGGGTTTAGCAGGCCAGTGCTCAAACCACTGAGCTATCCCTCTGTGTGGTAGCTGTCTTGAGTCAGTACTGCTCGATATTTTCATTAATTACTTGGATAATGGAGTGGAGAGTGTGCTTATGAAATTTGCGGGTGACTCCAAGGGGGGGTGGGACTTAAAGGACAGGATTAAAATTCAAAATGATCATGGCAAATTGGTCTGAAATTAGCAAGATGAAATTCTGGGATGTACTAACAAGAGTGTTGAATGCAAGACACTGGAGGTAATTGTCCCACCTCTGCTCTGCATGGATGAGGCCTCAGCTGGAGTGCTGTGCCCAGAACTGGGCACCACATGCTAAGAAAGATGTGCACAAATTGGAGAAAGTCCAAAGGAGAGCAACAAAAATGATAAAAAGTTTAGAAAATGACCTGCGAGGCCTGGTTTGTATTAACCTTTTATGTTTAGTCTTGAGAAAAGAAAAATGAGAGTGGAACTGGTCAGTGTTAAAATATATTCTGGGCTGTTATAACAAGGACTGTGTGCAATTGTTCTCTACCTCCTCTAACGGTAGGCCAGGAGGTAACAGGGTTAATCTGTAACAAGGGAGATTTAGGTTAGATGTTATGAGAACCTTTCTAATTATAAGGCTAGTTAAGCACTGGAATAGGCTTCCAAGGAAGATTATGGTATCCTCGACGTCTAGTGTTCCTCACACTGGGGTCCCAGCCCAAAAGGGAGTTGCAAGCCTATTGTAGGCAGGTCGCAGTGTTGCCAGTCTTACTCCTGCGCTGTTGCTGGTGGCGGCACTGACTTGAGAGCTAGATGGCATGGTGTGGTTGGGAGTCATCATAGCCTGAAATATTTTCAAAGAGGGTCCCCAAAAAAAGTTTGAGAACCTCTGACAAACTCTTGTCGGGCATGTCTAGGTTTACTTGGTCCTGCCTCAGTGGTAAGGGATGGACTAGATGAGCTCTCGAGGTCCCCTCCAGCCCTAAATTTCTATGACTAGTGAACCTACGTGCTGCCACAGTACAAATAATAGTTAATTATAACAACTTACTTTAATCATGTGATTAATCCCAAAGGAAGGCTTTACTTTCCTAGAGAACTGTGTGCTATTAAGAGGAATTAATATCTTTTAAACAAGTAGAAATCTTCCATTCCTTAGAAACCTGCATAGTTGTACGTGTATGCGTTCTCCTTTCAGTTTCCTGATGTTTGTAACTCGGAAGGAAATCTTGCTACTATTTTTGTCTCTTCCAGGCTGTTGTTTGGTGGGAGTTTTGGTTTTTGTCGAGGTGAACTATAGAGCTTTGATTCAGCAAGGCACTTGCATGGCCTTGACTTAAAGCATGTCAAAAAATTAGGCCCATGCTTAAGTACAGGAGCAGAGGAAGCTCCCTAAAAGTGGAGAGGGGGGCACTGGCATCTGAACCTTCTCCCCTCCGCCCCTGCATCCTCTCTTCTCCTTGAGCCTCTGCCCCGGTGCTGCCTATTCCCCTCAAGACCCTGCCTCCCACTAACTCCTCTCTGCCCCTTGCCACCCTCTCCCCTCGTTGCTTGCCCCCCTATGGCTGATAAAAAGTGAGAGGGCTTGATCGGGCCGTAATCCCCTGGTACCCCCTGTTCCAGCATCCCTGCTTAAGTCCCTTTACTGAATTGAGACCTAGCTGACTGTGAATGTGGTGTGGTAAGCCTCTTGTTCATGGTGGCTTTATGTAACATAGACTCTGTGAATTACTCCTTCTTGTTTAACAGGGGCGGTGTTTGTTTGCCAGTGGCAGTCCGTTTGAGCATGTGGTTTTGAAAGATGGACGATCCTTCAAACCAGGCCAGGGAAACAATGCCTATATTTTTCCAGGTAGTATCAAGAATTCTGTTCTTCCACTTTAAGAATAGATTATTTTAGAGGTGTTACTAATATTGCAGCATTGCCTAGAAAAGACCCGAGACAGGACTGAGGCTCTGTTGTACGTTCACCACAGTAAGAGACCTTACCAGCCCTGAAGAGCTTGGTCTAGTTTAAGACAAGATTTAAGTGAGTACAATAAATAAATGGAGGCCATTAAGGATACGTGATATGATAAGGACAAGTGATCAGAATACATGGTGACCTAGGCTGTCTGTGTGCACAATTAGCAGGTTTCAGTTTGATTACTTTTTAGAAATATAAATAAACAAGCCATATTATTGAAGATGTTGCTTCCTTATGGCCACCTGCCAAAGTGTTTTTTGTTTCTTGGCAGGGAGGGAGGGACTTTCATAAAGATGCTGTTCTAATTACTTTTGTACAGATAGTAGTGCAAAAGAGGCATCATGGGATAATTTTTTTAAAAAACAAAACCTGTATTCTCCCCCTCCCAAAGTTGCACATTCTGATATGTTACTAGGACACCAATAACTAGTTTTAAGAACTTGTGTTTTAACATTCAATTAAAGTAAATGTATGAACCCAGAGTTTTGCCCATTAACGCAAAAAAATCCAGTGCACCACTTGAGTGTCCATACTTATGTAGCAAAATTAGCACTTCTCTCTCTCTCCTTTGCTGTGAATCTATTGGCACTTGACAGAGAAGGTTAAAAAATCATATCCATAGATCTGAAACACTTTTTTTATGGCTTGTCTGCATTTCTTGCACCTGTCAATGACGGGGCTGCACATTAAAATAATTTTATCATAATATTCTCAATAATTGTATTATAGGTGTGGCTCTGGCTGTAGTCCTCAGCGGTGTTCGGCATATTAGTGATAAGGTCTTCCTTGAGGCTGCAAAGGTATGTGTTCAACAATAGATGATGGCTTTAAAAAGGCAAAGTCAGTCCCTTTGACATGATTGGCTGCGTTGGACTGATGAAAAATTTTCCACTGAAATGGTTTTTCAATAGAAAATTGTTTGTTTTTTTATTATAAATATTTTTGGAGGGAAATGTCTGTTCATGACAAAAAAATTATTTTTTGTCTGAAAATAGAGTACCCAAAATATGAAATATTTCAATTTGTAAATGCAGCTGCAGTGCCTCGCGGGAATTGTAGTTTGGTTATCTTGTGTTCCCATTCTACTCTATGGGCTGTGCTCTCTGGCTGGACTATGTCTCTTGTGATGCACCATTTCCCTTTTCCAAAAGGGGAGACCGTGGTGCATCATGGGAATTCAGTGAGAGAGCTTGGCATATGGAGCAAAATGGACTACATGAGGCACTGCAGCAGCATTTCAAAATCAAAATACGTAACATTTTTGGCCAAAATATTTTGGTTCTCAAATTTCAAACAAAAAAATTACATTTTCGAGAACCTCATTTATTGACCAGCTCTAGGGCTGATTTTCTTTTATCTCCCTATGTTGCCATGTGTAGTCCAACTTTATGGACTTAATTTGCTAGCAGGAGCCTCTGCACTTCAGGGGGGGAAAAATGATCCATAAAATGTGTGGATGATGTTGCTGGGAGAATTTGTAGGCAGGGCTTTTCAGGGTTGCTTGAGGGGAGAGCAGCTACAAGACAGAACAAAGGTTGAAAGGAAAAAAGCTTTAATCCCCGAAATAGTATATATGTTATTTTTATTATGTGTTTTTTCTTTTTTATTGCAAACATAGGAACAAAGGGGCTCTGTCCAATCTTTGTTGTGATTTCTGTTTCATTCTTCCATCACCTTCTGCAGCTAGGGTGACCAGACAGCAAGTGTAAAAAATTGGGATGGGGGTGGGAGGTATTTGGAGCCTATATAAGAAAAAGCCCCCAAAATCGGGCCTGTCCCTATAAAATCGGGACATCTGGTCACCCTATCTGTAGGTTCTTTTGTCTATTTGCTTTTCCATCTCCCCCTCTCTTTCTATATTTACTTATATTGTTTTATTTGGAGGTGAGTGGAATGATGGGATCCATCATTTTGTGAATCCGTGTTAAATGGCCCAACCCTACAGTGCAATGACTCCCTTGTAGTTTACCTATTTATTGTCATTAACATTGAGATGTTGACACTTCATCAAAGAAACATCTGACTTCAGCTGAGATGCTAAAAAACCTAATAATACTGCTAAATAATAATAAGGGAGAAGCTTGTTGCTTTGGACATAGATTGCAGCATGCATCTTTATAGTAATTTTTGAGGCTTTGGCTGACTTATACCAAGTACTTGTATACGTATTTCAGGTAAATTGTACCAGTAAGAACTCACAGACATATTCCTCTGTTTGCAGCTTAGTGATGCTGCTGCATTGCCTTTCGAGAGCGGTCAATATATTGCTAATATTTGTTTTTAATACAGACATTGACGAACCAGTTGACTAATGAGGAACTTGCCCAAGGAAGGCTTTATCCACCACTGTCCAACATCAAAGAAGTTTCTATTTGCATTGCTGTTAAAGTAAGTGGATAGCATTGGTCTATATACATTATATAAACTTCCCAAGCTCTATAGCATGATATTCGGAACAAAAAAGAACAGACTAACATTCAAGCTATTGATAAAAGTGCAAAATACTACGCTTAGGAAAAATCAGCTGCACAAATATAAAATGGGAAATAAGTGACTAGGATCTGGGGGTTAAAGAGGATCACAAATTGAATATGAGCCAACAATGTGACACTATTGCCAAAAATGTCATTCTGGAATATAGTAACAGGAGTGTGTTATGTGAGACATAAGAGGTAGTTGTCCCACTCTGCTCTCCACTGGTGAGGCCTCAGCTGGAGTTTTATGCCAGTTTTACGCATTGCACTTTTAAAAAAATGTTAACAAATTAAAGAGTCCAGAAGAGGGCAACAGAATAAGAGGTTTAGAAAACCTGACCTATGAGGAAAGGTCAAAAGAAGTGAGAAAAAAGGCACGCAAAACTTTAAATTACAGTGAGTAAATGAAGACTTGGCACACCACTTCTGAAAGGTTGCCGACCCCTGGTATATAAGATCTGGAATCGCTAATATGAGAGAGGGACAGAGAGAGAGTACAAAAGTGCCACTTTGTGTACCAAAAAAACACATTTATTCTCCAATTTGAAAAGAACAACGGTACTAAGGGCCAAATCCTTCCCTTGTCAGCACTTCCCCAGGGAGCAGGGACAGTGGCATATGAGTCTTGTGCTCCTTGAATTTTCCCCACCAAGCCAGGAGCTCAAGGGAGGGATCCAAGATGGGTGACCATTCTGCTGCCTTCCAGAAGTAGATTGCACCCCAGACCAGCACGCTGCACTTCCTGCAGGTCTGTAGCATACACACGAACGATCTGGGAAGCTGGCCATTACCTGTTGGCTGCCAACCATGCGTTCTTAGGGACATTGAGCGCCAGCCAATACATAAGCCAGGCCCCTTTTTTACACTCTCTTGTGAGCACTAGAGAGAGACCCTCCCCTTTTCCTTGCATAGGGGACACTTGTAATAATGGGAGGTAAAAAATAAATAAATCAGAAGTGAGATTTTTATCTGATACTATCTACTACCCTTGACCAAGCCTTTTTTAATACATCTAGCTTAGCTGAAGTTCTGTTCTGTTTTCCTAGTATATCATCCAAAAAAGTATTAACAGGCACAAACTGTCCATTGATTTAACTTTTCAGGTTATGGAATTTTTGTATGCAAACAACATGGCTTTCCATTACCCTGAACCTACAGACAAGAACCAATATATACGATCAAAGGTTTGGAGCTATGAATACGAATCCTTCATGCCAGATGTGTATGACTGGCCTGTATCTACGGCGAAGCCATCTGAAATGCACTGACATACAAAAGATCACACACCTTGAGTGCTGTCTTCTACTCTGCAGGGAATCCTTTTCAGACCAATTTATGTTAATGACTTTTGCAACTTGTAACTTATTTTGTTGTTTCCCCTCCACCCCTCATTTTTCTGTGTGACAGATTTACCCATAAATATCTGATAAATTATATTGGTGATGGCTCACATCATGTGAATAGCATAGCTGTCCAAAATTAATTTAAATGACAGTAATGTTGTAACTCTAGTTCAGAGCCCTTCTCACACCAGAGAATTTTTAAGTGGTATTTTAGTCATAGACCATTGATAATGAACTGTATCTCTCCGTCCCATCATTGCTGATTGCCAAGATATTTGCTTTTGCTTTTTAATAACAAGTCTTCTATCTAGTTTCTTCATTGTCATCACAAACCATGAACTGTGGCGTCACAGATAGAATCTGTCAAGAAAAAAGGCCAGATGTATCCAAATGGCAGATTCTGTTCCAACTGCAGAACAAAGCTACATGTGTTCAGCTTTCCATTCCTCATTTGGCCACTCTGTTCAGTGGTTGTGCTTTGGAAATTCTTGGCTGTGGAGAGGCCAGTGTCGTGTGCACATTTGAAATCTGCAACAATATTTGTACTCTACAGTTTAATCGTTGTATGGAATTTATTATTAGAAAAAATTGTGAATTGGTTTGAAAAAAGTTATTCTTGAAAAGTCTGAAAATAATCACAGCATAGTGGTTTTTTCATGTAAGCAAAAGAAGGTAAACTATTGCAGATTATTCTTCTTTTTGGGAAGAAGTTTATAGAGCAGTCTACAGAATCCTTTATAGTGAGTTGTGGAAGCTACGGGTGGTTCAGTTTAGCTGCAGAACTCAGAAATTATCAAACCAAATCTCTTTGGCAGATTTGTTTTCTTTTTAAGGTTGTGTTACTTTAAGTAAACCTCTTAGCATTGTGTTCTTCCTAGAACTTACATCCTTTGTTTTCACGAGGCGTTTGTAGAGTCAGCTGACCCATCACTGACCAGGAGTGACTCCAAAACAGAGCTACTTGGTGCTTTGAACAAAGATTATTTTCCCTTTTTCTTCTTTTTTCTGTTACTGATAAAGCTGGAACAGTGAGTGCTGTAGGCAGCTATTGATATGTGCACTTCCAGTGGTTTGACTGCATGTTTCCTTCAGTCTTTGCTTGATAAACTCCCAGTAGCACAGTGTGACCAGAAGACTCAAAAGGTCTGACTTGCCAAAGTTTTCAGCTGATCCCTTGTTCCTCTTCACGCCACAGAATGTGGATTTAATTTCATTTCTATTAAGTTACTCCATATGAAATCAGAAGTTGTGGCCAGATCACTGCTAGCTTAGTCCTTTTTTCTCATAGATTCATTCAAGCTTAGCCTCCTGTTGCATCGAAGACCCTGAATTTGACATGGGTGTTATTGTTTGGATTCCTTCTCATTTCCCGCATCTACTGTGAAATCTAATTCTCTTCATTAGTAGACCCAGAATGTGGCTATTGCTGGCTGGCTGTGATTTTGTTAAAACCATCCCCTACAGAGAAGGGGTAACGTAAGACTAGACAAAGGGAACTGTGTGCTTTCTTGGAGTTTTGCTGTG
Organism: Dermatemys mawii; assembly: GCA_007922305.1. Lineage (NCBI taxonomy): Eukaryota > Metazoa > Chordata > Testudines > Dermatemydidae > Dermatemys > Dermatemys mawii. The sequence continues at coordinate 36,379,551 of ML677342.1, read as the reverse complement.
TCAAGAACCAATGGCAGAAATATATACCTTTTCTGGCTGAACTGACAGGCTAGAAGCCAAGATCTGGATACCTGAATAAATTTACTGAGGTTATATCCATAGCAAATGGATGCACAGCAGGAAGTGCAGTCACCACGCCCCCTTGAAGTGCAGAGCCCCTCTGCCCTTTTATTGCTAACTCTGTTATGGTTTTAAAATAAACATGGATTGATTATTTTAATCTTTTTGAGAACAAAAGATGAGAGGAAGAAAAGTAGAGTTTGCAGTGGATTTTAACTAGGTGGGATGAGAAGACTAAGATTTGGATAAAGCAATGATGAAAAAATTACTTGACAATATACTGAGGTTTTGGTAAAACACAGAGTGTGGAGGTGGCTCTAAATTTGTGGTGTTGTGTTTTGTGAATTATGAGGTTTGCAATTTATATATCTATAAAAAAGACCAGCACACACATGTTGTTTTTACAAAGAATGCCTTTTCATCTATTTTTGTGATGTTTGCTTTTCAGTGTATTTATAAGTTAATTTAAGCTTGAATCTTATTCTGGGATCATTATTTATTTAGTACAGAAAATAACGACCAGGTCTTCTGAAAACTCAAATCTCACCAAAGCATGAATTGAGAATTAGTTATTTGTGTGTAAGTGGAACTCTGCATCATTGTATTAAAGTAAACGAGCAACAGACATTTCTCCACTCCTTCCAGTGAAAATGTGAATTTAACAAAGAAAAAAATAAGCACTCCATCTGTTGTCCTCATGGCATGGCATGTGTTGAAGATGAGTCTTCTGTATCCTGGGTCAGCAATGACTGCAGAGACTGTGTGCTCCATCATTGGGGGAAGGTTGTACCTTGTGACTAAGGGCTGGTCTACAGTAAGGGGGGTTGTTGACCTAAGATACGCAATTTCAGCTACGTGAATAACGTAGCTGAAGTTGGCATATCTTAGGCCGACTTACCTGCCGTCCTCACGGTGGCAGCGGTCAGCGGCAGGCTCCCCTGTTGACTCCAGCTTGTGCCTCTGGGCGGCTGGAGTTCTGGAGTCAACAGGACTGCATTTGGCGATTGATTTATCGCATCTTGATGAGATGCGATAAATCGGTTGCCAAAAGATTGATCACTACCCACAAATCCGGTGAGTAGTGAAGACATACCCTAAACAGAAACACACATCGTTCCATTTAGGGCCTTATTTCTCAGAAGAGCCGAGCAGCCACAATTCAAAGTCAATGGGAACTGTAGGTACTCTGCACTTCTGAAAATTAGGCCCTTCAAGAGTGGCATTGACTGACCACAGTAGGCTACTGCCCTAGGCAGTGAAGGTAGCAGCTGATACTGTCAGCCAAAAAAAGGGGAAAAAAATTGACAGGAACTTCCAATAAAAGGTATGGATCAGGTTTCCTGTTTTCACAAAACATACTCCGTTATTTTCTTGCTGTCCTTTATCTGTAGGGGCCAACAGCATTACATTGCTCAAAAGAGACTTGTAGTGGCATTAACCAGCTGTGAATGTTTTTGAAACTTTGTCTGAGATACAAGATGCCACTGAAAAGGAGATGAGGGAGCATAGCTCTTCTGTCTGAGTCTGTCCCTGTCTATACTACCTCTATAACTGAAACTGAAGACACATTTAAAATGCAGTTGTTCCCTGGTCTGAGTACAGAATTCTTTCAAGTTCTAATGTAGGTAGGATCTGACTATGTCTCTGCAACTAGGTAAAGGTCATAGAAATCCAGGGTTTTAACTTAGATGAGATCTGTTTACTAGTAATTAACTTGCAATTTTTAATTTGTGACCAGGTTTTGTTGTTCAGTTATCACTGGATCATAACTAGAGCCTAAGATTACACATGTAATTTACCACCACTGTTTTTTCTGTTTGTGACAGAGGTACCAGCTCAGGTAATCCTACTTTGGATGTATTTCACTTTTCCTTTTTATTATTTTAAATACATGCTGAAAGGGATGAGAGAGATTCTATGCATTATCATTTTTAATAAGTTCATTCAAACTGCCTAAGAGCATTAAACTACAGAAAATTCACTGATTTGTCATCCGGAAAGGAAACCCCATAGTGTTCAGCTTCCTATTTTAACATAATTCTGATTTTGCTTTGCAATCATTATTAAGGATAGTTATACACCTCTATCAATAAAGGAAATTATCTAAATCCAAAGAAAATAAAATGTTATCACTGGTGTTGCATTCTGTAACACTGAATGGTACGGAATAGGCATACACTTCTCTTTAAAAATCATTTCTTAGGGCTTGATCCTGTCCTCAGTCTGCATACATTCCCGTTGACTTGTGCACACAGAACAAATTCTTTAGCCCTCTTCCACTGTCCTATACAGTGCTAAGCATTTCTGACAAGGTGCTGAGAATCCTAAGCACCTGTTAAGGGCAGCGGAGCTGAGGGCGCTGAGCCTCTTCCAGGATTGATCCCAGTTGTGTTCCCATTCACAGTAGTAGGACCAGGATCAGTCCTTTGGAGAACAAAGGATGGAAATATCTATGTTACAAGTGAAAGGAATGTGTACGTGTTAAAAAAAAAATGTAACTAAGGGATCATGGCCTAACTCCACAAAATATACATGTTGTTTGCAGTGGTGTTTGTAGCTGAATTGGTCCCAGGATATTAGTGAGATAAGATGAATGAGGTAATATCTTTTATTGAACCAACTTCTGCTGGTGAGAGACACGCTTTTGAGATTACACAGAGCACTTCAGACCTGAAGAGCTATGTGTATCTTTGAAAGCTTGTTGCTTTCACCAACAGACGTTGGTCCAGTAAACGATATTAGCTCACGCGCTTTGTCTCCGGAAAATATACATGCACAATAAAAACCATCTGAAAGCTTTTTGTAGTTTATACTACTTTTGGCTAACAACTTTGTGTTAAAGCCAAATGTTGTATCCAGTTAATACAAAAATGTAACTTGCCACATACATTCATTTAGACATATTATGATATTGCATAATGTTCTATGCTTTTTACAAGGTTTAATGGGAAAACATTGTAAGTGAAGTATCATTTCACCTGAATCAGTATTTAATTTGTTTGTCCTAAGCAGATAAATTTGTTCTTTGTACTTTTTCCAGCAGGTTTTTATCACTAATTCGTTTAGTGTGAAAATAAAATGAAGAGAGAAAGAACAAGTGCTCCTTTTTCCTAAACAGTAGTCCTGTTTTTTAAGGAATGTTACTGTGAGAGAACTGAATTATTGCCAAGTTAATAGTGGCATCATTGCTGTCATATAGGTACAACCATGTGTCTCAGCTCAGACTGGATTTTAATTAGGCACAAAGAGGCAACTATCTCCTTTAATTTAGGGCCTGGTCCTGCTACCATTTACTTTATTGGTGCAGGATCAAGCTCTTAATATCATTTCATTCTGTCATCTAGCAGTCTTTTAGGTATGAAATGTGAAAATAAAAAAAATCAGACTTTAATAGTCTCAGGATTTTAATTCACCAAAGTTTACAAATCATATTGCTTCTGTTTTTTATATAATGCCCACAACTGCCACAAATGCTATATCAGAACTTTCAAAACATCAGTCCTTCACATTACATCTATTTATTGTATGATGAATGCTGGAGAAAGGGAAAACATCTAACTAGCGAACAATTATTGATTGAACGTACAAGAACAGATCTGGGCGTTAATGCCAAACCACTTTCATCTCCAGCTGAATGCTGTTGTAACATGCCTCTGGTAGAAGAGTCATCTGTCTTTATCTATGTATTTGTCTATCTTGACCTATCTAGGTACTTCTAACATTCATGTCTCCATAATATCTCAGTGCCTACAGATGGGACCACCCCAGCATGCTATAGGCCTCTTCTCATCTGAAGAACAATGTTTGGTGCTGATGGAGACTAGGAATGTTTATGCTTGAGGGATATGTGTTAGTATCTTCTGATGCATTGGATCATAGTTGGAACTCATTCAAAACTCTGTTCATAGCAGCTGTTTGACTTGCTAGCGGTCTAAACCCTGTGCACCTATTTAAGCATTGGAGGGAATTTAGTATATTGTGTACAGATGTATTTACATGCAGTTCTGTTCTGAAAAATGACTAAGAATGGCCTCATGAGGTTCCACATTTATCACTCGGACACCAGAACAAATGTGCTTAGTGTATAGATAGAAAGTTGTTTTTTCTAACTACCAGCCCATGCACACACAGCCTGGGAGCTTAGAGTCATCTCTTCTTATGCATGATCCATAAAATATCTGCTGGGAGAACTGTCTTCACATACAACTGTGACCTCATTGTCCTCAACAGGCTTGTAAAGGTGTAGCTGACTGGAACTTTTATACCAGTTCTGTTGCTGATAAATAAGATGGAATAGAATCAAGCTAATTTTCTCCTAGCTCCATTGGCTGTGGTGGACTAGCAGGCGCAAAGACCATTAAAAATGAAAAAGTTACTATTCAGAGTCAGATCTGCTGAAAATACACAGCAACTGGCTTTGATGAGTAAGAAAATGTCATTTTAATATTCAACAAAAGTTTCAGACTTTAGTGGGAGCCGCATGTTTCCAGCACCTTTAAAATCAGGTCTGAGGTGTCCAAAGTTGTGCACCCAAACCTTCAGACACACAAAATAGTTAACATTTCTGAAAACTTCAGACTAGAAATCCAATTTAAGGAGCAATTTGTATGAGTCTGGATGATTGTAGAGTGCACTTTGGAAATGAGAAAGGTCCCTTCTATTTTAGTTTTTGAGGGAGGGAGGAGAAGTCTCAATTACATTGGAAACTGTGTTCTCAAAAACTGATCAGTAAAATTAACTGAGGCAGTTAAAATATTTTTAGCATTAGAAGATCTAGGCAAACTCAGCAGGTCTTAGGTATCCTTACTGAAGCAAAACGCCCATTGATTTCAATAAGGAGTTTTACCTGCATCACCTTCCTGAATTTCCAGAGCCTGATTCTGCACAATTAACGTCGATAGGAATTTTATCATTGTTTCAATGGGAGCAGGGCTCAAGGCCTCTCATGCAGTGCAAATAGTGTTATATAGGCACTCAATCATTTTTTTCAGAATTTGGCTCATCTATGCTTAAAAAGGTTACTCTATAACAAAAATAGAAATAAAAATGACTCTCCAGACTAGAGTTACCACACATTCGAGTTTTCCTCCACTACCTCTTTTTTGGTTCACCGATTTCCATCCAGGCAAATTTTTGAAATATGAACCAATGTCTGATTTTTTTCCTTGCTCATTCTTTTTTCAGTATCAATTGTGGTAGAACTGCACTTCCTGATGTGCATGCATGTTTACTGGTTTACCCCCCTTCTGTGCTGCAGCTGGCAGCGACCTTGTCTTCAGAGCTGGGCAGCTAGAGAGCAGTGACTGCTGTTTGGGTGCCTAGCTCCGAAGGCAGTGCTGCCACCAACAGCAGCACAGAAGTAAGGGTGGCATGGTATTAACTGATGAGTCGCTGAAAGGAATCCTGCTTGTACATACAACTTCAGGCACACATCTTGCAAAGACTTGCACGGCTGCTTGATGAGCAATCAGCAAGTGCTGAGAAAGATATGCTCTACAGAGAAATATGCATGGGCACAACAGAAAAAAGTGCAGTAGGAAAGGACTGACTGCATGTAAAAAGATGCATTTAAATTTGGTTTACATTTATTTGAGGCATTACAAATGTTTATAAATGTTAGATATTCAAAGTAAAAATAAACTGTACTCTCCTTCCTCTGGCAGTGTCCTCTATTTGGGAACTTAAAATATGGTAACCCTACTCCAGACTACACACAGTAGATCTGTCTCCTTTTCAGGAATGAAATAAATGGCAAAATTAACTGTTGCCTTTTTCACACATGCTGTAAAGAAATAGCTCTAGGGTGGGAGTGCTTGTGTGAAAAATTCTAGTCTAGACAAAGGAAATCTTTAGAATGTCAAATTTAATCTAAGATTTGATTTATGTCAGGAGAGTCGGGTCAGCTGAAACCAAGGTTGTGTTGAAATATGAATTTTCTTTTTTCTCCTTTTATAATATTGTCCCTGTATTGTCTTTCTACACTCCTGTTTTTTTATTCCAATTTCCCATAAAATACACTTCTGCTGTTCAGCCTTTCAATGATAACCCAAACAGACAATATTTTAAAATTACTGGACACTCAACCTCTGTGCCTTTTGTGTCTGAATTTGTCCTCTGTGTTGGCTATACTAAAGCTTATTGGGGTAGGGACTGTGTAGTCTGTGAGAAAAGCACCAGGCATATCAATGAATAATAATAAAATGATTATATATTTGGGCCTGTGTCAAAAACCCAGACTATGTTTTTATAAATACTATATGGAAAGTGATTCTCTGACACAGTGAGGGTAAGAAACAGCGTAGATGAAGGCATAAATATCTAAGGGAAAGGAGAAGCTAGATTAATACTTTGTACCTTCTATAATGCCTTCCAACAAAGTGTTTTCAAGGGATCTATAAGGATTGGATTCTGATTGTCCAAGATGCTGAACACTCACAGGTAACTTGACTTGGAACTGCAGGTGCCCTGTACCTCTGAAAACCCTGTGAAGTAGAGCAGCATTAACCATATTGTACAACTAGGGAAACAGAAGCAGAGAGAGTTAAAGGGGCCACTTAGTATGTGGTGCAGCTGAGACTATAATGTTGATCTTGTATACTTTAACCATAGGTGCCAACTCTGTGGGTGCTCTGGGGCTGGAGCACCCACAGGGAAAAATTGGGGGGTGCTCTGCATTCTCTGGTAGCCAAGTTCCCCGCTCCCGCCCCACACCCAAACTCACCTCCAACTCCTTCCCTGAGCTTGCCACATATTCACTCCTCTCAGTGCTTGCTGCTGCAGAACATCTGTAACAACCTGTGGGAGGGAGGGGGAGGAGGCGGGGCGAGGGTGGTGATTCGGGGGAAGGAGTCCAGTAGGGGCAGGGAGGGGGCAGACTCGGGGTGCAGACTTTGGGGAAGGGGTTAGAATGGGGGCAGGGAGGGGGCTGGGTAGGGGTGGAGTCAGGACAGGGCCAGGGATTGAGCACTCACCAGCACTCGGAGAAGTTGGCGCCTATGGCTTTAACTACATAACAATTCTTCCCTCAGAGAGGGATGGGATCAGTTACAGGAGGGGAGCATTCGCTCCCCTTCGCTTCCTCTGGATCACACCTGGTGCTCACTTCCATCTTTGCCCTTTAGTTGACCATTGCCTGTCCTGGGACCAATTCAGGGCACCTGGTAATGAGCTGTGCAACTCAATTCACTGACCCTCTGTCCCACTCCCCACCACTGTGCCCCACTTGCTGACCTCCTCCATCACCCCATCTCAGTCACTGACCCTCATTGCCATCTCCTGTCCCTCTCAATCACCCCACCCCACTCGCTGACCTTTCTGCCCCCTCCCTCACCCCACTTCACTCGCTGACCCCCCCGCCCTTCTCCATCACCCCACCCCACTTGCTGACTTTCTGCCCCCTCCATCACTCCACTGACTCCCCCGCCCTTCTCCATCACCCCATCTCAGTCAGACCCCCATCACCAC
>ML677342.1:36296481-36372017 GCA_007922305.1 Dermatemys mawii | reverse complement strand
CACTCGCTGACCACCACCCCGCCCTTCTCCATCACCCCATCTCAGTCGCTGAACTCCACTGCCACCCACCCCCCGACGAGCCCCTCCGCCACCCCACTCGCCGACCCTCTCTCACACACACCTCCCCTCTCCACCCCAGTCCCTGACCCACCCCGCCACTCCATTGGCTGACGCCCGCTGTCACTGCCGCCCCCTTTCACCTCCCCGCTCCTCGCCCCATTGGCTGACTGGCGCCCTGCGGCACGAAGCCAGCCTCCGAGGCCGAGCGCGGCCCGCCCCCAGCCCCGCCCCCCGGCGGCGGCGGCGGCGTTCCTCTTGGCGCGCGGCGGGGCCGGCAGGTAGGAGGCCCAACGTGCGGGACAGCAGCGTTCGCCGCTTCCCTTCGCCTCGCGACAGGGCGCGTGACGTGCGCGAGCTCCGCCTGCGCCCCTCCCCCCGGCAAGTCCCCCGGCCCCGTTGCGTGAGGAAGGTGGGGGGCAGCCGGGTCTCTGCGGTCCGCCAGACGGGCCTGGGCTGCTGGAGGGAGCAGACCCCCCCTTCCCGCGCGGGGAGGGCCGGGCCCGACAGGGGCTCCTCTGGGGCGGGCTCGGCGTCGCGGGGCGTGATGGGGCGGGGCCCTGTTTGTCGGAGTGTGTGAGAGAGACCCCAGCCATTCCGGCCGCCCAGGCGTCGCGGGGTGCGAAGAAGACTGGGCCCGCTGGGGCTGGCCTCCGTCACGGCGTGGGAAGAAGGTTAGATCCGCCAGGGCTTTCCCTGGAGCTGGCCCTTCATCTCGGAGGGCGAAGAGGACGGGCTCTGGTAGGGCCGATCCGAGCAAAACTTCCTCCTCACCAGGCACAAGACGGCGTGGGTCCGCTTGTATTAAAGGATGCTCACAAGTCATCTTTCTCGTCTGCTGGTCAGTATGTTTTTTGGTGATACTTCTTGTAGAAACCAGTGCACACTCCGCTACCTCCCCCTTCCCGTTTCAATTTGTCAGCTATATTTTCAGTTACTGTCCTGTGTATTTTAGAAAGGGGCTGAAATTATGTCAGGATCTTAATGACTTCACTTTGTTCTGCCACAATGTATCTGTGCGGTAGCATTGGTTATCTGGTACCTGCGCAGATCAGGGCATAAGGTTATGTTACAGGGACACCCTCTAGTAGATCAGACCCAAAATTTAGGTTTTACTTTTTTTTTTTAAGACGGTGTGTATAGTTGTATCTGGGTCAATTTAAATATTCCTTTTGTGTGCTTTCAAAAACTAGTATGGTGGCACTGTGAAACTAGCATGGTGCTTTCCATATAGATGGGATGTCTGTTGTGTGAGGCCTCTTCCTACCCACACAATGGTGTAAGTATAGGTACAGCTAAGAGCCATGTGCTCCCCTTAAAGCTTTTGAACCCCATGGAAGGAGCAGATTGGTTCCCCTAATTGCATGACTGCAGAAGGTACTATTGCAATCTTCTCTCAAATTATGTAGATCTGAAGAGGAATAAGTTGGAGGTGTGTGCATATAAGCTACAACTCTTGGGTTTGTGCTGCCCCAGGGAAAACCCTTGACTCAAGCAGCATGCTGCCATTAGCTGCTCTGGGGCACAGTCAAACTTGTTCTGTTTTCAGAAGGGCTCCGCATAAAGGTGTGAGGGAGAGAGGCTTGTACTTGTATCATACTGTAGTATGGATCTCTTGTCTCTTTTTGGTTTTCCAAGTCAATTATGTAAGTTTCTCTGTTGTTTCAACCTGAAAGATCTGAAATCCATTTTATAAGCAAATACACGGTATAAGCAGGGATCCCTTCCCCACCGCTGAAATGCAGACTCCTCTGAAAAAGGTTCTGTGATCCACAGAACCCACTTAATATAGGAAGTGAAGAATTGAAACTGCAGGGAGAACTTAAGACAGCAGGTTTCTATAGGTCAGTAGTTTTCAAACTTTTTTCCCCTGTGACACAGTGGAAGAAAATTTTTGATGCCCATGACCCAACATAATTATCTCTCGACTAGAGTTTTCGTAAAATCATAATACTGCGAACATTCCAGTTCAACATGCTTTACATAACTAACACTAGACACTAGCCTTAGTAAGACTATGGTAAGACATGTGGGAGGTGGCTTAGGGTAAGGCAGAGGGTGGGGTATGGGGTGAGGGCTAGGGTGAGGATGAGGGGTTCAGGGTGCAGGAGAGGGCTCAGCGTTGGGGCAGGTGGTTGGGAATGAGGGGTCCTGGATGCAGGAGGGGGCATAGGGTTGGGATGCAGGGGATGAGTGCTCTGGGCTAGAACCAGAGATGAGGCATTTGGGGTGCAGGCAGACTCCCCCCAACTCTCTTCCTGCCAGCAGTGGCTAACTCCAGGGGATGGGCTCTCTCTCTCCCTGTTGGCAGGCAGCACAGAGCTCCAAAAGAAGGGCCTGTCTTTCTCTCAGGCACGGAGCTTAGGGCCAGCCGAAGCAAGCTCGGAGAGAGAGGCCAGCAGCAGCCCTGAAAGACCCAACTTGCTTCCCTCCTCAGTTCTCTCCCATCCTCTACCTCTCTCCTCTCCAGGTCCCTGCTGTGTAGCCCTTTAGAGCTGCTTCACAGCAACAATCGTTATAATTTGAATTTGCAAGGCCAGCCCGTGCCTGACATTCTGTGACACAGTGCTGGGTCATGACCTGAAGTCATGTGAGCATAAGATTGGAAGGGAGCTGCTGGGTCATTGAGTCCAGCCACCTGCTATCACAAGTTACCCCGTTGTGTATTCCCATTCATAAACTCATCAAGCTTTGTCTTAAAACTAGTTAGGGTATTTGCCTTTCTATGCCTATTGGAAGGTTGTTCCAGAACCTCAGTTCTTTGATGGCTAGAAACCTTCTCATTTCCAGTCTAAACTTATTCATGGTCAGTTTATGGTCCAGGTAGTGAATTTAACATCCTCTTTTGCAAAAGTCGCATGAGATCTCTAATTAATACAGATTGCTAGAACTCTGATTTTATATCTTATCTGAAAATATGTGCTGTACAGTATTGGACTGATATAAATGACTAACTACATAATTACTGAACATGTTACTGGGGTAGTACCTTGAAGAGGGGTGAGGGAGGGCAATTTGTTTCCATTGAAGTCAATGGCAAAAACCCATTTGAACTTCAACAACTGTATTGGGCTCTTACCTCAGTATAGAAGTTATTGATCAGTTGGACATGCCTACATTGTTATAAAAGAATGTAGCTCTTTTGTATATAATAGCAACTATAAATACACAAGCAAAAATTTTATTTCTGACTTCTCTGGAGCTATAGTCTTTATTTCAACAAGGTAACTGAGAGCGTAATCCGGTTCAGATTAATAATATGCTGTCTTCCACCATCCAGCGGGGAAACCTGTTAATATGGTGAGGTAATGGACTATTGAACTGAAATGAAGAGAATAGTTATAGCCCATAAGAAATGAACCATTATTTCCTATTGATATAACTAAATGTGGTTGGCTGTGTGGGGTATTATTATTTTAATACCTTTTGAAGTCACTTTAATGGTGGTCATCTTAAATTTCCTTTCCTCCTTCACCTCTCCCTAGGGCAAAGACTTAATTGTTGAAATACTCCAAATTTGTATTGTTTACAAGGCTGTGGAAATGTCTGAAAATAAATTTTGAAAATTTAAGTTTTTAAATTAACAACTTTTTAAGGGAATGCAAGTATGCAACATAAAGCATGAATACAATTTAGAATATTCTGCTAACAGTCTCTAGACTGCTTTTAATGGAACATGCAAATGGCACTTGCATTCAGATCATATACATAAAGATAACACAACGTCCTTCTGACAGTGTGAAGGAGAAACAAACAAAACTAACTTATGACAACTATTTGCACAAAATACTGCTGCTAAAACAGGTGTGTCAAACAGCTCACCCGCTCAGCATTGTCATATGCCTTGCACACCATATAAAGATTTTGTAGAATTTCTGCTCTCATTTTAAAACCACCATCTACACTAGAAATGCTTCAGCAGCATAGCTGGATCGGTAGCACTTCAGTGTAGACATTACCTGCACAGACAGGAGGGATTTTCCCATTGGCATAGGTAATCCACCTCCCCGAGAGGTGATAGCTAGGGCCTAGTCTACATTAGAAAATTAGGTTGTTCTAACTGTCAGGCAGGGCTGTAAAAAATCCACACCCTTGGGTAGCATTGTTAAGCCTAGGGTCAAAATCCCTGTTGACCCTAGCTGCTGCCTCTCAAGGAAGTGTATTGTCTATGCTGCAGAGAGAATCCCTCCCATTGGCATTGGTAGTGTCTATACCAGAGGTGGGCAAACTACTGCCCGCAGGCCACATGTGGTCCGCCGGCCATTTTTATCCGGCCCGCAAGTGCAAGCCAGGGGTGCGGGGCCACTGGCCCTGCGCTCCTGGCCCAGAGCCCGGCAAGTACACTGTGCCGCGGGGCCCTGTCCTGCCAGTCTGGGGGCTGGGCGAGCGCACAGTGCCATGGCGTCCCAGCCTGAGGTCCGAGCGCGGTGTGCTTCAGGACCGTGCATTCCCTGCTGGCGGCCGGGCCCAGGGCGGGGAGCTGCGGTGCCCCATGCTCTCGGCCCGGCGGCCGGGCCCAGGGCGGGGAGCCACGGGGCCCAGCGGCCGGGCCCAGGGCGGGGAGCCACGGGGCCCCGCGCTCCCGGCCGGGCCAGACACATTATTCTGAGCAGTGGCAAGGTAAGAAGTCCGGGGCGGGGGGGGGTGCCTAAGGGGGAAGAGGGTCTCGGGACAGGGAGCAGGCCGGGGTGGGGGGAGGTTGGATGGCGCGTGGGAGTCCTGGGGGGTCTGTCAGGGGGGCAGGGATGTGGATAGGGAACAGGGGGGTTGGATAGAAGGGTAGGGGGTGATTAGGGGGAGGGGTGTCTCTGGAGGGGGCAGTCACGGGACAAGGAGCAGGTGGCTTTAGGTAGGGTGGTGGGTCTTGGGGGGTGGGGGTGGTTAGGGTGGAGGGTCTCGGGACGGGGCAGTCAGGGAGCAGGGGGGCAGTTAGAGTGCAGGACTCCAGAGAGGGCGATCGGGGGACAAGGAGCGGGGTGGGGAGGCAGGTTGGGGGCAGTCATGGGGTGGGAAGTGAGTGGGGGTCAGATAGTGGGAGGGGCCAGGCAGTTTAGGGAGGCACAGCCTTCCCTACCCGGCTCTCCACACAATTTTGAACCCCGACATGGCCCTCGGGCCAAAATGTTTGCCCACCCCTGGTCTATCCTGAAGTGCTACAGTGGCACAGCTATGCCACTCTCATGTTTTAAGTGTAAAGAAGCCTGTTGACCTAACGGTAGGGCTTAGGTCAGCTTAACTACACTGTGCAGAGGTATGGATTTTTCACACCCCTAACCGATACCAGCTTAACTTTCTAACATAGACCAGGCCCAAATACATTTCCAGCCATCATTGTTGCTAAGAGAGTCTTCTCTTCCAAATGCAAAGTGAGCATAAATCAATGTAGTCTCTCTGACAATGAGAATATCTTCCACTTGATATTGAAGGGGACAATAAGATTCTCTACTAAATAAAAACCATATTCTACTCTTGACCTTTGTGCAAACCTGATTAACATCACTGGGAGATATGTTGTGAATTGGAAAGGGCCCTCCTAAGTTTATACCTCAGTCCATGGACTACATTTAAAAATGTAATTTGACCTGGGCAGTAGATTAAGTTTGATGCCCCTTATTTAAAGCAAAGCTACAACTAGTTGTTGTTGTTTTTTTTCTTCCCCCCTCTGCAGGTTAAGCACGTGCAATAGACTTACAGTGATATATTTGTTTTGGGTGGTACACTGACTTGGGCATAATGTCCATGGATGTAACTTTTCTGGGAACAGGCTCAGCATATCCATCTCCAACAAGAGGAGCTTCAGCTTTAGTCATTCGAAATGAAGGAGAATGCTGGCTATTTGATTGTGGAGAGGGAACTCAAACACAATTTATGAAAAGCCATCTTAAAGCAGGTCAGTGCAATTGAATGTTGTTAGCTTTGGCGAGAAAAATATTCATAGAGTCCAAATGAAATACCTTTTCTATTCAGGCTCACATTGTCTGAAGACCTTTGTAAATATGAGTGAACATCTCTAGTTACTGTATTTTTGGTGGGACCACTCAAACTTTCTATAGAATTCTCCATTATCGCCCTTTGTTGCAGAATTGTTCTCCAGAACATGTTTTAATCTAATACAAGTTTGTAGCCTTCATGCTTACAATTTCCAAAAATGAACTAAATTTAAACCTATGCACTGCCGTATTCTGAGTCTACCAGCAGCCTGAAACAATAGCTTGACATACGAATGGTCCCATTCACTTTAATGGAGTGGTCAGAAATTTACAGATGTTGAGGGACATGTCAATATTAACATTAATTATTTCATGACTGATCACTTAAAAATATTGGCTGTTATATCTGCTTATCCCCAAACACTTCCAGTACCCCTGCAAGTTCCAAAAACCCTAAATGCTTTCTTGTGACTTTTACAATGCAGTTGTGTTGTCCATACCAAAAATTATGGCATATCAAAAACTGCATATGGGGATAGCATGGAACTTAATTTCATATCAAAACAAAGAAACACTGAGTGTGCTGCTGATTGTAGAGTATTTATTTTCATGTTTAAGTAAAAACAAAGAATCTTAGCAGTTGTATAGGCTCATTACTAGATGGGGATGGTAAAATTATTGATGATGCAGAAAAGTGTTCAATAAATATTTCTGTTCTATATTTGGAAAGAAACAGGATGAGATATTCCTATCATATAACAATGAAGTTCTTTCCAGTCCATTAGTAGCTAATGAGAGTAATACACATTATCTATTAGGAATAAATATTTTTAAATCAGCAGGCCTGGATAACTTGCACCGAAGAGTCCTAAAAGAGTTTGCTGTGGATCTGTGTCGTGCTGACATTGATTTTTAATAAATCTTAGAATACTGGGGCAATTGCAAAAGGCTTGAAAAGTGCTCATGTTGCACCAATATTAAAAAACAACAAGTAAGATGACCTGAATAACTATAGGCTGATTAGCCCCCTATCAATCCCAGGCAAAATAATGAAAAAGTTGAAAGAAGATTGAATTAATAAAAGTTTAAGGATGGGAATATAATTAATGCCATTCAGGATGGTTTTATGGAAGTTAGGTCTTTTCAAATAACCTTAGTTTATTCTTTGAAATTACAAATTTGGTTCACAAAGGTAGCTGCATAGATGTAATATATTTAGATATTTGACTTAATACCATGGTACTTTCTGATTAAAAATAACTAGTAATTTACAATCAGTAGATCACAAATTAAGTGGATTAAGAACTGGCTAACTGGCACATCTCAAAAAGCAGCTGTCAATGGGGAATCATTGTTGAATGAGGGTATTTTAGTGGAGTTCTACAGGGATCAGTGCTAGGCCTAATGCTATTCAAGGCTTTCATCAGTGACATGAAAGTTGTGTATAAAATCACTGCTGAGAATCTGCAAATTATAACAGATTGGTTAATGATGAAGACAGGGCAGTCAGAGAGAGCAGCATGGATTTCTTGGTAAAGTGGGTTCATTCAGACAAAATACATTTTATAGCCAACTGCAGAGTTATACACCTAGGAATGCAAGTCACACCTGCAGAATGGGGGATTGTATCCTGCAAAGCCAGTGACTCTGAAAATGAGTTATTGGTTATAGCAGACAACAATGCAACATAAGCTCCCAGTCAATTCTGCGGAGAAAGGGCTAATGCAATCCTTTCATGTATAAATGGGAGTAATGAGTAGGAGTAACGATGCAGTTTATTTAAGACCTCTGTATATGGCATTGGTGAGAGCCGTGCTGGAATATTGTGTCCAGTTCTGACACTGACACTTTAAAAAAAATTGAAATTATTTGAGGGCTGGAGAAAATGCCTTACAGTGAGATCTAAAGAGCTGTGTAGTTTATCTAAAAGAATATTAGTCTATAGTCTAATACTGGGTAGTAAAGGGCCCTTTAATCTAGCAAAGAAAGGTATAACAGGAACCAGTGGCTGGAAACTGAAGCCAAATTAGTAAGAAGAAACAAATTAACAGCAAAGGTGATTAACCATTTGAACAAACCACCAAGGGAACTGCTGAATACCTCATTTCCTGAAGTCTTCAGATCAAGACTGTAGACCTTTCTGGAACATAGGCATTAGTCAAACACAAGTTATTGGGCTCAATTCATGGGTAACTGGGAATGGCCTGGGATAAGAGAGGGTCAGACTAGATGATCTAATAGGTGATTTTTGATATTAAACTGACTATTTAACTGGTTAAACCTCCTTAACTGAAATTAAAATGCTGCAGAAAACTCAGTATCCTGCGCCAGAATGTACTGCCAGCTTGCTTTGGAGTACATTAAATCTTAGTTGTAAGTTGCCCTATACAGCTTGTGGGAGGGCCTCTTTCCATGCCTGGAAGTTACTAGAAACTAGAACAAAGGCAGTTGTTCATCCAGTGATTCTCACTGACCCACAGTCTTCATGTGGTATGACAAAGTGCAGCCCCCATCCAGAACTTGTTTGCATTTTATTGCAGCAAAGGTCATCATATTAGTCGATTCTTCTTAGTTTCTTTGTTCTTAAAATACATTTTGATCTAAACTTTCAACTATAGTGGAACTCCGCAATACCACGATGGTCAGGGTCCAAATAATATCCACTGTGGTAAATGCGGGGTTGCGGTATTGCGGGGTCGCGTGACATCAAAGTACCGCGCGCTGCCGCCGTCAGGAGCCACACACGCCCTGAGTTATAAGCGGATTCGCACTATCGCGGGGTGCAGTATTGCGGGGTTCCACTGAACATAAACTTTTTGTTTTGGTTGACAAGCCATTTTTTGCTAAAACAGTGACAAATGTAATTTTATTCAGATTTTTCAAATTTTCATTGAAAAAATAAGTCAAAAAATTTCAATTAAAATAAAATACTTCTTGATTTCGTTTTAAAAACTAATTTTTTTGTACATTTCCCACAAAATTGGCATTTTTCAACCAGCTCTAATTTTGCTGCTGTGAGTGTAACTGTCATTCAGCACACTTACTATGGTGTCTTTTTGTTTCAATCATAGGTAGAATTACTAAGATATTCATAACTCATCTTCATGGGGATCATTTTTTTGGTCTTCCTGGTCTCCTGTGCACAATTAGTCTTCAGAGTAGTTCTACTACAAGCAAGCAACCGGTTGATATCTATGGACCATTAGGACTACGAAACTTCATTTGGAGAACTCTGGAACTCTCCCACTCGCAACTTCTCTTTCCTTATGTGGTTCATGAACTGATACCTACACCAGATCAGTGCCCTGCAGAAGAATTTAAAGAAGTATCTTATGTTGACGGAGATGAAGTCTCTTCTAAAGAGGTGCAAGGCAGAACGCTTCATCTGGATCCTGTAGAAAACTCCTACACACTGGTCAACAATCAGCAATTTGTTATGAAAGCATTTAGATTATTTCACCGTATTCCTTCCTTTGGATTTTTAGTGGAGGAGAAGCAGCGGACTGGTAAACTCAATGCACAGAAGCTAAAAGACCTTGGTAATTAGATTCATTTATTTTTTCCTTTAATTCTTAAGACTTGTGGATATTACTTTGTTTCTTAAAAATCTATTCATGAATGTCCTTACATTATAATTGATGCACATTAAAGTCATAACAGAACTATATGATTAACTACATTTCTTATATGCTTAACATTAATTGCCAAATACTTTTAGAATTTCTAAGGCACCTATTCTGATCGTGTGTAAGTAAGAGTGTTACAGTGTAACTGTTGAAAATGGGTCCTTCAATAGGTGATGGATAGTCAAGTATTCAAGTATACACAGTGTTCAGGCTAACAGCTGCTTCACATTTCCAGGAATTATAGAGTGTCTTCTCAAAACTCCTGCAAGGAAGCTTATTGAATCAGAACCGTGTGCATCTGTCTGTAATACATTCTGAAATGGGCCCACCTTATTCTTAACAAAAGGAAAAATTGATAGTCTAGAACTTATTTTTTTCCCTACATATGCATACTGGTTTGATCATTAGAGAGGTAAAAACCAAGCTTTCCTTGCTAGCACATTTATTCAGGGCTTACATGAGAAAGAGAACATAAAACTGGTCATAGATCCTCTAAATACATTCTATCAGCTTCAAAATACACTACTTAAAATCTGTTAGTAGAGCCTCTTACTGAAATTAAAAGATTTAGTTCTCTTGGAGTATGAAATAAGTGAAACAGTTTTTGTAAGTCATGAATCTACAGGATTGGTGCTACACCACCGGCTTTCGAACAGACTCTTTGAGATACCCTTTAGTGTGCCAGACCTCAAGAGGGGTCTCTCTTCCTTCAGCACAGGCCATGCAGCCTCACCGATGAACTTCTGGGGCTTCAGCACTCTTGCTTCACACCATTGAGTTCTAATCAGTGAGTTCAACTGAGATAGACTTGTACGCTCTTTAGAGACTAATGTACTCCAGCTGGTATTCACAGTGATGCCCCAACAGTATTTTCAAAATCAGATTAGGATTTTTGTCAGTTGGAACACAGCATTGGAAGTCCTTAGGTTGGCATAGAGAAATGAGTGTTAAAGAACAGTCCGTATTGGTGAAGCCACAATTCACCAGCCATGCTGTAGTGACCTGCATTTTCAGACACACATTCTCTGATTTCCTTAGTAAGTTTCTCCAGTAGTGAGCTAGCTTCCTCCAAACCCAGAAGTCCACATTTTATTCCCTGATGGACACATCTATCCTTTTCTTCTCCAGGCAGGGCCATGCTGAGATCAGAGGCCCACTGCCAGAGCTTAGGTTCCTACTCAGCTTCCCTGCTGAGAGGAAGTGATTGAACAATCTTTGGTACTGCCTGATGTCTCTCTGGACTCTCTCTGTTGATTGGATCCATTACAACCAGTTCCTTAATGATTCCACCTAGACAGTGAGGTGATACATGCTTATGTCTCCTGTGTTGGTGCAAGAGCAATGTTTAACCCTTTTGCCCCCACTGGGTAGCAATGCAATGGTAGAGAGAAACTGAGGCATACCTAGGATTCATACAAATATTAAAGAAAATTCCCACTTTGCCACACCCTAGTACTTAATTTGTAAGAAAACCATGTCTTTAGAATAGGTTAAATGTAAAATTTGTCAGATACACTGCTCATATTTCAATGCAGTATTTTCAAAACCCCAAAACTAACCATACACTTTTGACTTAATTTTCTAGGAGTTCAGCCAGGTCCTATATATGGGAAACTGAAGAATGGTGTTACGGTTGTCTTAGAAAATGGAGTAACCATTTCTCCTTCAGATGTCTTGGATGAGCCTATTCCTGGAAGAAAAATTTGTATTTTAGGTGATTGTTCAGGTGTGGTTGGAGATGGAGCAATGAAACTCTGTTACGAAGCAGATCTGTTAGTTCATGAAGCCACATTGGATGACACCCAAATGGATAAAGCCAAAGAGCATGGTCATAGCACTCCAAAAATGGCAGCTAAGTTTGCAAAGTTGTGTAAGGTTAAGAAACTGGTTCTGACTCATTTCAGTCAGAGGTATAAACCAGCTGGTCAAATTGGAGAAGGAGATATTGATGTCACAGAACTGAAGAGACAAGCAGAATCGGCGTTAGGTGGTCAGGAAGTAACTTTAGCCGAGGATTTTATGACAATAGAAATTCCAGTGAAAAAGCAGAAATAGCATCTAGCTCTACAATACCACACAAATTTGCTTGCTGTTGGACTGTGAGTTTACAGCTAGGGCTTCAGGTATCCAAACTGGTTTCTCAGCTTCCAGATGAAGAAAGAAGTTGAATTGCTAAGGTGATATGCTCAGTTGCTAGAGAATTACTAAGTGCTGGATTTACTTGC
Source organism: Dermatemys mawii (assembly GCA_007922305.1). NCBI lineage: Eukaryota > Metazoa > Chordata > Testudines > Dermatemydidae > Dermatemys > Dermatemys mawii. Next base: position 36,360,179 of record ML677342.1, on the reverse strand, counting down.
TATAGAGTTTTAAGGCTTAACTCCACAAGATACTGAGTGCCTCAGCAACTTGAATGGCAGTTGAAGGTGTTACACACATATGAGAAATGGGCCATTATAGAATGGTATTGCTGTTACCTTGCCCTCTTAGGAAGAAGTGGGGTGGAAAAGCAGATTACTAGTCAAACTCACTGCCTTAAGTGAAATAGTTATGCAGCTACCTAAGTTAGAGGGAAAAAATAAACTCATTCTTTGGCTTCTATAAATACAACTATTCAAATATATCGAAACATATGGAAACAAAGCAAAATATTGATCATCTAAACACTTAGCTGCAAATCTAAGTAACTTTATTTTAAAAGTATATGGAATGCCTTTAACTTATCTTTTTGGAATTAAGTGTTTAGGTGATTGATACAGGTATGTAGCCAGACAGTCTGGAAAACTTAACTGTGTAGGCAGAAATCCTCCAGACATTATACACTTTTTTATTAGAACTTCAAATTCTGTAGTCTTAAGTCTTAAAATAGAACTTTGCATTTTTTGCCTCTTATTTACAGTCCTCTGTGAATCCTAGTGGCATACCAAAGTAGATATTTTTTAACTTCTCAACCTCTCATGAGCTTTTGTATAAAATATTTTCAAATTATTTAATTGATTTTATGTAAAAGGAATATTGCATAAACAAAGTATTAATAACTATGCCACATGTTTTGTAAATTACTCTCATCACTAATGTACATAAAGACTACAAATGAATATGCTTACTATATTTCATAGACCCATAAGATTAGAAGAGACCTCTGGTCCTCCCTGCAGGATTTATTGTGTCTATTTGACTATACCTGACATTTATTTGCTTGAAGAGATCACTAATGTTAGTGAAAATTCACTACACAGATACATAGTTGACTGTACTCCCTAGCTGTTAAAAGGACACTGTAGATTTCAGTTTGGCTCAGAATTAAAATTATGGGTTTTGTAGACAAACAAAATATGCTGCGTACGGCCATGCAAAGTGCTTTTTTTTCTTGAGGTGTTTTTTTGTATTCAGCATTTTTAAACATTCTCATGGAGTATCTGAAACACAAGCATGGTGTGACAAAGCTCCAAGTTTGTACTTGTGGATCCTGCGCTTCCTGGCAGATTGAGGGGCTTCAGAAACTCATCTAGGCCCCAGAGTGACCTCCCTTTCTCAGTATAATTGGCAAGAGTCACCGCCTAGTGAGTTACCTTCATCACAGGCCAGTATGGAAGATGGAAAAGTGGGGGGAGCCCAGGCCTGCCCTCTACTCCAGACTCCAGCCCAGGGACCCTAATAGTATCAGCTAAGATGGCTGACATTTTAGGCACAAAACACAATACAATTCCCTGGGCTACTTCCCCACAGCAGTCTCCACTTCTTCAAACCCCACTTCACCCTTACCTCAGGGCCTCCTTCCTTCTGTATGATATGTTGTCCAACACTCAGTCTCAGCAACAGCACAACTTCCTCTCACAGCTCCTGACACCCACACCCACCTGACTAACTGGGAGGTTTTTATCTGGTTTCAAGCAGTCCCTGATTGGCTTCAGGTGTCCCAATTAGGCTAGCTGTTTCTACTCCCTTCTAGAAGGTTCTTAATTGGCCCCAGGTGTCTTGATTGGTCTGGAGTAGCCTTTGTTTGGCTATCTAGGGAACAGGGACCTGCACATCCTGAGACTAATATACCTGCCTTCCAGCACTCTCCTATATCCTTCTGGACTGACTCCGTCACAATGGGTACACCAAGAACCTGCAAGTGAAACTGACTTTCATTGTACAAGATGAGCAGTACAGTAACTCAAGTGCATAGTAATAAACTGAACTAAAATTTTCCTTAAGATGTTAATAACATAAAGAAATTACAAAATTGTGTCATTTTAACTACACTATATGCAAACTTTTTTAAGCCTATTACTTGATATCAATACAAGGTGTAATTTAACAAACCGCATTTCTGAAAGATTTGGAACAAAATAAATGGTTCCAAGCTATGATTTTAAAAACTTATACATACTTGAGAAAGAAGTAACTGCAGAGAAAAACAGATAAAACAAATTCTAGTTATGGACTTGTCTCTTCTCCTACTTAGTCCTCTAGAGTCAGGCATGACTTGACAGTTCTTTTTCAGATGTTCTGTGACAAAAATGAGAATTCCAGATTTCCCTACCTGTGTAAAAATCTTCATAGCAGTAGTGTATTTTGTGCTGTAAACCTAGTTAAGTGACCTGTTTTTGAAGGGTCCCAGAAAGTATCTTATGCAAAACAAGCATTACTCATCAGTATAGCTGATATAAGAATTACTTTATCAGTATACTGCATCTACACAAGAGGAGTTAGTGATTAACTGTACCTTTTTCTAAATTGGAAAGAGTAAATCAAAATAAAAACTAAGTCCCATTTTCAAACGTGTCTTAGGCTCAGAAGTATCAATGAGACTTTAGGAGCTTAAGCCCCAAGTCACTTTTTTGAAAATGGAATATAGGCTCCTAAGTCACTTAAGAACTCTTGAAAATTTTACGTTAGATATGCTTTCTTAACATGGATTATTAAAGGCTAACAATATTGAATGGTTTCTACGGTGCCTAATTTTTTTGAGCGTTTATTAAAATACAACTGATACCTTTGATACTGTCCACTTCCTATTACACTGATACAAACAAGAAAAATTTGCATCAAAACTTATTTTAAATTTAACAGGATATAAAAACTAAGTATGATATAATCACATTTACAGAAATACTCACATTACTACGTCTCTTGAAAAATGAGTCAAATTCAGCCCAGCTGTAAGCAGGTACCTCTGTTCAGGAGAGGCCCATCTGTTCATACTAGCATACTACCTAAGAACTGTCCCTCAGATATCTTAAAGGATGCAATGATCTGCATACAGTAGTGATAGTCACTCCTCAGCCATCAGTTGGGTTTGTCTAGAATGCGTGGACAAACTTTTTGGCCTCAGGGCCACATTGGGGTTGCAAAACTGTAACGAGGGCTGGGTAGGGAAGGCTGTGCCTCCCCAAACAGCTTGGCCTGCCCCCGTCTGACCCCCACTCACTTTCCACCCCCTGGCTGCCCCCCTCAGAACTCCCTGCCCCCTCCAGAGACCCCCTTGACCCTAATCACCCCCCAGGACCCCACTTATCCAACCCATCTGCTCCCTGTCTCCTGACTGCCCCAACCCCTATCCACACCCCCACCCCCTGAGCTCCCACACCTATCCAACCCCCCATCCCATGACTGCCCCCCGAGACCCTCTGCCTCTTATCCAATCACCCGGCCCTCTTACCGTGCTGCCACGCTGATCCGCTGGAGTGTGCAGCCTCAGCCCCGACTCCTGAGCACTACTTGTGCAGTATGCTGAGGCTGGGGGGGAGGGAGGACAGCAGAGGCAGGGAGAGGAGCTAGCCTCCCCAACCGGGAGCTCAGGGGCAGGAGAAGACAGGCCCCTGGGCCGGATGTGGCCCATGGGCTGTAGTTTGCCCACCTTTGGTCTAGAAACAAAGCTGTACCCTGCAAATACTTCCATGGTGCTTCTCCACACTGACTGCCTCCTTGAAAATCATGCAATTTTAGTTAACGCGCACACCCCTGCTGCCAAAACAAATCTGTAGAACCATGGTATGCATTATATAACTGTAGTAGTGTATGTGAAATACTTGTGCATATTTTGTGCTGAATTTCTCTTAGCAACTGTTATGGGGCCAAGCTTATTCTCTTTACAAACACATTTCCTACCCTCCAGTCTCTTCTCTTCTTGACTGAAAAAAGCTGGATTCTGAGCTCTTGAAAATCTAGTCACTACTGCCATTAGAATGACATTAATGGGATGATGTGTGCCAGTAAGAAAAGCAGGATTTGGGCCATAGACTGGTCTTTATCCTCACTATTAATGGATGATTCCATTAATCATAACTTAATTAGGAGAGAGAGAAATTGCTTAGGATTCAAGTATATCTGCTTGATAATGTTTAACTTGAGAGCTGCTAAACAATGTGGTAACATACTAAAATCTCTGCGTAGATTTGTGAAGTGTGCTTTAGCAACTTCTTTATTTGCAAAGTTTGTAAGATGGAGAGAAACTTGAGATCCTTGACTTCCCTTTTTATTTTTATCTCCAGCTGCGTCCAATGTTAAAAATACTTCTCCCTGAAAAAAACCCCTGAGACCCAATACAGCTCAAATGTCACCATTCTAATTTTAAATTTAGCCGGCATGGCAGGTACAAAGTGAACAGGATATAGCAGGAATTAAAATTTCCAGCTGTACAAAGTCCTCTTTGAATGCCACAAGCTACCCTCAAAGACTCGGATAATATTTCCTCTCCTTTAAGAATTTTGTGCCAAGTAAAATTTCCTCTAGCATTCACGTCTGAATTTAGTACCCTTCTTCCCCACTAGTTGGCTGCTGTTCTCATGCTATGTAATGACAGCAAATGGATGTGCTCTCAGTAAATGGTAGGTAATTAGGCCTAATCCTGCAAAATGCTAAGTGCCCTCAATTGCCATATAACTTGATGGGAATTGAGAAAAGCTCCTGCCAAGTGCTGAGTGTTTAGTACTGTACCTTACAGGACTGGGCCCAATATATGTGAAATTGATTTGGATTGTACCACATGGAAATGTGGACCCAGAGGACTTGAGGTGTTTGGAAGGAGAGCAGGGAGAAAAGTGCTATTCTGGCTATTTTTTCTCCCCAACCTCTAGGGTTTGGAGATGAGATGGTAAAAATAATAATAGGGATAACTGAATCCAGAACTTCTCTCCGCTGTTCAAGTTCTAGTATAATGGAGGCACTTTTAATGCCAAGTAAAATGAATGAAACGGGTGAGTATTGCTATCACTTAAAGATAACACTATGGATTTGCAGACTAACCCATGTGATCAGGACAGTGTTGGGGCAAAAAAGATTTTGTGGCGGTGCTGATTACCAGTATGTAGGCCAAGGACTTCTAGAATTTTATACTTTTTCTTTACTTGAAGATTTTTTTTCTTTTGGGAGGACTCACATTAGGCTGATATCAACAGAATAGCATGAGAAATTTAGTCAAGTGCTATGGGAATGGCAAAAGAAAATTAATTTGAAAGGGTAGGGTTGTAACACTGCAGTTTTTGTACATACAGTTGATAATTAATGTTACTTTTTATCCCAGTTCTCTTTTTGATCTCTTTTTCCTTTTTGGGCTCTATGTCAACTGTGTAAAAGGGTCACGGACAGAAACTGTAACCAAAAGTTCAGAAATGTTTAGCTATTCAATGTCTGGTACAAGCTGTCTAGAGGAAATCTCCATTTACTTCAATGTAAAAATGTGTGAAAAATCGGAATGGGGTGAGGAGTAATAAGAGCCCATATAAGAAAAAAAACCCCAAATCAGGACTTTTTGGTTTGGTTTGGTTTGGTTCTAAGTTTGGTGGCTCCAGCCTCCAGAGAATTGTATCTCCAGGAAACAAACTTCTGGACAGTAACCATTACAGTCGCCTGGCATCTGAACTGCCTATTTGTATCTGTTTAGGAGTGACTGTAGGTTCTAATACCTCAAGAACCAGCAGAGGTGGTAATGAAAGCTTTTAGTTCTGGTAATCACAAAATGGAAAATTAAACATGAAATGTTGCTTTGTGTAAAAACCTATTTTAGAAACACGTTAGTGGGTTCTAAAATGTATTTGTTATGGCTTTTTTTTCTCCCTATGTGGCCTTTATGGGGTTCCAAGTTAGCCTAGTTTTACAGCAAGAGAAAGATGTAAAATAGTACCAACAACATTTTTAAATGCTATAAGACGTCTTGAGAATTTTTTTCTTTACAGCATAATATGTGGCGTAAACACAATACATGAAAGTGTGATGTGGTAAAAGGTTTCTGTAGCCATTTTTTGTGAGCACCCATGAAATCACCATTTGTGAATAATGCAGCCATCTGATAAAAACTTTTATATTTCACTATCATGTATGCTTTCTCTGTGTTTGTGTGTGCCATCAAACGATGAATTACCACCTTAGCTCTTAACCCTTCCTCCCCGCAAATGTATTTTTTGCATATAAGGTGTGAAATTTCTGTCACTAATACTCGAAATTTCAAAATACACATGAAATGTGTAACCTCAAAGGAACTTCTAGGTAGCTTTGGAAAAGCCATATTGCACTCTTCTCTCCAAGTCAGGCCCCTCTTTGTGTAAGCTGATAAGGAAATGTTGTACTGCTGGAGGTGCGGCCTTTCAGATAAGCCTTAAATAATTCTGGTCATTAAAGATTCCATAGAATCTTCTCCAAAAGTGGGGATGTGAACTCAGTTTTTTTCCCACTGAAATTTCAATTTAGGTAGTTACATTCAGCGTTAGTGACCAGACAGCAAGTGTGAAAAATCGGGACGGGGGTGAGGAGTAATAAGAAACCATATAAGAAAAAAACCCCAAAATCAGGACTGTCACTATAAAATCTGGTCACCCTACATTCAGCCTACCCTACTGTTTTCCCTGAGCTTTCAGCTGGATACAATATTCATATGTTGGCCTGAATTGATGTGTAGTTTGGCTGTACACTATTCAATAATGTCTGCGCAAAATACCTCCTATGCTTTGTATAATTACTCTGTCATCTTAAGGTCCTGAAAACAGTCACATTAGAGCAGACTTGTCTGTCTATGTAGAGTCCCATTGACTTTACATTAGCATGTCTGTTTTTGCAGGATCGGGGCTTAAATTTGTAAAATACTTGGGGATTACTAATAGAGCGTAGGTGCTACATAAGTTTGTTATTAATATTAACCATAACAAAATTATTAACTGTAATACTTAAAACATGACCGGAATATAATTGTTTACAAAGCCACAGGCTGGAAAATAAACATGATGATTGAAACAATTTCAGGGAGTATCAGAGGAATAAAGTTCAACTGGGTAACTGAACTAAAGTTATATGGGATATAAAAGAATGTACGGTATAATATGTTCCCAGGTAACCAAATTGGGGTGTTAAAGAACAAGTCTCCCGAACACTGTGTCTACCAATGAATATGTAGTCTTTAAGCTCAAACCCCTATTATGTGTCTAAATATAAGAAAACTGATTGTCTTTTCTTGTTGAGTTTGTAGACCATCCCTTGCAGCTTGCCTGATAAGGTGCAGACTGCAGAGAACAATGTGATGTTAGTTATTCCATAATTTAGTATTAAAAACCACAATTTACACTTAAAATGACTGTATATTAAAAGCATAATCAAAATACTATATCAACAGCAGCAATTTGGTGCACAGTCTACTCATTACTCTAGGTGGGGCTTGTTGGCCAGAGAGCCTTGAAAACAAACTAATTATATTGAAGATATTTAGAGAATTATATTTAGGCTTGTTATTTGCCATTGTACAATCAACTTGAATCTGCAAATTATAATGCATATTTCACAATGCTTGGGGTTTATAATATTAACATGTTAAAGTTTCATCTACTGATTTGAACAAATTATCTCTTTGGATGAGTAGGCTACAGCTGGCTCTCCCAGGGGAAAAAACCCAAGGGAAATAGATTGTTTTTGTAAAAACAAAAATGTTTAATTACTTCATTATTGAAAAATGACTGTTTTCTGTACTTGAGAAAAGCACTGGTGTAGGATTACCATTAAAGCAAGCTTCGGACAATACAGAAAATTTTCCTTAGACGTCTGTAATCTGGATAATTGGTTCAATGTAACCAATCAGAACTCATAATGCAAATTATTTTATACCGATTGGTTGCAGTGAATTTCATCAGTATTATTCAGGCTACTTCCCACCCTTCTGAACCTCTGCTTTTATCTCCCCTTTACAATGTTAGTTTCAAAGGAAAAACCTAAAATTCTGACATTCATGGCTACGTTGCCGTTCTCAGACAGAAGAACTTTAACTCCTCCTGGACTATTATGACATGAAGGTGGAATCATTTGTTGTCCCCTAAATTTGCAATTCACTTTCAGATTTGACCTCTGTGACAGAATGTATTCACACCCTACACTCTGTTGTAATAATCTTTGAACAAAATATGCCTTATAAGATATCATTTGAAAACTCATAATTTGCTGATCATTATCATCCTGATTGATAAAATATGCATGAAGGTATAAGATTCCACTGTCTGGTATTATTAACACTTGTTCTGAACTGAGGTTGGCAAATAAGTCTGTCTTAAACAAAGGAATGCGTTCTCTGCTTAATCTGCATTTAAACAGTAAGCAGCGTCATCAAGCAGCAGTTGAAATAAAGGAGACTAAAAACAGGAAAAAAGCAGCAGGGAACATTCTTTCCCATAGACTTTTTTTCTCCTGGTACCCAGCTGGAAATGTTTTTCAAGAGGGGAACTGAAACTTTAAAAAGGAGAGTCAAACACCCTCAAGGCTCCCCTCTTCTTTCTGACCAGCAATTCACTACACCTGAAGAGACAAAGTAAGCAGCTGTTGAACTGGGAGAGGAGTCCTGATCTAAAAGTTTGGTCAGTAAGTCTGCTGAAAGCATGTGGTAAAAAAATGTTGCTTTGAATATAAAATAATTTGTTAAGTTAGGCACAGCAACAATTAATCTTTATTTTTCTTGTAACATAAGAATATAAGAATGGCGATACTGGATCAGACCAAAAGTCCATCTAGCCCAGTATCCTGTCTTCTGACAGTGGCCAAGGCCACGTGCCCCAGAGGGAATGAACAGAACAGGTAATCATCCAATGATCCATTCCCTGTTGCCCATTCCCAGCTTCTGGCAAGCAGCAGGTTTAAAATAAAAGGAAGTATTTCTTCACACAACATACAGTCAACTAGTGGAACTCCTTGCTAGAAGTTGTTATGAAGACCAAGAATATAACAGGATTCAAATAAGAACTAGATAAATTCATGGAGGATAGGTCCATCAATGGCTATTAGCCAGGATGAACAGGGATGGTGTGTCTGGCTTCTGTTTGCCAGAAGATGGGAAGGTGTAATAGTGGATAGATCATCTGATGATTACCTGTTCTGTTCACTCTGTCTGGGGCACCTGGCATTGGCCACTGTCGGAAGACAGGACACTGGGCTCTATGGATCTTTGGTCTGACCCAGTATGGTCATTCTTACGTTCTTATTTTCTTGTGTCAATGCTAAAATTTGTCTCCTGATGTAAGCATCTCATGACACTGACACACTCACACCACCTCCATGAGTGACGTAGAGCCACAGTCAGCGTATGCGTGATGATGTAGAATGTGTGTACACAGAATTAGTTGTGTTCAACCTCATACTTCTCTAGCAGCTATCCACAGTGCCCTTGTCCCCATGACAGTGATCGCGCTGGTCAGTTTCGAACTTTCAAACTGGAAGTCTGCCACCCCTTTAAAACACCTTGAATGTGTTTGAAATGCCTTTCTTGACTGCTCATTTTGGTGAGTACACCTAGCAGCTCACTCGTGTGTGCATTCAACTGCCCAAATGCCCATGCTGGCTCCACACCCAGAGCACTACTAGACTCACACCTGCCTGGATCTCCTTGTCCCATGGGGAAGAGTCTCTGCAAGCTCAGCTATGGACCAGCTATAGAAACATTGACATCTATAAGCAGGTTGCACGGGGAATATTGGCACAGAGGCTTGACAGGGCCCAGGAGTAGTGCCTTGTGAAAGCGAAGGAACTATGCAGGGCCTACCACAAAGTGAGAGAGGTAACAAAAAATCTGGTGCTGCCGCAAAGCTTTTCCCCTGAACGGCATGGCATGCTTAGCAGTGACCCCACCTCACAGATGACTGTGGATACCTTGGAGGAACCTGAGCTGGAGGCACCTTCTGTGAACAGCTGCAGGGAGGGGGGAATTCAAACCATGTTGCAAGCCAGGAACTATGTGAAACTCTACACAAGTCTAGCCAGTCCCACCAGGCAAGCGCAGATCAGCCTGCTGATAAAAAAGAAGGAAATTCAGACAAGTGCACACATGCATTATTCCTTGCAATGTTTTCGTTTGCTTTTCCTTTCCCTCAAACTTGCTTGCCTTAGTATCCCATATAAAAATGGTGCCTGGCCCATCTGAAAGATTAGACAAAGGTATCAATTCATCATTCCTTTACTAGTATAATGTTAGAAAATAAAAGGGTAGGGAATAAATTCTAAAAAGGATTGTATGGCAGCCTGGTTACATAATCCACATCAGTTCAGTGTCCTGTTCTCACGTAGAGGTAGACCAAACGAAGGTAGAGTCGGCATGTGCAGAATGCTTTTTGTTCCTTTGACTTGTTGGGCTAGGCATGGGGGCCATGCAGAGTACTCTGTTTATCAGAATAAAGATGACTTCTTTATCTTCTTGAGAGTTCTTGATGAAACATATGGGGAGATACTCTACAATCCTCTCCTGAAGGTTTCTAGGGATGGCAGCCTTCTTTTTTGCCCGCAACAGAACACTGTCTCATATCACTCTTCAGTGAGTTTGGCAGGGCCCATTGCAATAAACATACAGATCCAGGCAGCTTTGATCTCTGTGCCTTTATCACCCTCAGGAATGAGGTATCAGCCCAAATCAACACTGCCTGTGAAAACAGTGCCAATATATTCACTGCCAATTCCCTGTACTCATACCCAGGGAGAAAGGTCTAAAATGTTAAAAGATTCTAAGGTGAGAAGGGACCGTTATGATTATCTAGTCAGACCTCCTGAATAACACAGGCCATAGATATTCCCCAAAATGATTGCTGGAACAGATCTTTTTTAAAAAATCCAGTTTTGATTTAAAAATTGTCAGTGATGGAGAATCAACCAAAACCGTTGGTAAATTGTTCCAATGGTTAATTACTCTCATTGTTAAAAATGTATGTCTTATTTCTGATCTGCATTTGTCTAGCTTCAGCTTCCAACTACTAGATCACAGGATACCTTTCTCTGCTAGACTGAAGAGACCATTATTAAATATTTGTTCCCCATACAGGTATTGACAGACTGTAATCAAGTCACCCCTTAAGCTTCTCTTTGTTAAGCTAACTAGACTGAGCTCTGTAGGTTCGTCAATCTAAGGCATGTTTTCTAATCCTTAATCATTCTTGTGGCTCTTCTCTGAACCCTCTCCAATTTAAAAACATCCTTCTTGACTTGTGAGCACCAAAACTGGGCACAGTATTCAGCAGCATCTTCATCAGTGCCAAATAAAAGGTAAACTAACCTTTCTACTACTATTTGAGGTTCTTCAGTTTATGCATCCAAAGATTACATTAGGCCTTTTGGTCACAGTGTCAGCCTAGGAGCTCATGTTCAGCTGGATATCTATTATGAACCCCAAATCCTTTTCAGAGTCACTGCTTTCAAGAATAGAGTCCCTCCTCATATACATATGACCTACATTCTGTGTTCTTAGATTTATACATTTACATTTAACCACATTAAAATGCACATTTGCTTTCACCCAGTTTACCAAGCAGTCCAGACAATTCTGTATCTGTGACCTTTTTTCATTATTTACCACTCTCCCAACCTGTGTGTCATCTGCAAACTTTATCAGTGACAATTTTATGTTTTCTTCCAAGTCATTAATAAAAATGATTAAATAGTGCAGTCTCAAGAACCAATTCCTGCAGGACCCCACTCGAACCATACTCATTCAGTGATGGTTCCCCATTTACAATTACATTTTGTGAAAAGTTCGCTATCTTTTAATCCATGTAATGTGTGTCATGTTGATTTGATATTGTTCCAATTTTTAATCAAAATATTATGTGGTATCAAGTTTAATGCCTTACAGAAGTCTAAGTACATTACATCAACACTGTTACCTTTAGCAACCAAACCAAACTATCAAGTTAGTTTGATAGGATCTATTTTTTGTAAACCCATGTTGCTTGGCATTAACTATACTACCTTGCTTTAATTCTTTATTAATTGAGTCCAGTATCAACTGCTCAATTATTTTGCCAGGGATCAATGTCAGACTGGTAGGCCTATAATTACCTGCAGGTTTAAATTCTCATAAAGTATTTCCTGGAACTCTCCTATCCCTGTGCTATTTGGGGCTCCAGGCTCCAGTTGTGAGGCAGGGGGTCTCGGGGCTTTAGCCCTGTGGGACAAGCCAGGGCTCAGGGCTTCTGCCATGTGGATTTCAAAATATTTACCGGAGCTTCGCTGTGGACAGCTCCAACTGAATTTAAGCCCTGATTACCTGTTTATCCTTTTTTAAAATATGGGCACAACATTAGCTATCTTCTGGAACTTCCCTACTGCTCCAGTACTTACTGAAAATCAACATTAATGGTCCAGCAAATGTATCAGCCAGCTCTTTCAAAACTCTTGGATGCAAATTACCTGCTGCTTTATTAGCTGCTGTTTTACATCCTCCTGAGATACTAAAGGAGTAGAAAGCGTGTTATCATATGATATGATTACATCATCTTTATAGCAACATGCAACAAAACGCATACCTGCTAGTTGATATTCACCATGGTTTGAGCTGGGGAGCAGTGCTGTAGCAAGGTGCTCCATAAGTAAGTGTCAGTCAGCATTTCTTCTTAAGGGTGTTTATGGGAATAATATAAGGCAGTTTTGAGACATCTTTCCTTTTCCATTGTGACCACAAATCTAATGGTGTTTCAGCAACTTCTGTCATAGTGGCTGTAGAGGTGCCTCCTCCGTGTCCACTGCTCTTCTTGGGAGGAGGAGGAGGAAGAGGTGGATATGTTCTGTGAGATCCTCCAGGCCACTGTTGCCTCAAATTGTGATCAAAGGGCTTGGGGGCCCATCAGCACCCAACCATGCAGAAAGACCAAGAAAGGAGATAGTGGCTGCTGTGGGAGAAGCAAAGGGATTGAGAGGTGAATTGGAAAACGTACCGGCACATAACAGGGTTGCTCAGGCAACAAACATAAATGTTGCAGAATAGAGCTGACTGACAGGGCCATAGATCCCAGATTCAGCAGCCTTTCCAATCCTTGGAGAACTCCATTGTTACTGCCTCCCATAAACCATGTGGCACCTTCCTTAACCCTACTGCTCCACCCTGGGGTACAACAAGAAGTTACTATAGCTATACATATACTGCCCTGTGAAAACTACTACTGTTTACACACATGGACAGAAATGTTTACCGTTTACTTCTATATTCACTTGGGATTGTAATCTATGATTCACTCTGTTAACAGTATTGATACAAGATTTTTTAACCTTGTATGTGTGTGTTTGCACTTAAATTGTGGTAACTAATGTTTTGCACACAATAAAGTTCTCTGTTTTGGAAATTCAGAGGATTTTTATTAGTTCGCCTGAAGCATTGCAGAATTCATAGCAGCAGGCAAAGACCCAAACACTGTATAATATAAAGTACACATGACAAACTATTTAATTAAAGCAACCAAAAACACTACTGTTGCTGACTGTTAAAATGCTCTTTTAAGACCTTCCCCAGCTGTACAGCTCCATGATTGGCTCTTCTAACTGTACTTATGTCTGGCTGTTCATATTCAGTAGCGAATTCACTTTGTCCCCTTCCCCTCCCGCCGCCCAGCACCTAGGAGGCAGCTTTTCCCCCTTCGCCTTACAGATATTATGCAGCACACAACATGCAGCTATAGCCATTGGGATGTTTTTCTTGCTGAGACCCAATCTAGTGACTAAACAATGTCAGTATCCTTTCGATCTACATTCAGCTTATGCTGAGCTGGTAGGTGAATCTTTCCTTGGTGTTGTTGAGGTGGCCAGTGTCTGGCTTCCTGAGCCAGATACTGGCCACCTCCAGGGGACCAAGAGGTAGGGCTGGGTCCCCCAGAATCATGATTGCCATTTGAATATTGCCATTGGGAATCCACCAGTCAGGAAAAAATGTTTCTGCTTCCAGCTTTTTGAAACGTGCTCTGTTCTTAGAGATGCGAGCATCATACACCTTCCCTGGACAGCCCACGTTGATATCAGTGAAATGTCCCCAGTGATACACTTGCTAGAAAAGTAGCTCTTCTGTTGATATACAGTGTGGAAAGGTAGGCTGGTGACAAAATAGGGCTATGCCCCCCCCCATTGGATTTACCATTTCCAAAATGATTGCCCATCCTAGAGTTTAAAGCCAGAAGGGGCCACCAGATCATCAAGTGTGACCTCCTGTATATCACTGGCCACCAACACCTGCAAATTAAACCCATTGACTGGTAACAAGACTGTGTTGCAAGTTTCCAGAATGTGATCGCTACTCGTTTCTCCACTGTCAGTGTGGCTCTTATTTTGGTGTTCCTGCTCCAGAGGGCTGGGGTGAGCTCGGCACACAGAGCCAGGGCTGTGGCCCATTGCATTCAAAAGTTCTGAAGCCACTCCCCATCACCCTAAACCTGCATTATGATGCAATCCCACCAATTAGTGCTTGTTACTCAGGCTCAGAAGCAGCACCAGATGTGGAGCTGCTCTGTGAATGCCAATACTAACATGGCTTCCCCCCGCCCACACACACACACACACTATATCCGTCAGGATCCAGTTATGATACTCAAATATCTCCACATCTTCCTTATCGCAGTTCTGCTTGTAGCAATATGCCCTCAAGCTCTGTGAATTGTGTGTCCTGTATCAGCAGCACACATGAGCATCGTGCTGAACTTTGCAGGGCCCATGCGTCTGTCAGAGAGATGGCAGACACTGAAAACTGCCCTGTGGGTGTTTTAAAAAACAGTGCAAAAATTATGGGACGTGGAAAGTAGTATGGGCTGGCAGGGCCCGTGCAACTTCCACCTTGCGCTCCCCCTCCCCCTACTCCACAGTCCTGTGACAGCTCCCCAGGGAGCCCTGCGGGCGGCAGACCCCCCGGCCCCCGCCTGGGGAGCCCCGCAGGCAGCAGCTCCCCACCCTCCTACCCCTCTCCCCGCTGCCGGCAATGTCAGTTTCAGCCTGGAGTGGCTTTGCCTGTGCTGGGAGAGGGAGTCTGAGGGCCGCAGGTGTCAATACGCCGTGGGCAGCCCAGCCCAGGAACGCTTTAAAAAAAATTGGGGGGCACTGCTTTATGGCAACCCCAAATCTTGGCATCCTGTGCGACTGCCTAGTTTGCCTAATTGGCTGCACCAGCCCTGTGGGCTGGATAAAGTGGCATGGTGGTACCTTGATCCCTAATACCCAGAAATCCCTGGACAAATCACTGCTATCCCACTGTAGTGAGGCAGCCTGGCTCCTGTCACGGCTGAGCGGGAGAGGCTGCTCTCTGCACTTGGGTGGGTGCAGCCAGGCCGAGCCCAGCCCTGGTGTCGGAAGTTAAGAGGTGAGACAGGAAGTATAAGAGGTGAGGCCTCCAGCTCAGTTGAAGAGGAGCTAGGGAAGGAGACAGATGCCTCTTGCTTGCTGCTGGCCTCTGGCCGAATCGGGCTGTGGCCTGCCCCTAGAGAAGATGGAGCCTGGAGAAGAGTGTCTGGAATGGCCGAATAGCCTGAGGAGACAGAGGATTGTGGTAGGAATCCCTGGATTGTGGTAGGAAGCAGCCGAGAGAAACCAGACTTTAGTCTGGTTTTGTGTCATTGCTTGAGTTGGTGTGTTTCACTGGGATCCCTGATGACCCATTGGTGAAGCCCTTTGCTGCTGCCAGGGCCCTGGGCTGGGACTTGGTGGGCCTGGGTCCCCCTGCACCCTGCTGCCAACCCCACCCTTAGGCTGGCAGCCTCCCCATCTTAGGCTGAATGGTCTACTTTTGGCTCTGCCCTGCTTGAGGGCCAGGGCCCCATACACTGTAGCCCTCGATTTGCTAATTCCCCCTGCAACTGGGCTGACCTCCCAGTGAGGCGGAGTGGCCTCCCTCTGAGCCAAAGCGGGAGGGAGGACCGCTAACCCACTACACCTACAAAGCACTGTGAAATGTCCCAAAAGGCGCTGTGCTGGAGGATGGTAAGGAGCATACTGATACCTACCTATCTACGGTGCATCACACTGTATATGGACGCAAGCGCTCCTAGTAAGTATGGGCAGTGCCAACGCAAGCAGCCAAGTGTGCGTGCACCCAAGCAATATCGAAACTTTGGTGGTTGTACACCACCATAACTTGTGTCAACCCAACTTCATAGTGTGGATATGACCTACATGTTGCCGGATCAAGCACTCAGAAAGTGAGAATGTCTTTGTTAAAAGAAATGAAACTTTCTAGTTTAAGAAGCTTTGTGTGGGAGGGAAGGAAGTTTGATTGCTTCATTTAATAGAGGTTACCACTATTGTCTGCAAACCTTAGCATAATTTTCTTTTTATTTATCTGTATAGAAACTCAGTTCTGGATGGTATTCCTTGCATTATGCATTTTTATGTTCTTTTATTATGCTCATCACCATAGCAACTGGGCACCTTGCATTTTAAAATCAAGTAAAGATTAAACCCGGCCTTGGTTAGCACAGAGAGGTGATACGGAACTGCTGTTCTGTGTTCTCTGTGAAAAGACTCCTTCTGTCCAACACAGGAGTCCATGTGACAGAGAGGGCTGAGGATGTGCTCTCTAGAGCTCACTTTGCTGCTTCTCCGAGCAGGAGTAGTGTACGGCAAACAAATGAATAACTGATACTCAGGGTATGGTTACACTTACAAAATTATAGCGCTATTGCTTATAGCGCTCGCCTTATACAGCAATAATAATAGCGCTATTGTATGTCCACACTGAGCTGCTCCAGCGCTATAGCATGGCCACATTTGCGGCAGTTAATACGGCATTAAGAGCAGCGCATTAGGGCAGGTATCCCACAGTACACCTCTTCCTGATCTGGCGCAATGGCTTGTGGGAGGGGGGGCGTCACTTGCGGGGCATTCTATATCCTGTTTGAACTACCCATGATGCTTTTTGGCATATCCCAGCAATCCCTGTGTTTCCTTCCACCTCCGGCGCCATCTTTCAAGGGTTTCAGCAAGGCACGCTCCGTCTTCCATTGTCGAGTGCTGCAATGAATCCAGAACTGCTGAGGGACATGCTGACGACTGTTGCCAGCACATCTCTGTGTGCAGTGGAGTTATTCCTTGACATGCAGGATGACAGTGATGATTCTGAAGACGAGATCGAAGCGGTGAATGCATTCGACACAAAGCTGCTTGTCTCATTAACGGACATGCTCACGGCTGTTGAACGCCGCTTCTGGGCACGGGAAACGAGCACAGAGTGGTGGGATCGCATCGTCATGCAAGTCTGGGACGACGAGCAGTGGCTGCAAAACTTTCGAATGAGAAAAGCCACTTTCATGGGACTGTGTGCTGAACTCGCCCCTGCCCTGCGGCGCAAGGACACCAGACTGAGAGCTGCCCTCCCGGTGGAGAAGCGGGTGGCTATCGCGATCTGGAAGCTGGCTACCCCAGACAGCTACCGATCGGTGGCCAACCAGTTTGGGGTTGGAAAGTCGACCGTTGGAGTTGTGCTGATGCAAGTGTGCAGGGCCATCAATCGCATCCTGCTACGAAAAATCGTGACTCTGGATAACATGCATGACATCGTGGCTGGCTTTGAAGAAATGGGTTTCCCTAACTGTGGTGGGGCGATAGATGGGACCCATATACCCATTCTCGCGCCCGCCCACCTAGCTGAGGAGTACGTTAACCGAAAGGGGTACTTCTCCATGGTTCTCCAGGCGCTTGTGGATCACCGTGGGCGTTTTACTGACATTAACGCTGGCTGGTCTGGAAAGGTGCATGACGCACGCATCTTCCGCAACACCGGCCTGTTCATGAAGCTGCAAGCCGGGACTTTTTTCCCAGACCAGAGGATCCCCGTGGGGGAAGTGGAAATGCCCATAGTGATTCTTGGTGACCCTGCTTACCCTTTAATGCCCTGGCTCATGAAACCGTACACAGGGAGCCTGGACAGCAGTCAGGAAAGGTTCAACTACAGGCTTAGCCGTTGTCGAATGACTGTGGAGTGTGCTTTTGGGCGTCTGAAGGCGCGCTGGCGCTGTCTTTATGGGAGGCTAGACTTGGCCGAGGGTAGTATCTCCGCGGTTATTTCCGCATGCTGTGCCCTACATAATCTTTGTGAGCGGAAGGGCGAAGGCTTCACTCAGGCATGGTCCTCTGAGGTTCAACGCCTGGAGGCCACATATGCCCAGCCAGAGAGCAGGGTTCATGGAGGGGACCAGCGCGAGGCTGTTAGGATCAGGGAAGCCTTGAGGGAGCATTTTGAGGCTGAAAGCCAGTTCTGAAGTGAGGTGCAGATGGAGGGAGGGAGGGAGGGAGGGAGGGAGCATTCTTTTAACAGGAACAGGCATTTGCTTTTCTGTAGCCTGTAATAATGTATGTACACTTAATAAAAAAAACCCATTTATTAAGAAGACAATTCATTTATTGAACAGGTACTTCGGTTGCTGAAAGAAAATATTGTGATGCATGTGAGGGGGAAGGCAGGGGAGGTGCAATGGGGGTGTCGTGGGGTCAGTCAGAGATCGGAGTATGTCCGGGTCTCTGAGTCTCCAGTGCCCTCAAAGTGGCCGTGTCCCCCGAACCCCATTTGCGGTGGCCAGTAAGGCATGTTATTAGGGGTAGACTGCAGTGGATAATGGTCTGGGGTCTGGGGGTTGTCCGGTGAAGACAGAGGGGTTGGAGGCAGCTGTGGATGGTGATAACCATTTGGCTGATGATACTGGCCTGGAGGGTACAGAGGCAAGGAAGGGGAAGGGAGTTGGGGCAAACGATAATTGGGGTGGTGGGTGCGGAGCTTCTGCTCCTGAAGGGTGACAAGCCGCTGCATAGTCTGCAATTGAAGCTGCAGTAATGAGAGCAGCTTGTCGGTGCTTTTCCGGCGGTGAATCGCGTTCTCCTTCCGCGCCTTCTCCCTCAACTTGCTCTCATTCTCCCTCCACCTCTGTGCAACTCGATTCTCCGTTACAGCCTGTTGCATTACTTGCTGTACAAGATCCTCTTTGCTCCTTCGTGGCCGCTTCCTCAGTCGCCTGAGCCTCTCAGCTGTTGATAAGAGCGATGGCGAAGGGGTGAAGGACGACCCTTCTAAAATAAAAAGATACATTTCACAGTGGTTCCCTTGTAAAGAGCAGACATGCCTATCATTCCCCCGCATTCCCCGTTTGCCTGTCCCGCAGACAGCACAGATACAGCAACGGAGCCCCTGCCATGGTGAGTGGACTCCAGAGGCAAGGGAAATGATTTTTTCCCTGCCCTGAGAAGCTGTGGCGGGGGAGGGGGTGGGGAGTGCCGGTACGTTGCAGGAGCCACAGTGTGAGCAGCAGGCAGGGGGAAGGATTTCTTCCCTGCCCTGAAAAGCTGTGGCGGGGGGCGGGGGGGGGCGTGGAGTGCCGGGAAGTGGCAGGAGCCCTACTCTGAACACTGTTCCAACATTCTCCGTAGGTGTTTGTCCTGGAAGATATCTCGTTGCTTCGAGTCACTGAGGAGCAAAGGGAAGGGATTTTATTAAGATGCGGCTTCCGCCCAGGGCCATATGCAGCGTGCCTATGTGCAGCAATGCTCCCCCCACCCATTGTAGCACAGTGGCAGGGACTAGTGACCGTGACCGGGACGGGGACCACGCTGGCTCTCCCGGGAAACCTGCGCAGGCGCATTGCAAGTGCTCTTTTTGAGACCTTTGAAGAGATTACTGATGATGACTACCGCGAGGTGATAGACTACATCAATGCACTATTCCACATGTAGGCAAGCATGCAAGCATCCCCTTCCACCCCAAGCTGCCTGCCTTCCCCATAGAAAAGCAGCTTTACCGCCGCAATGCACTGCTGAGCTGGCCCCTGCAACTGCCGGACGCTGTGGCTGTCCGCCCTCCTCCTGGCTTTAGAGGAGAGCTCCTGGCTGCATGCCCCCCTGCCCTCCTCCTGGCTTGAACAGAGCACCAGGTGGAATGCCCCCCTCATCCCTTTCCACCCCAAGCTGCCAGCCTTCCCCATAGAAAAGCAGCTTTACCTCCGCAATCCGCTGCTGAGCTGGCTCCTGCAACTGCCGGACGCTGTGGCTGGCTGCCCTCCTAGGTTGAGAAGAGCTCCTGGCTGCATGCGTCCAGGGACTCCTCCATGCCCTGGATCGCTGCTGCCTCGTCCTCATCCTCCTCCTCTTCTTCATCCTCCTGCTCTTCGTCCTCCTCCTCACCCCCCCTTCACTGGTGGGCTGGGAAGTGTCCGTGGTGGTCGATGGAGTGACCGTGGGATCACCACCAAGTATCGCGTGCAGCTCCTTATAAAATCTGCAAGTCACCGGGGCTGCTCCGGAGCGGCCGTTTGCCTCGCGGGCTTTGCGATACGCATTCCTAAGCTCCTTTACCTTAACACGGCACTGCAGAGTGTCCCGCTCATGGCCTCTTTCTGCCAAGGCCCGTGATATCTGCCCATAGGTGTCAAAATTCCTGCGGCTAGACTGCAGCTGAGACTGAACAGCCTCTTCCCCCCAGCAGCTGATGAGGTCCAGCACCTCACTATTGCTCCATGCTGGGGATCGCCTATTGCGAGGAGGCATGGCACGTGGAGTCATGATGATCAATCAGAATGATCACCTGCAACGATTCCCTGAGACCACGCCACGCAATCAATCTGATCAATGAGAATGATCACTTGCAAGGGTTCCCTGAGAGCACGCCACGCTTGGCTGGAGCAAACAGGAAGGGGATTTTCAAATTTCCCTGGAACTTTAAAGGGCGGGTCTGACGTGTGGTCACCTGAGGACAGGACAAAAGAGTTTGCAAGTGATGACCAGAGTGGCTCGAACGGGAATTATGGGACAGGCTGGAGGCCAATTAATACGCAGTGGGTGTCCACATTCTTCCTGTAGCGCTACAGCAGGTGCGCTACAGCCCTTATTCCCCATGAGGAGGTGGATTTATAATAGCGCTATAACTCCGCGGTTACAGCGCTATTAGTGCCTTGCCAGTGTGGACGGAGAGTAGGTTATAGCGCTCGTAGGGGCTTTATAGCGCTATAAAGTGCCAGTGTAACCATGGCCTCAGTTCCAGCACGTGTCTGTCTCCCACAGAATTTGTAGAGGCACAACAGGGGTGACAGACTGAAATCCAGAACATTCCTGGACCAAAAATCTGAGAGAAGAAACAAAATCACTGTCAGGACCCTCACTCAACCCTCCACTGTCCCAGAGAAAAATAAACAGCTCCTTATGGGTTTCAGACTGTGGCTGCTGACAGATCTAATACAATCAATATTATCACCTTCCCATTATCCATTATCTCCTTTGAGCAATCAGTCACAGATATTTCTGTGCCTAAAACCTAAGTAGTAGGGTATTGGCAAATGTGCAAACTCACCAGCCTTGGGTAGAAATATCAAGCCTAAACTACAGAGCTTTTCAAAACCCTTTCTTCAGGGCTTGCTTTGTTTCCAAAACACAGACTCAAAACCACAACGAATCAACTCAAGGGCACTGGATTATAACCGCACAGGACTTTCCAGCTAGGAAGGAAAGGGATACACACCCTTTCCCGAAGGCAGTCCCAGCATCCCCCAGCTGGTAGGGGAGAGAACACACATACACTCCCTTCCTCTAGAGCGGTCCTTCCAAACTATGCTGGTAAGACCTACTCTAGGGTTTCCCTAAATCTGTGCTTCTGGTGAGCTGTCCCCTCTAAACATCAGGAGGCCTTAAGAATTCCCATGGGCCGCATGCTTGCTCCTAGTCACGTAAGCTGCAACTATAGCTCCTGGGTATAAAGGTCCCAACAAGGTCTGTAATAGGCATACTGTAGGGTGACCAGATGTCCCGATTTTATAGAGACAGTCTCGATTTGGGGGTCTATTTCTTATGTAGGCTCCTATTACCCCCTACCCTCTCCTGGTTTTTCACACTTGCTGTCTGGTCACCCTAGCATACGTATGTGCTGCAAGGCCCCATGCCCTGATACACAGGCACTACAGAAATATAGATGATGCAGGCATTGCTCTGTTACCATATATTATAGCCCTGCCCCAGAAAATGGAAGGTTCAGACAGGCACAACTGGAGGGGCTGTCGATGGGAAACGATGGCTCTTTGCACAAGGGTCTCACCCGTAGTTCTCAAGCCTCAGGGGTTCGACAGGGAGTGTCAGGCTTCTGAGAAACTCTTCAGACTCAGGAGTGCTTCCAGAATCTCAGAGCTTTTGACTGTGCAATTCCAAAAGCTGAGAGACGAAACCAGAGAGCTGTATCCTGTTTGGGCAGACTACATTGAAGGTAGTTCTTGTGACCTGTCATGACCTACATATCTTTAAAGTAGCCAGGATATGCCATTTTCCTTGACTTAAAAACATTAATTTGCTGTAGACTTTATTGAGTCAAATGGCAAAAGCAAGCTGAGATGGAGGCTGAGTGGAAAGAGGGAGGGAGAAAGGGGTTGAAGGATTGCAGCCAAGAGAAGAATTTCAAGCTTTTAAATTTTCAGTGGAAGGCGGGTGTATGTAGTTTCACTGCTGCCTCGGACTGACATCCTGCTGTGCAGGATGGCATTAATGATCCCCAACAACTGCTTGACCTACCCCATGTTCAGTTCTGCCAGCCTGAGCATCAGAGGATGTGTCTGGACCAGTTTCCAAGTCCTGTTTATCTCCCCTCCTGCCAGCTCAGGCAAATGGTGGTCTCTGTCCTCTCTCCCCTACGGATGTGAAAGAAGAGCAGACACCCTGATTTTCTCACAGTGCCCCAGCTCCAGAGACTGATCCCCCAGATAGGAAACCAGGTCAGTACCCCTCCAGACATGATACTCCCCCACCCCCAGCAGTTTACAAATACCCAGCAGCAGCAGGAGTCAGACAGGTGCCCCAATAACTGCTCAGAGTATTGTAATCCAGAAACCTGAGCCCCTGAGAACGGGAAAAGCCAAAGGAGATTGGAAAGGAAATTCACTTTTTCCCCTTATGGCGGGGACAGAAACCACAACATTAAAATTTCACCCCTTACAAAAAAAGCACCCGCCCGCCTGCATGGAAACGATAGCCAGCCCTTTGCGACCTTAGAGACGGTGGGTTGCCTCTATGCGCATGCGCAAAAACACAATTTCTCCGTAGGGATGGTGGAAGCAGGAGGGGGACTCCGTGCTGTGGCGGGGTTGCCCGGATGTTGCGCATGCGCGGAGGCCGCTGGACGTGTCGGCGGCGGCGGAGCGGTAGCAGCTGCAACAACAACACGGTGGAGGTGGCGGTAACGGGGCATCTGGATCCTTCCCTCCCCCGCTCCGGAGGCCCGTGAGCGCCTCCCCCCCCCTACCCAGCCGGGGCCGCCCTGAAGGGACAGGCCGTGCAGCCCGAGGGCCTGGCCCCCTGCGGAGGAGGAGGCGCAGCGGAGCCGTCGCACCGGGGCGGGGGCAGCAGGGGGGGCTCGGGCCCGCCGCGGCCCAGCTGAGCCTGGGGAGCTCAGGTAACGCTCGCCTCCGGTTGTATCCAGTCAGACAGTGCCCCGCCCCCACTCCGAGATAGCTCGGGTCCCCCTCGGGTTCACTTCCCTCCCCCCTTCGAGCTTCCGCTCTCCTCGCTCGGGGGCTCTCGGCGCCCCGTGGCTGCCTGTCCTTGGGGAGGGGAGTGCCCCTGAGCGGGGGGAGGGGCGCTCTCCAGACCCCCCCCCCCCGAGGTGTCTCCTCCCGGCTGCGGCGTGTCCCTCCCCAGGTTCCCCTTTTGGCGGGAGGGGAGCGCCCTGGGGGCTCTACCCAGCAGTAACGGGCAGTAACGGGCCGCCTTTGTACGAAGTTCCCACTACTGCGGCCAGGGGACCCTTGCACCCACACGGCGGTCCTGGGGCTGATCCCACTGCCGGATTGGGGCGTTGAGAGCATCCTTCCTCCCTGCTTGCTCCCTTTTCCCTCCACTTTACAAGTTCTCCCCATTGTCTTGCCCCACTTATTTGGCTCCCCTCTCCGAGCTCCCCCTATTGTAGGAGTTTGCCCGCCTTGTGCTGCACTCTGCTCCCTTCCTCAGCTCCCTTATTCTTTATTTCTTCCTGTGGTATATATAGAAAGTTTCTCTTTTAGGGTCTCCTGTTGATCACACTATCCCCAGTTAAGCTCTTCCACCATCCTCATTATTGAAGTGCCTTTTTTGCCACTCTCTTCTTTGATGCTGTGACCCACAGTTCTAGCTACACTTCTAAAACATACTGTATGTTTTTTATTTGGGGTTTTATCATATTTGGTTTATGCGCTGAGATTGAACACATCTTGTTTTCTTTTATTGTAAATCATGTTTTATTTTAAGGCCTTAAGGCCCAGAGGCCTTTATGCTTTGAAGATATTGAGAATGTTAAGATCCTTGTGTGTGTTTTAACATCAAATCCCAATTCTCAATCAATTCTTTTTGTGTGTGTGGGTCCCTGTAAACTAGGTAAAAGTTGTTTTCAAGTGCTGTGACTATTCTGTTTATAATCTTAGCTGTAAATTAACTTCTCTCATATATATTCTAAGTTTATTATTTAACTGTTTCTATTTCTAGATAAAAGTATATGTAATTGTCAGTCAAAATAGTTATACTAAACTACAAAATTAATGTAATAAAAAGGGAGGCATCTTATCCTTCTTACCCTTCTTCTGGCCATCTCATTTTGGCTAGATGATTGTTGGAACAAGGCTTTCTTCCACTTTACAGTCATGAATCTATTTTGATTTTTGATTTCATTGTCTTACAGGTGTGTGTGTGTGTATATATTATTTATGTATTTAGAAACAGTATTCATGCACAGAGCAAAGCTCTAAATATATCAGTACAAATATCCTGAAATTGATCAACATCTAGAATTAGTTTTATAAGTACATGGGTTTAATTAAATTTGTACAAGAAATAACACACTAAATGTGCAGATGTTGAGAAATAGCTGCATACTGTGGTGCAGTGCAAAGGACCTGAGTGCAAAGAATTTCAAAAGTACTGCACGTATTCTGAAAAATTCTTTTGAGGCTGGAATTTTCCATGCTTGGTCTCACCACAGAGGCAAAGATTTAAAAAAACAAACAAACCCAAAACAAAACACTTGAGCTAACACAAAATACTATCCCTGTGCAGTTTTCAGTACAGAATGCACATTAGCTAAGTACTCATTGCTATGGTATCAAGGCATTAAATAAAAATATAAAATTACACTAAATTTGTTCATAAGAGTCTACTCTTCCTTCTGTTATTTGGTTCAGTCACCATTATTTCTTCTATTTATGAGATCTTGTCAGGTTATCGTTCAATCCTTATTGAAGGAAGGCTTTTGCAAAAAGGTAGGTTTGTATTGTGCTCTGAAAACAGTCTGCTTTGCCTTTTTTTGTTTAGGAGTTCTTCTATTTTAAAAACCTGAGAAAGGTGTGGTGTCGGAGTGGGTAATGTGTTTAGCCACAATCCTGAAGGTCATGGGTTCAAGTCTTGATTGATCTCACACTGAAAGGCAACTTCTAGGTCACCCAGTTGCAACATTGGTACTGGAGCTTTTTTGTTAATGCCTGTCAAAGGCAGTTGGATGTGATGCTTGCCCCCTCACTCCCTTGTATACCATTGGCTATGAAACTGACAAGGCTTAACCACTCATTCCAGTGAGCTATAGGCTTGGGGAAACTTTTATTTGACTCTGTCAGTAGTAGCATTCCTTGTAAACACAGATGTCTGTGAGTCAGCCTCTCCATCTGTGTTTCTAAGGGCTTGTCTACATTTACATTGTAGCTGTGCCACTTTAGCTCTTAGTAAAGATGCTAGTTTCACCAACAGGAAAGCTTCTCCTGTCAGTGTAGGTACTCCACCTCCCCAAGAGGCAATGGCAGTGTCAGTGGGGGAAGCCCTCCTATTTACACAGCCTGTCTAAACCGTGTGTGTGTGTTAGGTTCATATAACTACATTGCTCACGGGTGTGGAATTTCTGTGCCCCGGAGCAATGTAGTTATATGGACATAGGCTTTGTCTACACTTGGAACTTAAGACAGTCAGGTCCTAGCTCATTGAAGGCCTCAAAGATTAGGTGTAGGTATTTGAAATGAATCCAGTTTGGATGGCAGCCCAGAGGAATACGCAGCACACCAGCATTATGTGTGATCATTAGAGCTCTACCAAATTTCTGGTCCATTTAGGTCAGTTTTATGGTCATAAGAATTTAAAAATAATAAGTTTAATGATTTCAGATATTTAGATCTGAAATTTGACAGTGTTTAAACTTAGGGGTCCTGACCTAACTCTGAAGGCAGCAGCACAGAAGTAAGGGTGGCGTGGTATAGTGTTGTCACCCTTTCTTCTGTGCTGCTGCTGGCGGGGCGCTGCCTTTAGAGCTGGGCGCCTAGCCAGCAGCTGCCATTCTCCAGCTACCCAGTTCTGAAGGCAGCACAGAAGGTGATTCCCTTACGATAAACTTGTGACCCCGCCCTCTTTTGAGTAGGGAGCCCCGTTTTGAGAAATGCTGGGCTCCCCATGAGATCTGAATAATATAAGGTAAAAGTACACAAAGGATCAGATTTTTGGGAGGGTGGGGGACACCAGATTTCACAGCCCGTGATGCCTTTTTCTTGGTTGTGAATTCATAGGGCCCGAGTGATCATCTTCCTTCCCTGAAAAAGTCAGGCTGTTGTATGTAGTACAAATTGGAGTTTATTTGGCCTTTACAAGTCCTTAAGAATAATGCTTGGCTGGAGGAGAAGGGAAATTGAAATAAAAAACTTAAATTAATAAACTGTAAAATGTGATTCTATTCTGAAAAAGACTGTTTAAACATGTTATCTAGTCATCAGTTTTTTCCCATATATGTATTTAATTCATAGCTGTTATCTTAGGTGACAGAGTGCGGGTTGGTGGGGTGTTTTTGTCTACTATTTCTGCTAACCCTGAAAAGTAGTACAGTTAAGCCAGATCCTTGCATATCATCAGTAGAAGGGTTTACTGTGTTCCAGTTACAGGGCCAATCTGTTACACTTGTAAATGTCATTGAAAGCAATAGGTGCGCACAGGTGGAGGCTGAGAAAAACAAACAGATAACTGCCTTTAGAGAGTTTGAAACTTCAGATTTGGTTGTTCCACAAGAAAAAGAGGCTATATGAATTTTTGAATTGTTGTCTTCTCTTAATTAAATTAAGATGAACTATTATTGCTACTGAAGTCTGTCTCAAAGCATTTCTCTGAATTTCTCTTATTCTGTTGTGTACAATTGTGCCAAAGTTTCTTTATTTTCTTTTGTGTTGTCCTTGCTTTAGTATAAATGAATATGCCATTTACGCCATCACCATCAGTGAGACAGTCAGAATTGATGTTGTTTAACTTAATTCAAAGTGAAGAAAAATTCTAATGCCTAAAGTATATTATGGATAACATCCATCTACTGCATATCATATATATATCTGTGCCAGTCTAGTGCTATAGTAGTATTGCATGCTGTTGCTATAGTGTGCTGATTGTGCTAGTATCTACAAATCTGATTTTTGTTGTTGTTCCTCATTTGGGCAAGTAGAGCGAATTTGACGTGGCTGGGAAAGCATCCACACTTGGGGCATTTGGGCATATCCGCATTAAGACATAAAGGGTGCTTTGTTGCATATTTGTTTATGGGCTTCACTTTATTAAGTTTATTGTGGAAACTCTCATTCTACCATTGCAGTAGTAGAAGACCATAAAACTAATGCAATAACCCATTAAAATGGACAGTTTGATAACCAGCTGCTACAAATAAATGTTTGTTGGAAGTTGAAAATAATTTTTTTTCCTTACGGCTTTGTTTCTAAAGGATCAGAAATATTTACCCATTCAAATTTACCATCCTTGAGGATACATTTTTGGGCATCAATTCTGAAACTGTTTTTCATCGTTGAAAGTTCCATCATAGTGCACTCTAGATTGTAAGTTTATGTATGTATGTGTTTGATGTACATTACAGTGGAGTCCAACCCTGTTGTGGCCTTTGGGTGCTCCTATAATATAAATGTTAAATTAAAAAATATATAGTTTTTTGTAAAGTCTCAAACAATAAGAGATTGTCTCCTTAAAATGTTAGTTTTCAGTCACAGTGGTGAAATCTGCCATGAAGTATATTGTGTCCACTAATGTGCTTGTCTTAGAATGCATTATAGAAACAGATCAAGTGGCTGATGTTCAAATGATGACTTTTTTTTATCATTGCCTTCAATGCTGTAGCCCAAGCAAAAATATAGTGTACTGTACATGGTGAATATCTTCTTATACCTCCCAGTTGCCTGAAAGGCATCAGCAAGAGCCTGAAGTTGTCATCTTTTTTTGTAGTAAAATTTGAAAATGTTTGAATTCATTTTCTAATCTTCTAAACCTAAGGATAACCTATTTTAAAATCCAGAATAGGAAGCTCTGGATGATTCAGTGCTTGATAACATGAGTATCCTTCTGAAACTTGGCATGTACGCCACCTGCAAAGGTAGCATCAAAGGGCTTGTCCATATTATGATCGATCCAGCGAGGGTCAATTTATTGCGTCTAGTCTAGACATGATAAATCGACCACCGAGTGCTCTCCTGTCAACCTTGGGACTCCACCAGGGTGAGAGGCGCAGGCGGAGTCGACGGGAGGATGTCAGCCATTGACTTACCACAGTGAAGACACCAGAGTAAGTAGATCTAGGTACGTTGACTTCAGCGACGTTACTTATGTAACTGAAACTGCGCAATTTAGATCGACACCCCCCACTTTTCCCCAGTGTAGACAAGGCCAAAGGAATAAACCATCTTCCCCTCTAAAATCAAATTATGTTTTGTATCAGCAACTGGTTATCAAATTGTGTATTTTAGCTTGCTTGAGCAATTAAAATGTTGCTTATCTTCCTAACAAAATAACTGTCTTCAAACTTCCTAACTCTTGTGGCCAACAGCTTGCAATCCTTATTCTCCCTCTTAAATCAACTCAAACTATCTTTCAGTTGCAGCTGCTGCTAAAATGTCCCAGTTTGCAAAGCTCTAAAACTTGATACACAGCCTGCTGTGGATTGGTGGGAAAAATAAACTGCTGGCATTTTTGACAAAAGATAAATTGCCTGTGATTGAACTATCTGTCTGTAGCTGAAAATCTCAAACCCAGTCACAACAGATCTCTATTCAGAGCACTGACAAATGGCATGTTCAAACCAGGACTCTGCCTCAGCTGTGCTTAGCAGTACACTTCTTCCAAGGCGTTACTTTTGTGGCTGACATCAACTAGGCCCAATCCATTAACATGGGGGTGGGCAAACTACGGCCCGCAGGCCAGATCTGGCCCGCGAGCCCGTCCCTTCTGGACCCTGGCAGCGCTCTGGGGGCTGGGGCTGCGCACTTCCCTCCCCCCTTCTTCCCCCAGAGCCACGCCACGTGGGCAGAGCTCTGGGGGCCGGGGCTGTGCACTCCCCCCTTCCCCGGAACCACGCCGAGCAGCTATGGTAAGGGGGTGGGGTCTGGGGTGGTGGTTAGGGGTCAGGAGGGTGGATAGGCGTTGGGGCACTCAGGGGATAGGGAGCAGGGGAATTGGGTAGGGGGTGGGGTCCTGGGGAGTAGTTAGGGGTCTCCAGAAGGGACAGTCAGGGAACAAGGTTTGGGGGGGTTGGATGGTTTGGGGATTCTGAGGGGGCCGCATTAGGGTCGGGGCCTTCCCTACCCGGCCCTTCATATAATTTTGCACACTGGATATGGCCCTCGGGCCAAAAAGTTTGCCCACTCCTGCGTTAACATCTAGTAGCTTAGTTCAGTCACCCTGCTCAGCCCCTCCTCCTCTTACTAGTTATAGTCAGATCAGTACTTTTTGCTCTAGTCACACTCAGCCCCTTCAACAACCCTTTTCGCTGGCACCTTAATGCTGCTGTGCCTGTCATTCAGCTTACCTTCCTTTCCTTGTCAGGCAGACAACCTGATGCTTATAGTACAGGGGTAGGCAACCTTTCAGAAGTGGTGTGCCGAGTCTTCGTTTATTCACTCTAATTTAAGGTTTCGCGTGCCAGTAATACATTTTAACATTTTTAGAAGGTCTCTTTCTACAAGTCTGTAATAGAGAACTAAACTATTGTTGTATGTAAAGTAAACAAGATTTTTAAAGAATCAGAGAGGTAGCTGTGTTAGTCTGGATTTGTAGAAGCGACAGAGAGTCCTGTGGCAACTTAAAGACTAACAAAAGTATTGAAGCATAAGCTTTCGTGGGCTAATACCCACTTTGTTGGATGCATGCAGTGGCGACTGCATGCATCTGACGAAGTGGGTAGTAGCCTACAAAAGCTTATGATCTAAAACTTTTGTTAAGGTTTTTAAAATGTTTAAGAAGCTTCATTTAAAACTCAGTTAAAATGCAGAGCACCCTAGATTGGTGGCCAGGACCTGGGCAGTGTGAATGCCACTGAAAATCAGCTCGTGTGCTGCCTTTGGCACCCGTGCCATAGGTTGCCTACACCTGTTACAGTATTTCTACTTGTCTCAGGCTGCTGCACAATAGGATTTTTTTCTGTCTGTGAAATTGTCAGGCTTGTAATTTGGTCTAGAGGTCCTTTTATAATTGATCTTTATATACAGGGAAAGAAAACAGATTAACATTGAGACCTCCAGTCAGGTATGAAAGTACTTGATTTAGGATATGGTTGAAACACATCAGAATGGAACCCCAGAATTGTCTTTTTACAAAGTCATTTTTCCAAATAGAGCCTCAATTTAAGATTCTTAATTTTAAGACTCATACATCAGGAAATAAAAAGCTAAGGTTTTCATAGTTATGACAATTTGGCAATATTGCAAGCGTTGTGTTTTTGATCCATTTCACTTGGTTGGTTGGAGGTTTTTTGGAGGGAGACAGTCAAATGTACGTCATAAAATATCACTTGTGTACTATGGTTGAATTGAGAACACTTCATTTACTGAGCTAAATACAACTGTATCAGCTGTATTTATCAATACTTTTGTTAGCCTTTAAGGTGCCATGGGACTCTTTGTATCAGCTGCCATAAGAGCTTTGCACGATATTCCAAGGTATATATAATTTCTTTAGTGCACCTAGTTTGGGGGGAAAAAGCTGCAGCGCTTGAATTCCAATGTCACATTGTACATTACCTTTGAATCTGTAGTAATATTAAGAGGATTTAATCATTTTTTCTGGTATAACAGTTTTTTAATCTATAATAGAGAAGGAGGGAAAACTAATTTATGGTGTTGCACATTTAGTTCAAGAGATTAGACTGCCATTTATGCCAAACCCTTTCAGTTGATTTGTAATGTGGAGAGTAGTCATTTATCTGAGACCTCAGTGGATGGAAATCTTGCTTCCAGATATGACAAGCTCTTTGGGCCAGATTTTAAAAGGTATTTAGAAGCTTAAATGTGCACTTAGGTACCTAGTGGGATTTCCAAAGGTGCCTATCTAAAGCTTTAAAAATGCCATGAAATTACATTTTAGTTAAAATGTATACTTTGAGTACTTTAGGATGAAATAAATATCTGAGGGGAATACCCCCCCAAATACTGTTCAGTCACTGCAGCTTTCTCACTTTGAAACAGATTTCTGATAAAGCCAGTGTTAGCAATACTATGAGACAGGTTTTGAATTTGGCAGCATTTACAGGGGATGAATTTCCTCATCTAAGACAGCTAAATGTGTAATATGCAAAATCTTGCTTCATGAAAATTTAAACCTGCAGTATGAGGGCTGGTCTATGCTACAAAGTTAGGTCAGCTTAACTATGTACCACAGGTAATTCTATGTATATGTGGTAGACATGTCCATTATTAAAGTATACTGGATTGTGATCTGTAAGCAAATATTATAAATGGTTGGAATTAAATTTTCCACGGTCAGTAGCTGCTAGATACCGGTAGCTTTTTAGTGAAAAAAATAAATTGCCCCATGGTAAAGAAATTGCTACAAAAATTGAGATACTACTGTTAGAAAGTTGATGTATCAAGCACAGTGGAGCATTATAATATGCGCCCTGGTATAATGCGAATTTGGATATAGCGCAATTATACTGTGGCGCTGCTGTTCTCTGCCCTGGGCAATGTAATTAAGCTGACCTAAATTCCAGTGTAGACACTGCTAAGTTGACAGAAGATTCTTCTGTCCATCTAGCTACTGCCTCTGGGAGGTGGGTTTATTGCAGTGATGGAAAAACCTCATCTGTTGCTGTAGTAAGTGGCGACTACACTATGGCTGTGCTACTGTAGCATTTTATTGTAGACGTACCCTGAGTTTATAGTCTTCTCCGTGGTCTTAGCTTGGAAGATGGCGCACAGCTTTCCACCAACGATAGCAACAGTGGAAGCTGTAGGGTAAACAGGACTGAGGCATTTTTTACCACCAAATCATCAAACTAGGTTTGGGTGTTTTAGTGGTAGAAATATATGAGTTCTGTCTATGGTATAATACCAGTGGTGGGGCTGCAAAGGAGGGAATTGTCCCAGTTTTCTGAGGATACATGCAGCTTGAAGTTGCTAGGTCACTAAAGTTTATTAGTTTCCAGTAGGATGGCATGAGTAAACTTAAATGTAAGTGCCCAGATGTTACAATTTGCAAGTCATTTTTTTGCAGTGGCAGGGGAAAAATTGGGGATGTTTATCTTTAAATCTTTGAAGCTGGCATCACTACTTTTTTAAAATATCAGGTAGCTATTTCCATGGATCCTCAATCAAAATGAAGTATCTGCTTGTTTAATCATTTCTGGGACATGAATGTTTCTGTAGCAGTTTCTATAAAGTACCAGGATATATCGGTTTGATTTGGATAAGTACACTTGCTAGTTGTGCAGCTGCATCACTGAATAGTAAAGTGGCAAACCAGTGGTATTTTAGCTATATTAATTAGACTTCCTGGGAATATCACCATTTGAATGACTGGGAAAATACAAAATAATATTGTTTGATTGCATACTCAGACCATAGTGTGGGATTCTAAATTGTGTAAGCTTTTTCTTTGAAACCAGAAGGGCCAGAATAATAGAACTGGAAGGGACCTCGAGAAGTCACCTAGTCCAGTTCCCTGCTCTCAAGGCAGGACTAAGTATTATCTAGACCATCCCTGACAGGTGTTTATCCAACCTGCTCTTGAAAATCCCCAATGATGGAGATTCCACAATCTCCATAGGCCATTTATTCCAGTGCTTAACCACTCTGACAGGAAATTTTTCCTAATGTCCAACCTAAGCTGCCCTTGTTGCAATTTAAGCCCATTTTCTTCTCGTCGTATTCTCAGAGGTTCAGAAGAACAATTTTTCTCCCCCCTCCTTGTAAAAACCTTTTACATACTTAAAAACTATTATCATGTCCCTTCTCAGTCTTCTCTTTTCCAGACTAAACAAACCCAATTTTTTCATCTTCCCTCAGAGGTCATGTTTTCTAGACCTTTAATCATTCTTGTTGTTCTTCTCTGCACTCTCTTCAATTTGTTCACATCTCTCTTGAAATGTGGCATCCAGAACTGGACACAATACTTCAATTGAGGCCTAATCAGCTCAGATTAGAGTGGAAGAATTAGTTCATGTGTCTTGCTTGCAGTACTTCTGTTAATACATCCCAGAATGATGTTTTCTTATTTTGCCACAGTATTACACTGTTGACTCGTATTTAGCTTGTGATCCACTATGACCCCCAGACCCGTTTCTACAGTACTTCTACAGTAAGCAGTCATTTCCCATTTTGTATGTGTGCAACTAATTGTTCCTTCCTCAATGGGGTACTTTGCATTTGTTCTTATTGAATTTCATCCTGTTTATTTCAGACCATTTCTCCAGTTTGTCCAAGCCATTTTGAATTTTTATCTTATCCTCCAAAGCACTTGCAACCCCTCCCAGCTTAGTATCATCCACAAACTTTCTAAGTATACTCTCTATGTCATTATGTAAATCATTGATAAGAACATAAGAATGGCTGTACTGAGTCAGACCAAAGGTCCATCCAGCCCAGTATCCTGTCTGCCGATAGTGGCCAATGCCAGGTGACCCGGAGTGAATGAACCTAACAGGTAATGGTCAAGCGATCTCTCTCCCGCCATCCATCACCACCTCTGACAAACGGAGGCTACGGACACCATTCGTTATCCATCCCAGCCAATGGACTTCACCTCCATTGATTTATCCAGTTCTCTTTTAAACCCTGTTATAGTCCTAGCCTTCACAACCTTCTGTTCAATATCTTCATCGAAGCCCGATGAAGATATTGAACAGAACTGGACCCAGAACAGATCACTGTGGGACACCACTCATTATACACTTCCAACATGACTGTGAACCATTGATAACTACTCCCTGGGAATGATTTTCCAATCAGTTATGCACCCCCCTTATAGTAGCTCCATCTAAGTTACATTTCCCTAGTTTGTTTGTGAGAAGGTCAGGTGAGACTGTATCAAAAGCGTTAAAGTAAAGATATACAATGTCTACTATTTCCCCTCCCATCCACAAAGCTTTTCTTTGACAGGATGACAAGCGATCTGGTTGGTTTGATGTGATTTGTTCTTGACAAATCCATGCTGATTATCATCACCTTATCATCTTCTAGGTGTTTGAAAATTGATTGCTTAATTATTTGCTCCATTATCTTTCTGGGTACAGAATTTAAGCTGACTAGTTTGTAACATCTTATAGGTTATAGAAAATATAGTAGCACTTACAGGAAGGAAACCTTGTCTGTAAATTGTGTACATAGAGTGGAGCCCTGCTATAATACAACAAATGGGATCCAAGAAATCCCATCGCGGTAAATGTGGAGTCACTTTATAGTGGGTTCTCTGTTCGTGACAGGCGCAGGCCCATGGCTTCTCTCCCCACTGCTCAGCAGGGAGAGAAGCTGCGCCCTCCACCTTCCGGGGACAGAGAACTCCGGGGCTGCAGGCTGCAACCCCGGAGTTCTCTGTGGAAGCTGCGGTGCTGCGCCTGCCAGGGGCAGGGAACACCGGTGCCAGCAGCCTTGGGAGCCACGGTATGATTGCGCTATATCGAATTCACATTATACCAGGGTGCGCATTGTAATGCTCCACTGTATTTGATACATCAACTTTCTAACAGTAGTATCTCAATTTTTCTAGCAATTTCTTTTCCATGGGGCAATTTATTCTTTTCCACTAAAAAGCTACCGGTAGTCTAGCAGCTACTGACCATGAAGAATTTAATTCCAACCATTTATAATATTTGCTTACAGATCACAATCCAGTATACTTTAATAATGGACATGTCTACCACATACACATAGAATTACCTGTTTCCGAACAATTTTTCCAACCCTTTTACCCACACAATCTGTCTTTTGTTCGATAGGAGGTACTACAGATCAGTCTTTCTGGCCCTCTTTTTCTAAATCAGAGCCCATTCACCCAAGGATATTCGTAAATTCAGCTCTCTTTCTCATGAAACAATATACAGATATATAATTGTTTTTTTTGTCAGAATGATTATAAATTAGACTTTTTTTTTTGTTTCTAATAAAACTTTTTATATAAGAGTTTCTTTAGAAAGTTGAAACACAATGCCAAGGTATGGGTTCCATTAAAATTAGTTTTGATATGCTGTTAAATTATCCAGTGCTTTGATATTTGTCACCTCCAAGCTATGATGTGTTAATGCTTTATGAAAACTCTTCTACAATAGGTATATTTTTCTTCCCTAGGTTTGCCCAAGACCCCATGTGCCTGACATTTTCTTTGATCATCTCGTTTGCTAGCCTGAAAATACAGCTTTAAAAAGGATTCCAGACATATTTGATCTGCCAGAAAAAGTTGTTCCAAATGGACAATATGTCTATTACTAACACACCAACAAGTAATGATGCTTGTCTGAGCATTGTTCACAGTTTGATGTGCCATCGGCAAGGTGGAGAGAGTGAAACTTTTGCAAAACGAGCAATTGAAAGCTTAGTTAAAAAGCTAAAGGAGAAAAAAGATGAATTGGATTCTTTGATTACAGCTATAACTACAAATGGAGCTCATCCTAGTAAATGTGTTACGATACAAAGAACATTGGATGGACGGCTTCAGGTTAGTCCAAATACAACCTGGATATCTTTCTCTGCGTATGTTGAGTGGTAGCAAAAGTAGGTGTAATGGGATTGGGTTGCACCAAAGAGGAAGAGTGGTTCTATGGCACAATTTTCCCCATCTTGGAGGTGATAGAAACCCATGTGCAGACATAGTTTGTTGGGTTTACCACTATAACATTTATCATTTTTCTACAAGTACTTCTGTTTTTTCAAATGTTCATTCTACAGGTTGCATAGAAAGACAATTTCACATCCTGCTAAGGTGTTCACTTTTTAAGCTAGAGATAAAATTCTACAGTTTCTCGCATAATTTTATCTACAGACTTCTGGGAGGCTATGATTTGCAATTTCATATAACTTGTGAATTCCCACCACTTTTGTTGTGATGGTCATTTTATTGCCAGTATTGCCTGTCACATTGTTATATTTTCTTCTGTGAACTAACACAATACAGTAACTCCTCACTTAATGTTGTAGTTGTGTTCCTGAAAAATGCGATTTTAAGTGAAACGATGTTAAGTGAATCCAATTTCCCCATAAGAATAAATGTAAATAGGGTGGGTTCGGTTCCAGGGATTTTTTTTCTTTTTTTGTTATACAGGACAGTACTATAGTTGGGAGGTTTCCCTGCCTTACCTCACACAGGCACAGCCCACTGCAGACAATGAGGCAGGCAAGGAGGCTGAACGTGCTGTAGGCTAGGAGAGGAATGTTGTGCAGCAGCAGTGTCAGCTTCCCTTACTCTGCAAGCACCAAGGGCGGGGGGCTTAACCCTCAGCCTGCCCACTCCACCCTTCCCCCAAGTCCCCACGCTTACCCCACCTCTTCTCCCCCCCTTTATTCCTCACGCCATGTCCTTACTCTTCCCCCTCCCTCCCCTGCCTCCTGCTCACTGCAGTCAGCTGATTTGCGGGTTCAGGAGGGAAGGGGGAGGGGTGAGGACATGGAGCCCAGCCTCCCCCTTCCTCCCTCCCCTTGCCTGTGGCAATCAGCTAGTTTGCGGGTTCAGGAGGCAGGGGAAGGAGGGGGAGCCTGCGTGCTGAATACTTGCTCCTCCCCCCTGCCTCCTGAACACTGCAAGCCAGCTGATGGTCAGAGGGAGGAGGGGCAGGCGCTGATCCACAGGGTCTGCTGGTGGGCAGGAGGTACTGTGAGGAGTGGCGCAGGGAACTGCCAGCTGTGGACAAAGCAGGCAGCCAGAGGATGTTATAGCAAAGCATTGCACAACTTTAAATGGAGCATGTTCTGTAATTGAGCAGGGACATCGGATCAAAACAATGTTAAGTGAGAGAACATTAAGTGGGGAGTTGTTATATTAGTTTAAATATCCACTGGGACTTCTTTGGATTTTTTTCTACTGGATCCAGAGTTTTGGAGCAGAAATATTTAGTGAATGGTATCTGCTCAGTTCTAGCCAACCTTAGTGGAAAATGAGGGAAAGTCTCTTTTTTTTTTTTCTTTCTTTCTTCCCAACTTTCCCAGTTGACATTTGTGTCTTTAACTTTCTAGGTGGCTGGTCGTAAAGGGTTCCCTCATGTGATCTATGCTCGTCTTTGGAGGTGGCCTGATCTTCACAAAAATGAACTCAAGCATGTTAAATATTGTCAGTATGCTTTTGACCTAAAATGTGACAGTGTCTGTGTGAATCCTTACCATTATGAGCGCGTAGTGTCACCTGGCATTGGTAAGTAATCTGTCCATTAAAGTGGAACAGTGGAAGTGTAATTATTTTTTCCTTATGTTCTAGAAATTTTAGACCCAAATAAAAATGTGAGTGCATAATGACATCGTTAAAGACCAAGTATATTTGGAATTACTTTTACTTCTACTTTTTATTTAGTGGAAATAGTTACTGAAGTTTAACTTTGGAATAAACTTGAGGCATGGGGATGAAATTTGCCGTTGCTGTTTCAGCCTTTCAGAACTAAACATGAAGTGTTATTTAGTTCATTTAAGCTGTAGGAGAGTGATTTTTAGTTTGCATATTTCTGTGATGTGTTAGCATAGCGTGTGTAGTCACTAACCTAAAATTTCTATTAATTTGTATATATATTTATGAATTCATTTGATGCATTGTAAGCTTGTAAATGCATTTCGTGGTTTTTAAAGTTATTTTTACTTTTTAAAAGTTTTTTTTTTTTCTTTTTTAAAAGATCTTTCAGGACTGACGTTGCAGAGTTCTGGTAAGTAGTTAATTGTTTATAATAAGATTTCTATGTAAAAAACTAGATTGCGTTTTAAATAGCTTATTCACAAATGTTCTGACAGGCTGAGAGGGGGAGGGAAAGCAAGGATAGAAATGCATTTATTTCCTCTAGTTAGGAGACCTTTCAAAATAGTGGTATGTGAAACAATCTGTTGTGTGCATCAAAAAAGTTACAGCCTAGACTTTCAACTCACCTTTCATTGTTGCTCTAGTTTCACTCATTTATAACTTTCTAAAAAGTCTTATTTGGGATCAGAGCAAGCATAGAAAGTTACAAGCCAAAAAGGTTTTTGTTTGAACAGAATAAGTCTGGCAGTATAATATATTTACCAGCTGACTTACATGATAGGAGGAAAATAGACTTTTCCTGTGTAAAATCTAAGACTGCACAATTAATTCAAACATCTGAACTCTAACTTCAGACTTGTGGCAGGTGTGCAGGAGAATAATCAAATTGGTACTGGGAGAGGGGGGAATATATTTAAAACTTGGAAACAATTAAACATTTACTTGCAGGTATGCTCAGAGAAGCAACATGATAGGGTTTTAGTTTCTTCTGTAACTGTATTGTGTATGCAACTGATGCACTGAAGCTGGGAAAGATGTGGGATTTTTTATTTGTTCCAGTGCCTGGAAGTCTTGGGCATAAACTTTAAAAAAAAAAAAATAAAAAAAAAAAAATCAAATCGCTAAACTTTACAAATTTGAACTTTTGATAGACTAGTTTCCAGGCCAGTTTGCTTTCTACTGAAGGAGTAGAAGCAATTGAAAATGATTTATGTCCACATTATCATTTGTACCAAATTTTATAGTATAGTAACTAAATACATGGTATGTACTAGTTACATGAGTATATTTTTGTGCTGCTATCTCACTAAAGATATGCAACTGACAGAGAACAAAAGGAAAATATTTTAATATCCTTTGACATTTCGTAAAGCAAAAACAAACATGCAACTAATGCAATGTAAAAATTTTAGTTTAAAACATTCAATACAGAATGCAAAAGTTAGTGTTCATATAATTGTAACTGACCTACACTAGCCACAGAGAATATTTTGGATTAGTTGTTGCTAAATATGATGTGAGGTCTGTAATGTCTTGCATGTGCACGCATACTTCCAATGGAAGTTGCATAAAAGTAGCTTGAGGAGAGCAAGATTTTTTCTTATGTGCAGTGTTGGTGAGTTAAGTTTATTATGATAAGTTTGTGTATTCTGAATTGCTTGTTTAAAGTTGTAACTTCAGTATTTCATTAATGTAAGTTTAAAGTGCATGACAGTGCATTTCCACTTTCTCACCCCCTCCAGCCACACTCTAATGAACAGAAACCAGCATGGTGTTAGAATATGCATAATTTGGGAACTAAATTGCTATTTTAGAGGTAGCAAGTGGAGCTCACTGTTCTTTGGTGTGCTATATGGTTACGCTTTACACTTCTCAGCTACTGGATGAATTGCTCATTTATTTGTAAGCTAGAGAACATGCACCACAATGTTGTAACAAGGTCTGTGTAGGTCAGAGATGGTTGCCTAACTGCTTTTCCAAGAATGCAACTTTAATTGAGTTGTAATTGTTTGGAAGTGGAGCTGCTCCATGTACTTACCTATAAATTAGTAAAATGCACATGCACCCTTAAGGATTTAAACCTTTATTTCTTCATAGCTCCATCAAGTATGTTGGTGAAAGATGAATATGTTCATGACTTTGAAGGACAGTCGTTATCTACAGCTGAAGGCCATTCTGTCCAGACCATCCAGCATCCACCAAGCAACAGGGCTTCTACTGAGACTTACAGCACCCCAGCTATGTTAGCTCCTACTGAATCTAGCGCTACCAACACCACTAACTTTCCCAACATTCCTGTGGCTTCCACAAGTAAGAAACGTAGATTATCTGGAATATAAAATCAGAATACTTGAATGGCACGACCATTTGATCTTCTCCAAAGTGGACATTGCATAGGAAACGTGCTTTTATTTTATCAAAGTAAATAAAATAAGGTACTAGTGTATTCCAATCACAGGTGGCCTGTTGATCTCAGATGTTAAAATGAGATTTTACTTGGAACCTAGAATGTGAATCAGTTTTTTCTGTTAACCCCCCTTCCTCCCAACAATTACACTTACTGAATTTTCTAAACTATAAAAAACTGATACACACTTCTTAAGAAACCCTTACAAACAGTGTTCGTTGTTGTAGTGTTTAAGTTATTGACTCTTGAGGAGTAGTTGCATTAGTATTGAACAACTGGTGTGGGAATAGAAAATTTCAGTATCCCATTAAATCATCAGGAGGGATAATAAAACTGGATATATGAAGAAGTATTATCAACCTGTGTACTGAACAGTAGTTTTTAACCTTGCTGAAGCTGAGAGGACACCTCCTCTTCTAACTTTTTTGAAAAAAATAATTGGACCCCTTGAAAAATAAGCCTGTAAAAATTGCAGACTCTCTTGAAATTCTCATGAACACATTGATATGCCATATTTAATTTTTCTTAAACATTTTATGTGAATTTAGCTGTGTGGAAGTGCTCAGTTGAATCAGTTATCACATAGCCGTAGAGAATAAAATCCTTTGTACTCCGATCAGGGAGTAGTAGTATGCAAAGATCACCATGCCACCTTGGCAACATCCCTCAGTCTTTGCATAGAGAAACCATTAGTATTTTGGGTTTTATATTGCTCCGATCACCATAGTATCATACACCTCTATGGGTGTGAAGATAATTTAGTTTCCATGTCCTTTGTCTTTGATGTCTCTTCTAAGTCCATGGAAATCTTATTGAAAATAAGTGTTTCTGTGGCTGAAGCATGTTAAGCCTTCAGCTTCTCTTTTTTCCCTTTATCAAAAATATCCAGAATAAAACATGAGTAAAACAAAGATACGTTTTTCTGTTATCAAATAAAAATGTGCAGAGCAATCCCAATCATAAGATATTACAGAAAATATTCTGTTGGAATAGAAGAAAAAATAGATGCTGCAAAAAGTATCTTACTTGC
Organism: Dermatemys mawii; assembly: GCA_007922305.1. Taxonomy (NCBI): domain Eukaryota; kingdom Metazoa; phylum Chordata; order Testudines; family Dermatemydidae; genus Dermatemys; species Dermatemys mawii. The sequence goes on along the minus strand of ML677342.1, from coordinate 36,319,220 downwards.
AGCTTTCTAAGGTTCTTTCCTGCAAGAAATATATCCTTAAATTATAGCAGCTTTATCCTAATAGCCTTGATAATTGGGATGTGTTTTCCTCAGTAGGATTGTGCAGTTTCCCTCTTAGAATGAAATTGTGGAATATTTATAAATGGGAAGTGTGTTCTTTTACCAGGTCAGCCAGCCAGTATATTGACAGGTAGCCATAGTGATGGACTACTACAGATTGCTTCAGGGCCTCAGCCAGGAACACAGCAGAATGGGTTTACAGCTCAGCCAGCTACTTACCATCACAGTGAGTATACACGTATATGCATTCTTTATAGTTTTCTAAAATCTGTTGATAAATATTCAGGAAAAATAAAAAAATAGAAATGACATGGGTAAGCTCCCTTAAATGCAAAGTATTCCAGTCCTTTTTTTCTTCTTTTAGATAGTACAACAACTTGGACTGGAAGTCGAACGGCAGCCTACACACCTACTATATCTCACCACCAGAATGGACATCTTCAGCATCACCCACCTATGCCCCATCCTGGACATTACTGTAAGCATTTTTGGATTTTCAAATTGCTGTACTTTCTATGCTGTTATGGCAGAATCTCTCTTGTGACCTTCCCCCCAGAAGCGTAAATTCTATCATTATAAAACTATAATTACTATGTAAAAGTATTCTGACAATTAAGTACAAAAGCTCCCTGAGAGTTGGTGCACTGTACTCTGTGCTGCATCAAAACAGGCAAGAGCAGTGTGACGGGTTGGGATCACAGAAACCCTCTTAGGAGCTGCCATCCAATATTCCAAGGTTACTTCTGCTTCTGTTTTCCTGCCCAAACAGCTTGGGACCTCAGTACCCTACCTGGTTTGAGTCAGACTCGCTAGCCTGCTGCAACACCAGATCCAGGTCTGAGCCACGTTCCCCAATAGCTATGGGCTTGCCTGGAAACAGCTAGGAAATATTCTTACCTCTAGCACTCAGATGCTCAACTCCCAAAGGGGTCAAACCCTGAATAAATTTGTTTTACCCTGTATAAAACTTATAAAGGGCAAACTCATAGATGGTTCGCCCTCTATAACAATGATAGAGAGATATGCACAGCTGTTGCCCTCCCAGGTACCAACACGTACTCCAGGTTAATTAATAATTAAAAAGTCATTTTAATAAAGACAGGAAGTAGGATTTAAGTGGTTCCAAGTAGTAACAGACAGAACAAAGTGAAGTACCAAATGAAATAAAATAGAACACGCAGATCTAACACTAATACAGTAAAAAGCCTCACCCTCAGATGTTTCAGTGAATTTCTTCTTTCAGATTAATCTCCCTTTTAGTCTGGGTCCAGCTATCACTCACACACCCCCTGCAGTCACTATCCTTTATTCCAGTTTCCTCTCAGTATCCTTGGAGAGGCTGTTCCTTGAGCCAGCTGAAGAGAAAATGGAGAAGTCTCTCCAGGGTTTATATAGACATCCTCTTGTGGGTGGAGACCCTCCTCCTGCTTCCTGTGCAGAATCCAGTTGTAACATGGAGTTTCAGAGCCACATGGACCAGTCACATGTCTCTCCAAGATTCAGTTCCTGACTGGCCAGGCCATATTCCTGTGGAAGCTCGGGTGTGGACGGGCGTCTACAAAGTTCATTGTTAGCTTTATTGGTTCTTGATTGGGTATTTACTGAGGACAGTTTTTCCTCAGACAGCTGCCCAGATGCTTTCTAAAGTCTACTTACAACTAACCAAGCACATAGCCAATATTCATAACTTTGAATACAAAACTGACACATACATACAGATAGGATGAACAGATCAAGTGGATCATTACCTTTACATAGATATGTTACATGGCATATGTAGCAAAACCATATTCCAGTAATGTCATACACACATCTATAGGCACCCCCCATAAAGCCTTATGGGGTACACCGTTCCAAGCAGATTAAAATTTTAGTTGTGTTTATAATAGCACCATCCAATTTTGAAGTTAAAAACCTGCCTGTATTGCCCTTTTCAGCCTCTGTTTATAGAATTTTATAACTTGGCTGTAAATACTTCCTTTGACCTTAAGAGTGTTGGTCCAAAAGTAGATTTAGAAATGATATTTGGCCTTTTTTGGTTCAAGTTCCTGTTTCAGATCCCTTAGAATGTATTGAGAGTAAAGTCTAATTTTCTTAATGACTTACAGTACTTAGGTATTTCTTTTAAAGTGTAATTTATGTACACTAAAACTTTAAAATATTGTAAAAGTTAAAAATTGCTGACTGGCCCCTCTACAACCCAATTCATAGAGACATTTGACACACACAACAGTAGCACTTACTACAAAACAAACCTGAAAATGGATATTCTTTAAAGATTCCTAGTTAGCTCTTGGCCTCAAGGCAAAATAGATTGATTTTTGTTTTTCTGTTTTGTAATCTAGTAGTCTTGAATGAGATCAGTAGAGCCTAAAGGTATAGTAGATTAGATAATTTATCTGAGAGCAAGGAGTGTGGTGAGAAAAAAACAACAACAAAAATTAAAATTAATTTTGCCTGTCCTCCATTATTATGGAATTCAATAATTTCTAAACCCTGGGATAATTCTGGATTTCCTATTATTGTACTTATAAATTATTCTGTTTGCGTTGGTTATGCTCTGCACTTTATTCCTGAGGGGGAGAGAAAATCAATTATTGAAATAAATTACTTTGGCAGTTTTCCTATATCAACAAAACATATTTTAGACTCTATTTAAGTTTTATATTATTCCCTTCTTCTTGGTTCCCACTCCATACTCCATCTTGTTTATCTGAAGTACTGGAGTTCAAAAATATTTCTGGTGCTTAAATTACTCATAAATGTTTTCAATATTGATGTGGCTTTCTAATTTCATGCTTTGACTTTTCTAAAAATGGATGGTGGTACTTCTGGGCTCTCTCCTTAGGCTCCTGCTCCTCTCACTGAGGGCAATCTCATCCATTGACCTCTACCAACTTTGTCATCTTCTCCCAAAAGCCATTGTGCCTTTCTCCATGATACACGTAGTGAACTCATCTGTAAGACGGCACATTTAATCTCTTCTAAAGATATTCTTCAGCTGTGCTGCCTATGAGGAGCATAGTTAATTTATAATAAAAATTAAATTATGCTTTGCCACGACTAAGCTCTCTGCTGACCTCTGTTTTTAGAATGAACTTGTCAGGGTTAGGACCATACCTTCTTCTCTGTTTGGAAAGTGACTAGCACATTGTGGACTCTACCAAAACAAAATTACTCAGAAATTTGTATCTTCATGTAAAATAAACTTCATGCTTTTTTTTTTTAAAGGGCCAGTTCACAATGAACTTGCATTCCAGCCTCCTATATCAAATCATCCTGGTAAGTGCACTCTTCTGAAGAATTGTTCAAAGTATAATGGAAAATTAAATTTATTCCCTATGGGTCTGATCCAAAGCTGTGTGTCATCTACTTCAGAAACTGTGCCAAGCATATCTTACAAAGAAATAATACATTTTGAGATAGAACAAAATGGAAGAATGTTAACTTGGTATTTCCAGAAACTAAGGGCCCACACTTTCAAAGAATGGATTTTAAATAGAAAAAACAGATTTTTTTTATTTTTATTTTTATTTTTTTTAGTTTAAGCAATTGGTGGAATCTAAGCAGGTACAGTTTTGGTATGAAACCTAGAGAACTAGCCAACTTGCAGATGCAAGTTAGTATGCTAACATTACAGTAATGCAGTTTGTCCCATCACAGATTACATCATTTGTATGATTTAAACAGTAACTTATTTTTTTCATTCATTGGCCTTTACCACAGAAAGGAAAACTGGCAATGGTTGAAAGCTGAATTTAACTGGTAATAAGACAGCAATGTTAATTATAAAACTATTATTTTTTTATATAATCCACACTCTTCATAATTAAGTATTGTTTCATAAGCATATATCTGAAATACTTGTTCCTTAAGGGTTTTTGTAAAAACTGGTAATCTTTGTCTCTGTCCTATTATGGTAAAAACGGAGTATTTCTCCTAGTAATTTGCAGTGATGCAAAAATCAACCTGTACTCTCTGTCTATAAGTATAATTAATATTCATATTCATTGATGTGCAATTAGAATAATTGTTAAATGCAACTGCAAGCCTAAGTTACCATGACCTCATTCGTGCCCAAGTTTTTCTGTTCCATCTCTAATGTGCAAAACATTTCACAGAATCATAGAATATCAGGGTTGGAAGGGACCTTAGGAGGTCATCTAGTCCAACCCCTTGCTCAGAGCAGGACCAGTCCCCAACTAAGTAATCCCAGCCAAGGCTTTGTCAAGCCTGACCTTAAAAACCTCTAAGGAGGGAGATTCCACCACTTCCCTACTAGTAAATGCTACATAACAATTTGAAAGCAGAGGCACTTTTGTGCTCATTTAAGCGCGCGCTCTCGCTTGCGCGCTCTCATTAAATTCCAAGTGCAGATGTTCTAAACCTTTGTGTCTCAGGGTTTTGCAGGATTTTTACTTGCACATTTCAGTCTGTTCTTTGTCTTCTCTAGCTCCAGAGTACTGGTGTTCAATTGCTTACTTTGAAATGGATGTGCAGGTTGGGGAGACATTTAAAGTCCCTTCAAGCTGTCCAGTTGTTACTGTTGATGGATATGTGGACCCTTCTGGAGGAGACCGCTTTTGCTTGGGCCAGCTTTCTAATGTACACAGAACAGAAGCCATTGAAAGAGCAAGGTATTTTGCATGTTTTCTGGAACATCAGACTTTGGTTGTATTTGATATTTATTGTTCAAGCTTTGGGTGTATACCTTTCTTTTCAAGGTATAAGTGCTGTTATGTACATTGTGATTAATACGCTACTACAGCATTTGTCTTCCTGGGCTTTTGGGTTCACACTTCAGGTATGTTCGTTCATCTGAGTAGTGCATTGTTGGCCCAGGAGTGTGCTCCTTGATGTGGTATATTGCATTTGTTGGTTTATATAATTGTGTTTTGAAAGTTGTCATAATTTTAAGAACAATTTGTGTCCTTGTGGTTGGGAACAGAAAGATTTAATCTACTGAGGATAAGGAGAAATAACAGACTAAGTGAAGCACACAGGTTCTTTAGAGTATCCTAGGCAAATTGAAAAAGATATTTGTTTTTCATTCTCATCTCACACTTAAGTTTTGCTGGAGGATCAGAAAAAGGACTTCAGGAATTCTCTTGATAGTGATGAACTCCTTTCCTCACAAAACAAACAGGATTACAAGAAGACTGAAATAATTTAAAGTGTTTATAGTTAGTTATCTTAAAATATGGTGCATTACTGTGGCATCACCAAGAGGTCATGTTCCTGTTTTGGAGCATTGCTTCAAAAGATGTGAACGATGCTATTCTCTAATGCACGACTGCACACTTGGACGACTTTAGAAGAGCTCTGTGTAGCTCAAAATGTAGTCTCTTTCACCAACAGAAGGTGGGCCAGGAAAAGATACTACCTCACTCATTTTGTTTCTCGTGTTTTAATATAGTACGGCTACAGCAACACTGCAAACAATTTAGCACACATGTCAGTGTGGATTCTTATTCTGCTGAAACAGGAGGCCTGAGTGTTGTATTTGCTCAGATACAGTTTTGGAATATAGAATCTATATCTACAATTACTTTAAATGTTCCTTGACCTATATTGTCTATTCATGCTGCTACTCCCATAAAGTCAATGTTACATGTACAAGGCAGTGTGCTCATTATACAGTGTGGATGTGATATGCCTTCATGCTTTGTTGCATAGCTTGCAGTGGACTGCTACTGCTAAGACTTCAACAATCTCAGTTCTTTGAGAAATAATTATTCACCTTCTAGGTAAATTATTTTACAGCCTAGAATTTAGATTATGGTGTAGGAGACTGCCGAGACCTCTTAGAATTGGTGTATGGTTCATTTAACAAGGTTCTAATGTTTAGCTTGTGAACATAAGGATATTGGACCTTTTTTCCCTTTTTAAGGTTGCACATAGGGAAAGGAGTGCAGTTGGAATGTAAAGGTGAAGGCGACGTGTGGGTTAGGTGCCTCAGTGACCATGCAGTCTTCGTTCAGAGTTACTACTTGGATAGAGAAGCAGGGCGTGCACCAGGAGATGCAGTTCACAAGATTTACCCAAGTGCATATATAAAGGTTGGTTTGAATATCCTGGATGACAATTGTAGGAAATAACAAACAAATTTGTCCTCGTAAATAGCAAATAAATTGTTTTATGAAGTATTCAAAGAAATGTAAACCAAATAACCTAAATTATTTTTTCCCACTAAAACAAAAACTATTTTAGTTTCTATTAGGCCAATGAAGTTTTGTTTATTTTATTGTTGATAAATGTGTTTTTAAATTGGTTGTGTTTCTTTAGATGTTCTGGAAGCAACTAGCCATTTCATATTTTTGTCACAAGCAATCTTAGCAGCGGTATTGCTTTTTAACAGTTTTTGTTTAAACAAGTTAATATAAAAAGTTGGTTACTTAAGCTTATAATATGGTCCAATTATTTTTCTCATTTTGGAAAAAGGATATTTTGAAAAGTCAAACTTTTTATAGAAAATCATATTTTTTTTCTTCAAGATTTCAAATTTAACCTACATTAAAATGATCGTTCACTTTACATACACCTCAGGGTAAAATGAGGTTTAAAATCAAACTACTTTGCTGTGCAACATATCCAGGGTACTGGATTTCTTTCACTCACTATAGAAACCCTCAGACTCTGAGAGCAGAATTCTTTGTATTTCAATACCCTATCTGATCATAAAAAAGCAATGTGCCCATAAACTGAAACCTAGCTGTTCTAATTTGAGGCCTACCAGCTGTTAATTACCATATTTCAACAAGGTTGTGACAAAAGCAGAGAGGGACTCTCAAAGTTTAGGAGGACACATCTTTAATTTTTCATTTATATGTCTCACTTTTTATTAAATGAAGTAGTAAGCTGTGACCTTCTCCTGGATTTTGTCAATTTGCGACCATCTTAGGCCCTGATCCTGCAGTTTGATCCGTACAAGTAGCCTCTTTAGCCCATTCTGATTCAGTCAGGACCTCAATGTTTTGGGCTTTTTGTATAGCTATTAGTGCTCAAATCTTGGAAGAGTTTGTAAAAACAATGGATAGAATTTCTTTGACCCCTGTATGTTCTAGAAATAAAAATTCAGTTGGTAAAACTTGCCAGTGTCTAGGGAGACTAACTCTGAGGTGTCACGATTTTTAATTTCCCTTATACATAACAGCAATGATAGCACTGGCTCTTATGAACTCTTTCCCTCAGTGGTTAAGATATATCTCTATAATGCAGGACTTGCATTTTTTTTAAAGGTGTTTGATTTACGCCAATGTCATCGCCAGATGCAGCAGCAGGCTGCTACTGCCCAAGCTGCAGCTGCTGCCCAGGCTGCAGCAGTAGCTGGAAACATCCCTGGGCCAGGATCCGTAGGTGGAATAGCCCCAGCCATCAGTAAGTAGATTAAGTAATTTCTTTGCTCTTTTTAAAGAGAAACACCCAACAGTGAATGGGGACCATATTATATCTCTGCATATTCACACTTCAGACTTACTCTTATTTATCAAGTAAATAAATAATCTATTTCTGTAGCTTCTCTGCACGTGAAGTGTGGGAATTCTGGGTGTGAACGTGGCTGCAGAATTTGTCTGTATAAAAGAAGGGTGACATAGTACGCTACTTCCGAAGTACAAAGGTCAAACAGTATAACTCAGGGGTAGGCAACCTATGGCACACTTGCCAAAAGCGGCACGTGAGCTGATTTTCAGTGGCACTCACACTGCCCAGATCCTGGGCACCGGTCTGGGGGCTGTGCATTTTAATTTCATTTTAAATTCATTTAATTTCGTGAAGTTTCTTAAACATTTTAAAAAAAACTTTATTTACTTTACATACAACAGTAATATATTATAGACCTAGAGAAAGAGACCTTCTAAAAATGTTAAAATGTATTACTGGCATGTGAAACCTTAAATTAGAGTGAATAAATGAAGACTCGGCACACCACTTCTGAAAGGTTGCCGAACCCTGGTATAACTATTTATTTTCCTCAGAATGAAGTTGTATCACTACCTCCTAAAACAGAGCTTGAATAATTTCCCAGGGAGAACTAAACGTACTAAACAACTGCAAAAGAAATGAGTGTGGGGGAGAGAGTGAGACTTGGGTCCATCACTGAGGTCTTGGGGAAACAGCTATGTAAGAATCTTGTTCTGGAGGAAGGTGCTGGGATCTCACTGAACTTGCCCTGAAGTTTGCTAAGAAGAGAGTGGTTTGGGTTTTTTTTGTTTTTTTTTTTTAATAGAAGCCTAAACTTAGGCACCAAAGTCCATATTTAGGCACATAAATAGGTAGCCAGACTTTTGAAAATGCTGGATGCATACTTAAGCACATCAGTCTTCTCTAGCTTCCTTCTTGATGTTGGCAAGTAGATAGTTCAAATCATTTCACAGAACACTGAAAGTTATTTTGGGAACATTTAACTTGTTTAATATTAACAGAAAGCACCAGTCCTATTTAATGATCACTTGCCATATTCATCTTTTCTTTCATTAAACGTGAACAAAACAATTTAAAAAAAAACAATAATTTGGGTAAGGTTTTTTTTTAAATATGGAGTAAATTTTTGGCTACTTTAAAACAGAAAAAATCTTCCTTGAGAAGGCAACCTGTTGTCTGTACCAACCTTGCACTATTGGGAAATGTTTACTGTGAAGCTAAATTCACTGAAATAGAGGTTTAAAATAGAAATACAAACAGTTCTCATTAATAGCACATTTCAAATGACAATTATGGCTTTAGACCCCTCTCTACAAATATGTTAAAGAAATCACGTTAACAGCAAATAAACTACAGTAGATGTTGGAGGTTTCCCAACACCATTTGTACAGTCGTGTTAGGTTATCATGTTGAAGTGAAAAAGTGAGATTACCTTCGTACATATGCTTGTACATCGAAGATGCATCTGGATCAATTACATACATAAAGTTTGGAAGTCCTTTTTGCTTGCTTTTTGTTTCATTTGGATTTGGGCCATTTTGAATCAAGATGGCACAGCTATATATTGAATTGTTAATACTTTCTCATAAAGCTGACCAGTCTACTGTTCATTTAATTCCAGACATAAGTATCTCTAGCTCTACTTAACTTTCTAAAATGGGCTTTTAAGACTGGCTTGGATCACATTACTGTTTTCAGGCCAATTGGTTGTATCTGATAGCTTATACAGGCTACATGTATCTGTAGCACAAATCTAGAAATGTTGATTGGTATGGTTTGTGAAGAGGGAGAATTGTGCATGGAAGAACAGCTGAGCCAAGTGGGTTACTATGTATAATTGGCTAGGTGTTGTGTAAAACGGCATGTCTAAGGCAACTAAATGCACATGAACACTTACACAAAACCTCTTACTTAGGTTTGTCGGCTGCTGCTGGAATCGGTGTAGATGATCTTCGCCGCTTATGCATACTCAGGATGAGTTTTGTGAAAGGTTGGGGACCTGATTACCCAAGACAGAGCATCAAAGAAACACCCTGTTGGATTGAAATTCATTTACACCGGGCCCTCCAGCTTCTAGATGAAGTACTTCATACCATGCCTATTGCAGACCCGCAACCTCTGGACTGAGATCGCACTGCTGTGGGCCGTTATATTGTCAGGATGATGGATTGTAAAATACAGTTCTGTTTATAACCTGAAGATACGTTTTACTTTTGTTCTGCTTAATCTTTTAAAACCAGGTTTTAAAAACGTGTTTGCCTTCTTGCTCTTAGCAGAAAGAAACCGAACATGGCGAAATTGAATTTCAAGTTACTTTTTCAGAACTTCACTGTCACAACAGGTGGCTCAGGGCTTAAAGTAAAGCCCATATGGATACTTTCAAAGGACTGAACACAGTACTGGTAGCTTTGATCTGCTCTATTGTGGCAACTTGCTGATAAGCCTAATGAGACCCTTTTGTATGCAGAATATATATATATTATATATATTTATATCTGAAAATTCTTTCTAATCACCGTAAACATTTACCTGAGAGCAACTTTTAAAGTTAATGAAATCTTGCATTTAATTCTTTTAGGGAACAAATTGTTGGCAACACATTTCTTTATCTTGATTATCTTGCTGCAGTTTTCCAGACTGAAGGGTACAAACTGCCAAAAATGAGGAGTATGTTATTGGTAATAACTAAAAGTAGCCTGGAAAAAGAAATGTTTCTTTTTCTTTACTATATTTTAAAAAGATCTTAGATTTTTATTTATATAGGCACACAATCTTAAAAACACTAACAGGAGTGAATACCTTCAGTGCTGGCACTCAGTTTAAGTATAACATGAAATAGCCAATCTGTAAAATTGCCAATTAAATGACATAATGAATATGTAATGGTAGGAACATATTTTCATAATTGCTGGCTTCTGTGATCTAAATACAAAGGAAAAAAGTCAGACTTGGTATTTGTCTAAAATGGATTGCTTGACTGTTTATACTGAATTTGAAAAGTGAAACTTGCATATGCCATTAAATCACGTATATTATGACATCAGTATTTAGGATCCAGTTTTTGTATCTGTTCACCATTTCCACTCAGGGCAAGATGACAAACTTGTTTTTATACCTCTTGGTTATTTTAAGCCCGATGCCATCAATGACCTCATCAATTGGCAATGACTTTGTATAGAGAATTTAAAGTAGAAAAACTTGCAAATGTATTGACTGTATGACAGCTACAATATGTATGCTTTCTCTCTAGTTAATAGTATAAATAAAATTCTGAAAACCCCAATTTATACAATTTTATTTTGTTTGCTTATATTAAATATTTTCTTCTATACTTTGAGTCCACTATGCTAGAGTGATTAGTCACTTTCCCATGGAAGATCATCATCAGACAATAGCATTAAGATTTTTGTAACTTCCAAGCTAAATTTTGATTTTTTTCATCATGGCTCTTGTAGCAAAAGAAAGAAAAGCTAGATCTCAACAAGTAGAGAAGAGTTGTTGTTTCTTATTGATTGGGTGTGGCTATGGAGGTTTTTTAACAGCATTTGTGTGGGGAATTGGAAGAAATGGCCCAGAATTACTGAATGCAAATCCAGTGTTGCATTCAAACACTATTAATTCAATCTGCCTGCATTTTTGTGTTGAGCCAATCTAATAGAACAGTTTCAGCAGGTAACACAATAAGAAACAGTCTTGAAACAGATTATTCAAGGGTGTTTTATTTTCTATGTTTCTTGCATCAAATCAAGAATCTGCACAGGACAAAGATAGCATTTAGAGCCCTTTTCATCCATAGATCTCAAAGTGCTTTACGAAAGTGGTCAGTAGTTGTCAGTCCCGTTTTACAGATGAGCACATAGAAGTCAAATTACTTGTCCAAATTAGTGACAGCTGGGGTGCTTTTCTTAGGTGGTAGGATGCTTCTAAGCATTTGGTAAAAGATGCTGACTCATCCAAAAAACAAGCACACAACAGAAGGTCTCTGGGAGAAGGTTTTTTCTGTTGGTGGAACTAGTGAAGCCTGACCACAGGCTTTTCTTACCCATCTGGCCCTTGAATTATCTGCTGTGGTCTTAATCCTGGATTCTTGGTTCCTAACCGCTTGGAAAACGTGCACACTTTTGACAAGTTAATTGTCATGGGGCAGTTTGCATGAACTGGATTCCCTGCGTGGCTTCCCTATGAAGAATTATGCATCTCCTAAAGGCATATTTTTAATTTTATAATTGTTGATGTTTGCACAGCTCCGTTGAAGAAATCCTCCAGAGTTTTGCATATACTTGAGTCCCCAAGCTTTCTGCCAGCTTGATGGTGTAATGAAAGATTCCCTCTACCTGATTCTAAATAACAAAATCAAATATTTTCATAGAATATCAGAGTTGGAAGGGACCTCAGGAGATCATTTAGTCCAACCCCCTGTTGAACTCAGGACTAATCCCCAATTAAATCCTCCAGTAGATTTTTGCCCCATATCCCTAAATGGCCCCCTCAAAGACTGAACTCACAACCCTGGGTTTAGCAGGCCAATGCTCAAACCACTGAGCTATGATTTCTCCCTTCACTTCTTGTAAACAGCATCGGTAATACTGTGTTCAGATTCAGATAAACAAGAGAGTATTCAGATTAGAGCGACAAATTCAGGTGACTAAGGGATTAACCAAAAGCACAAATTCCAGATGTATATTGAGAAACATTTCCTGCCAGGTCTGTGAGATGGTGAAACTGGGTGGATGCCTCATCCTGGAGACATTTAAAACAAGAACAGTCTTGAGCTGGCTGCTCCCAAACTCTTTTGGCTGCAACCCCCTTTGAGATTTGTGTCCCAGGTGTACTCTCTCCTCTTTCTAAGACGCAGTATTTCTGTTGATGCCTGGAGTCCGGAAGCCCTTCCCAGCTGGGGCACCCTGCTGATCCTAGGCCCATGAGCATCTTTTGCCCAGGATATGTGCCAGGCGGGGCAGTCTCAGCAGGACACAGACAGCTGGGCTACACCCCCATCCTTGCAATCCCCGAGAATCACTCTCAGGCTGCAGGCTCCCCTGGTTATGGCACTATTCCAAGCATGCATGTGGAAGAGCCTTAGTGGGCATGAGGAACTTCCTCCTAGTGGGGTGCTTGGACATCCGCCTCTGGAGATGTGAGCAGGCTGAAATATGCCTCCATCTCCTGTGCCGGGAGAGGCCATGCCCCCTTACTTCTCATCCCTCAATCCTTGTTCCTGTGGCCTCAGAGGAAGAGCTGCAGATACTGAGAGGACAGTCAGGTCCTTGCATTCCCTGATAACTAGGGCCCTACCAAATTCATGGCCATGAAAAGCTCATCATGGACCATGAAATCTGGTCCCCCTTGTCAAATCTGGTCTTGTGTGTTCTTTTGCCCAATACCATACAGACTTCACGGAGGGAGACCAGCATTTCTCAATTTGGGGGTCCTGACCCTAAAGGGAGTTGTGGAGGGGGGGGAGCGGGTATCGGAATATTGCCACCCTTACGTCTGCACTGCCTTCAGAGCTGGGCAGCTGGAGAGTGGCAGTTGATGGCCAGGTGCCCAGCCTGGATTCTTTTCTCTTCAGAAAAGCACTGATGGTAGACTGTGTGTCACTCATTTACCTTTGAAGTAGAATGGCTGGGATTATCTCCACCATATTTGGACTACTTCACAAAGCTTAAAATTGAAGTCTAGGTGGCTTGGGCCTTGTCCCCACTGGCATTAAAATGATGGCATTTAGATGCCAGAGTTAGAGGATTTGGAAATAAACAGTGCCAATTAAATGGTTTTTAAATGATTCAAAAAACCTGTTTAACAATTTTTTTGCCAGTGTAAACTGGGGACACAATCCCCTTTGAACTCCTACTTAGGCTTTGTCTATGCTGTGAACGAGGGGTGTGATTCCGCTGCTTGTGTGCACATACGTTAGCCCCTGTTGAGGGAGTGTGAGCATAAAGAGCAGTGTAGCCATTTGATAGCATGAGTAGTGGCAATGCAGGCACAGCTGAGCCGTGTCAAGTACATACCCACCAGTTTCAGGCGTGTTTATTCAGCAGGACCAAGCCATGCTTCTGCTGCCATGCTACGCAGCTATTTATAGTCGTGCTAGCTTGAGAGCTAGCACAAGTATGTGTGCATGAGCAGGGGAGTTACACCTCTTGCTCATAGAGTAGACATACCCTTAGAAAGCTTAGTCTTCAAATGATTCTTCTAAACTTGATTGGAAAAAATTTCTAAGACTGAGCTGTCTATTTAGCTCCTTTCATGGTTCCCATCATGGCACTACCTAATGGCTTTATCTTCTGAACACCCCCCTAAGGTTGGGGAGGTACTATTTCCCTTTTTACAGATAGGGATTTGAGGTACTGAGAGAGTAAATGTCCGAGGTCAAAAGAAAGTCTGTAGCACAGGCAGGTATTGAACCTATGTCTGAGTTGTGCTCTTACCTTAACTGTGAGACTGTAGTTTCCTAACAATTTAGAAGATGTCTATGCTCTATCCACAAGGGCTAGGCAAATATTATTTAAATTGTATTACCAGGAAATTTTTTAAAACTTTCAGTGCCAGTATGAATGGGGTCTTTGCCTCTTCTTTGAACCCTTCAATTTTTATGTACTTCCTGGTTGTCTTTTTTTGGAAAAAGCTTTGTCTCTCCTGGCAAATTAGATGACATGCCCTTTGGCAAGGACTTGTCTCTTACTCGGCGTTTCTACAGTATCACATACAGTGAGGTACACTTTGATTGGGACTTCTAGGAGCTCCTGTAATACAATTAATTAAAAAAATACCCAAGATAGTTCTTTTAGGTGGCATCCAGACTTTACTTGAGTCAAGAAATGTCCACTTTTCCAGTGCTTCTTAATTTCTGTTTCGTTAGGCCCAACATGCTCCCTCTCATGGTGTGAAGTACTGTCAACATCCAAAGGAATTCCATTCATTTGGGTATGTTTTAATTTATAAACAAGACTTTGAAGAAACAGTCGCTAAGAAGAGTTGTTTTGTTTGACCATGCTTGTTTCTGTGATGTATGTATGTGGGGGTTTCTGTGTCTGGTTACAATTAAGGTCTCTTCTAGGAGACTGCCATTCTTCTAGGGGCAGAGACTTACAAGGTGGCCATCTGATCGCTTTTGTGTTCTTCTGAGGCACCATTGGCTGGATTCCTCTACCTCTGATGCAGCTAGTCAGCATTTTGTTACTGAACATGGCATCTTCCTTCACATTCTCCATGAGAGATCGCTATCCAGATTCTCAAAGGTCTAGACACGTGGACAGTGGGGTAGTAGAAAGAATACTTTGCCTTTTGATAGGATGTTACCTATTCAAAACACTTTGCAAACACTATCAAAGACTTTATCTACACAACATTTCTGAAGCGCCGATTTGGAATCCCATTTTATTCTGTCAATATTTTTACAGTGCTGTTCCTGCTGAGTTTCACAGGGATTTTGACTCTACTTTTGAGTTGTCTAAAACTTAATTTGGGGAGCACTGCTAACATTAGGAATATAGTTTAGAAAATGCTGAGAGATTTGATACTGTTGGGCTGCTGTTTACCTTAAGCACATGTGAGAGTGCTTCATCACTCTGGAATTACAGGACTCAACATTTTGAAGGTCGATGAATCCATCTAGTTCTTTCTGGCTCCAGTACCTTTATCCCTGGTGTTTGAGTTTTTTAGTTCTGCTAAGCCAAGATACAATTGGATTGATTATTGTAAAGCATACAGAGCCCAAAATGCACCATGGAAGTTTTCTTTTGAGCATGAAAGCCTAATGAACAGTAATACTTGTAGCCATTGCCTTTTTGATAAACAGTCAATAGAATTCCCAGTAGTTCCTTTGTAGCTTATTGTATGTTTTTCACTAGACAGTTTGTAGATAAGATACTGTAGTTAATTTCCTGAAAATTCTGTATCAGAGTATGTTTTTGATTTAAAAAGGTAAAGATTCAAATCTTTGGCTTTTTGGTTATTTTGTTCAGTTGACGGCTTCTATGCAGTTTTTTAATTGGCTGTCAATGTTGAAAATTGAAGCCGTGAGAGAGCACCATTTTAGCTAAGGTAGCCATTTTAGGCTGCATCTTATTAAAGAATCCTGAGTCGGAGTGCATGTACTTTAGTAATAGATTTCTGTGAACTATTTTGTACTATTTGCATTCTAGTACAGGTCACATTGTGGTAGGCACTGTCTGTACATGAGGACAACTGGGGCTTATATAAGCACAGAAGTTGGACCAGTTTAACTTAAATTAAACTGCTGTGTCTTGTGTGTGTGTGGACACACACATATTGGTTTAGAACTTGTTTCATTGATTTAGATTATGCCTATAAAGTTCTGACACAAGCTAAATATATATATAAATTGAATGTAAACCAACATTAGAGTGTACACACAAGAGTGTTACACCAGTTTAAAGTGATATAAAATCACACCTTTAATTATATCAGTATAATTCTGCTGATTATAACTTTGTTAACATTGTACTTTGATTCTGCACACAAGGTCAAAGATAATTCCATAGTCTTAATCTAAAACCATGGCACTTTCTGAATTATCTTGTGTGTGAAAAGAACTTTAACTATGTGCTCTTTTTATTCTTTGCAAAATATTTTCCTGGCTTGCCATTCCTCCTCCATCTTTGGCTTGATGTCCTCTATGAGGATCTCCACACCTAGAAAATTAAGGGGTATAATGTATGGGTAGCATTTAAGAGGAGTATTTACTGGGGTGGAAAAGTTGTGCAAGGGACACTTCAGTTATGGCATAATTTTTTAATGCTTAATTCTGGAATAGATGTCCTTCCTTTTGCTTGTAAAAGAGAGTCATGGAAAAGGGTAATTGTTATGGGGAAGAGATTAGATGCATTTTCAAAACCTGAATAAAAGTTTGGAAATCTTAGAATTTTAAATGTTTGGAATTGAACTGAACAGATTTTTGAAGACTTAAAGCTACGGAACAGTTTAATAGGACGGTCAAAGAACTTTCCCTATAAAGTTATAATAGTCAATGCTTTTAGCTTCAGTCCTCTCACTGTTCTTTATATAACTGAAGAAAGCACAAGTACTTGCTTCCACACGCAGATTATAAATGGAAGGAATGTTTCTGTCAAAACCTATAGATGTGTACACGTTCCAGAATAGCAACAGTGGGACTACCATACAACAGAATAGCAGACAGCAGTGTTATGTTTAAGATGCTGGAACTTTTAAAAACACGCCTAATACCACAGAAGTGTAAGTACGTGCGGTTTGGTGTTCGAGATAAAATATTGTCCTATTAAGTTACCAGTAATAAGTCAACAGCATTTATATGGAATAAAGAATAGTAGCATAGACTTGTCACTCTTGAAGAAAGAACTCCATTAACTAAGGAAACCAAATAAACTTTTTAAAGTAAAGGTCATATTAATGCAAATACATTGTTCTCTAAAGAGATGGAAGGACACTTCATGCGTAATGCAGTATGTTAGTGGATGACAGGTCAGAATGCTAATGCAGGTTTGTAATCCATTTTACAACAACAGAGATCTTTTGGTGGTTTTGCTTGGTACTTATTTCCCCCAGTTCCAAACAGTGAACTGTTTATCATTCCAATCCGAGGCACTTTTTCTATAGCTGATTGTCAGTACTGAAACACATCCAGACTAAAATCCATTGTAATGAGTGATGTTTTCTTGAGTGACATAACTAATTGTCATCTGTGTGTTCCTCAGACCACAGGAACTACTGCTTAAATGAGTGAATCTATCATTCTTTTTAAGCAGATGAAATCCAAAAACATCTAATTCCAGTCTTCGTTCTTATTGGGCTGGGTAACACTTGAACTGTGATTTTAATAAATGAATATGTTAATGATGTTAGCACTCAACTGTTTTGACTATAAGAAGATAACAGATGGACTGAGTGTATTCAAGGCTGTTATTGATTTGAGTGCGCCACTGACATTTAAACAGTTCATGAACGGCAGCAGAGTTCCATGAGTATGTTCAACTTTGCCTTTACTCATCTGCCCTAAATCCTTTGCAACAATTCATCCTTTTCTTTCACTTAACTAAAAGACTATAGGACTCCGCCGTAAATATTCTTTATCTTTCCCCTTTATGTAAATACCGCTAATATATAATCTGACCATCTAAACAGTGGTTTGTATGTGTATTTTTACATAGTGTGTATATATAAATAGATATACACATGCACGCATAATAAAGAAGCTTATATGTAATGTATAAATAATATAAAACCATCTGTCCTTTTTCTCTCTGTGCAGTGCATCTAGTTATCATTCCAGAACAAGTCATCCCTAACATCTGCAATTGCCACAAGGTATTTATCCTCCAGCATTTTTAATTCTAATTCATCCTGTTTATTACATGGGAAAAGAGATCCTTGTTCCATACATCCCATCTGTTGGCCCTTTTATCATTTCTCGTGTGTTGTGAACTACCTAAAGGATCACCGATAGCTATTCTCTTTCTATCCCCATGGGTCAGTGCTTAGCCGTTACTATAGGGTATACTTCTTTGAAAGAAGTCACCCATCCTCTTATTTCTTAGTGTGAAGAGGGCAAATTGAATGACATAATCCAGATTGATTAGACTTCTCATAACTGGTAATGGATTCTTTGATTGCCACTGAAGGGGGACAATGTCACTGCTTCAATCTCTGATTTACATATCCAGCCTGTATCAGTTATTTTTAATTCTGACTCAGTAGTAGAAAACGGGATCCACTTAAAGCAGCCTGCGTCACTTAATTGTAAAGGGATGGTGCATAATTCCAGCTATAAGTTTTGGAACTGTCTTTAACCAACTGTTCACATAGCCCTAGATCCAAAGCCCATTGAAATGAACAGAAGTCTCTCAATGGACTTCAATGGGTATTGTATTAGACTTTTTAAATTTCTAGTTATCTAAACTTAGCATACTCATGGCTCCCTCTGAGAAATGAAGTTGCCATCTGCCTTTTAGTTTCAATAAAATCAGTTTATATGATGTTAATAGAAACCCACCGTTTTTTTAGCTACGATAAGAAATTAAATCCTATTTCCATAATAGCAGCAGGAAAAAAGTGATTAAAAATGGTGAAGTGGAAAATTGACATTTGGATTGGCATTTGAAACTGGTGCTTTGTCCTTCTGGTGCACATTTGTTACTGTTTTAACCATGTGTTGCTGAATGCAAAAGAAGTTGGAGGACCTTAATTGAATGTGTTATATGCTCCCTACCCTCAAATCCCTCTGTGTCCTCGTAAATACATGTGTGTTTGGAAAGAATTCCCTGCTAATTAGTGTATCAAAACATCAAGCAGAGAGCCCTAAAGCATTATGGTCTGGAAGAATGGGACCTGGGCTAGGATCTGAGTTCTAATTCTGTCTTTATCACCAAATCACTCCGAGGCAGGAAGGAACTTGCACAAAGCCTCAGTTTCTTCATTCCCAAAGTGGGAAACGTACCTACCTACCTATCTCACAAGGGTGTTGAAGGGATTAATTCATTGTGTAAAGGCTTTGTATATGTAAATCATGAAACAAATGCAAAGTGTTATTGCTCTTCTACTAATATCACTACACTGTTACTGCTATTAGTGTCTTTCTTGTGCCAGTTGGCTGCATTATTACATCTGAAAGGGAAAGGCATGCAGAATGAGGTTTATTACGGATGTCACACTTCCACTTAATTACCTTGACTCCAGGGTGTCCTGATCATTGCTTCACAGTGAGCATCGTTAACTAAAGACTAGGAGCTGTGCTCTTTCCTTTGCACTAGGATGATATGCTATTACATGAATCCTCGCTTTGGAAGCACTAGTTGTTTAAGAAGAATTTGAGTGTTTCCCTTTGGAAAACTTATACTTAATGACTTTTTAAAAGTATTGTCCTGATATACATTTCCAAAAACTTCACAAGCTTATGGTCCACTTGAAAAGTGATGATTGGCTGTTATGAGTGATTAACTGATGTTTCACAAGTATCTACAATGGACTGATAGAGAGGAGGAAAAATACTGATCGAAGTAACTTTCCCACCTATCAGAACAAACCCCTCATGCTTGACACTGCTTTCCCAGACTGAAAAAAAGAAATCCACTCATCAGTCTGACCCCTAACCTTACAGAAGAGTCTGGACTCGCGAAGTATGTGGCATCATTCTGGGGTAAAGGGCAACGTGCTCCATTGAGACCCAGTATTGATGAAGGTCCCAAGAATGATTGTCAAACTGAACAAATATCTGTTTCTGAATCTCTATGTGACCGATTGGCTTCTCTCCAGATCAGGACTGGTTTCTAAATCTCTCTAGATCCATTTGATTGCAAACTGAGGGGTCTCAAGTAAAGAGTATGTGCTGTACTTTTCTTCTGTAAGATGTCTCAGCACCATCTAGTCAGGATGGAATAGGAAGTGTTTAGGAGCAAGTCTTGCTATATTCTACACCAAACTATTGGAGATCCAGTTTAGCTAATACCTCTTCTATATTTCACAATCTAAAGGGTGAGGTTTTTTTTGTTATGATACTACAAACAGATTTGAGATTCAATCATTTGATTTGTCTGTTGCCATTTTTAAAATTACAGGAATTCTGGAATGCCTGAGCAGTGATTGAAAAACAAAATTCTAGGAAATAAAGCAACTAAATGAGCTGAACATTGATTGCCAGTCACACTCTCTCAGTGAGCTGAAAGATGGCCCACTGATTAGAGCATTAATCTGGGGTATGGGAAACGCAATTCAATTCCTACTGTATCATGAGTGTCTTCTGTGATCTTGGGCAAGTTGGGTGAGCTTTTTCTACCTCCATTCCCTGTGAATAAAATGGGGATAAAAGCACTGGCTAACCTTGCAGGGGTGCACATCAAAGAGAGGTGCTCAGATACTGTAACAATGATCTGTAACAAGCCTGGTATACATTTAAAAATGTGATTGACCTAGCTACATCGCTCAGGGGTGTGAAAAATGTGCCCTGAGCAGAGCACCATGGTTAGGTCTACCTAACCCCCAGTGTAGATGCAGCTAGATCAACAGAATAATTCTTCCATTGACCTAGCCTACTACCTCTTGCAGAGGTGGATTAACTACAGCAATGGGAAAACTCCCTCTATCCATGTAGGAAATGTACAAGCTTATAGCACCAATGCCTTAGCTTTGCTGCTGTGGCGGCTGTAATGCAGACATGGCCTAAGTCAGAGGTTCTCAAAATGTGGTCTGCATATAGTTCCCTCTAAGGTGTGCGCCTGGGTGGCCACACATGAGAGAATGCAGGGCCACCCAACTAATTAGTGGAGCCATGCAGGCATGGCTCCATTAGTTAGGTGCCTGGACCCTGGAGAAGATGCCCATGTAACGTGGTGATGGCCTTGGGAGGTATAGGGGGTTGATGGGAGGGGGCAGTGGGATGAGAAAAGGCGGTGGGAGGAATTTGGGACATGCAGGACTGCGGCGACCAGAGAAAGAGGTGACTTGCCCCAGCTCGGGGGCTGCTGGGGAGAGACCCTCCCTCCTTTCCAGCTCAGGGCTGCCGCAGCGGGGGGAGAGAGGGAGACACCCTCCTTTCCCAGCTCCAGCTTGGGGGCTGCCGTGGCAGGGGAGAGAGGTTACATCCATCACATTAGAAAGGTGAGACTACTGATAGTAAAATATAAGTTGTGTGCTTTTATTTGTAGAACAAAAAAAGTTTAATATTAAGGCTTTTTTATATAGCACTTTTATCCAAAGTGCTTTACAATAGTTAGCTGACAGTATAAACAACATTTGGAAAGATCATTAAACAATCCGCCGAGACCTTCAGCAATTTTCAAGTGGTCTGTGAAAAAAAGAAGTTTGAGAACCACTGGCCTAAGTATCTTAGACAGATAGAAAATATTTTTTTTAAATAGCATATGTTCAAATAGTGTGTGTGTTAATTATTATTGACATCATTTGCCAGAATTGAGTCTGTGGTGAGAGTATTTACCAATTAATCGATTTCATGGAAAGTTAGTGAATTTCTCCTTCCCTTTGATTTTCTTGGTTTTTTCATTCATAGAGCTTAAGGCCAGAAGGGACCATTCGATCATCTAGTCTGACCTCTGTATCACAAGCCATTACATTTCACCCACTGATTACAGCTTGTCTTGGGCTAAAGCCTATCTTCCAGAAAGGCATCCAGTCTCGATCCTTTGATAGTTTGTTCCAGTGGTTAGTCTGCTTCATGGTTAGTTATACCAGGAATTGCCCTTAGTTGTTGATGCATCTGGAATCACCCACCAATGTGTATTAGCCATACCTAGAAATTAGGGGTCAGCTGGTGAGGATGAATAATTGTGCTGTTGCTGGTGGATTTGAAGTGCAGTGTCCCTCAATGTTCTGTTCTGTTTTCTGAGTTCAAAATACACAAGAAGACTCTTTGTGAGGAAGAGTAATTTCTAAGCATGAATGTATCATCCCTGTGTTGCAGGGATACAGAGTACAGCTGTGTATCTCTTGCTCTGTGGATGCTATTTTGGCCCTGGAGGGATGCTTGAATAACATGGGTGTATCTACACTGCAAGCAGAGGTGTGATTGCAGCTCAGGTAGCTGTACCCCATGTTGTTCATTTTCAGGTGTGCAGTCTGAAAACTCTATGTTGTTAGAGGGGTTTCCAGTTATAGGCTTTTTTAGTAAAAGTCATGGACAGGTCATGGGCAGTAAACAAAAATTCACTTATACTTATATACCCCTGACTAAATTTTGGGGGTGGTGGGGATGCCGCGGGTGCTCAGGGGTAGCAGTGGCCCTGGGGACCCGTGGGTGCTGAGGTGGGGGTTGGCGGGGCTGGCAGGCTCCCTATCTGGTCCCACGCCTACCCAGAAGCGGCGACATCCCCCTCGCCCAGCTTCTAGGCAGAGGGTTCTGCTTGGGTGGGGAAAGAGTCACGGTGTGCCTGGTCCACAGCTACCTGAGCTGCTCCGGTAGCCCCAGGCCAGGTGCACTGACTGCTGCAGAAGTCACAGAGGTAACAGAAAGTCACAGAATCTGTGACCTCCGTGACAAACTCGCAGCCTTCATCATAGGGCAGGGGGGGGGGGCAAACTAGGGCCCATGGGCCACTTCTATTCGGCCCGTGAGCTCAGGCCGGGGGTGCAGTGCTAGTGGCCCCGTGCTCCTGACCCGGGGTGCCGGGCTGAGCACGGCAAGCCGCTGGCCCCATGCTCCCAAGCCGGGGGCTGGGCCGAGCACGGGGAGCCGCAGGGCCCTGCGTCTGGCTGAGCAGGTACGCAAGTTGGGGCTTAGGTGGTGGGGTCCTGGGGGGGTTAGG
>ML677342.1:36213995-36296381 GCA_007922305.1 Dermatemys mawii | reverse complement strand
GGGGGGGGGCAGTTAGAATGGGAGGGTTCTCTGAAGGGGTCATCAGGGGACAAGGAGGGGGGTTGGATGGATTGGGGGATCTGAGGGGGGCAGGAAATGGGGGGAGTCGGATGGGGGCAGGGCCAAGCTGTTTGGGGAGGCACAGCCTTCCCTACCTGGCCCTCTGCACAATTTTGAACCCCAGTGTGGCCCTCGGGCCAAAAAGTTTGCCCATCCCTGTTTCTGGATTCATTTACATTGGTTCCAATTCACTAACTCCAATAGCATTCCTCCTGCTTTACAATGGTGTAAAATACATCAGATTCTGGCCCTTTGACTCTCCCTTGTGTGGAACTCTGCCACATGGATTTGCCTGAATATTTTCTCTGCTTTCATTTTACACTGAGTTTTTAAATATTAAAACAATACATGTTCACGTGTATATCTGCACCACTAGCTGTTGCATTATCAGTGAAATGATTATACAGAATGGTGGTTGATCAGCTGTCTGAGGGGGAAATAAACAGATTACTGACTGCAGTGAAGGATGTGACCTGCAATTCAATGAGAAGTATCTCTTCACACACACACAAGTGCCTTCAGTGGAGGAAGGAAGCACAGAAGAGTAACTTGGTTTTGAAGTGATATGGGGCCTACGCTGACTAATCTGAGGTTGTGCTGAGATTGGTTTGCGTGACCTGTGTTGATTAAACCAGCCATTTATTTTGATCTTTTCCTGAGTTCCTGCATTTTTTCTCTGTTCACAAAGGAGAAATTAAAAAGCCATCTGCACCACGGCATATGTAGAAAAAGAACAAATGCCTTTGATTATTTTAGTTTTATCAAGAACAAGCAATAATATTCCTCCAGTTTGGATTACACCTCGTGCATTGATTATGCCACCTACTGAATCAGCGGTACCTAGGCATTTCCTGGAGCTCTCTCATTCCAGCACTAACTCCTCTTAGCTCTCCAGATCTGTGGGGAGCGCAGTATCAGGTAAGATGGTTGTAGAATGGCACCACAGAAACATGACCCATTTTCTGAAGGCTGTCCCAGCCCATGTCATCTGAATTCTTTGCAAGGGTACAGAGGACCCCCAAACACTTTACAAATATTAATTAGGTCCCATAACACCCCTTCATAGCAGCTAAGTATCCCAGCCACAACAAAATTAAATGAGGTGAGCAAGATCACAGAGCATTGCCGAGCTGGGAACAGAACTCACAACTCTGGGCTCCTGCTCTAGCTCTAAAAATGGCCTTCTAGAAAAGTGGCTTTAAGAGAACAGGTGGCTGTTTGTTTGTCTTTCGGGTACCCAGGCCATAGGTAGCGGTGTGTGCATTCTCTCACCCAGCAGGGCTGCATCCCCTCCTGCTTCCTCAGGCCTGGCTACTTGGTGGTTCAAGTCCGGGGAGAGGGTTTTCACCCCCTACTTTGTCCAAGTCCTGCTTCTGCCTCTTTTAGATCAGCCTGTCAACAGCGCTGTCAACAGCACTTGCCCTTTCCCCCCCTGCTGCCCTCAGTGCAACCTTTGACTAGTACATGGGGTTGCTAACAAAGTCTAACTCAGGCTCAACCTTTCAGGGATGTTGTGGCTACGTGCTGTCTGGCCCCCTTCCCTCAAGTGGTGAGTATCTTTCACTCCCTACTTTCTCTCCACCAGCACCTGGTGACCGAGGGTTCAAGCCCCCTAGGGAGGAGCACAGCATGGGTCAGTGAATATGAGCTGTGGATCCTAGTACATTTTGAATGTTTAGGAACTTATTTCCCTGAAAGAAGTTCCTAAACATTACTTAAACTCTCTGCAACTCTTCAGTGAGCTGAGCCTGAAATGTTCATGTCCATTAGATTTTTAAAGCTCTCGCTGGCACACAAGTAAGTCTTAGCATTTGGCAGCTGCTTTTACAAGACAACGATAGTGCAGCTGCTGCAAAAAAGAAAGTTAAACACTCTGAGTTAAATTCCTCCCTGGTGAGACTCCATTGGCTGCAGGGGATGAACATGGTTGTCTTGTCCCTAAAAGTCTGACTGGAGCTTTCCCAGCAGTGCATTAAAATCACCAAACGGGCACAAAATGTCAAATGACAGAGGGATTTGCTTAAATTTTATTAAGCTTCTGAGACTTACAGGTTGGCAAATTAATAATTTACATACCAAGCCAAACTGTGTTAATGAACATTGTTCAGCTTGCAAAGTCAAGCCCTCAAATGTTAGGAAACATTTGAATTAAGGCCCTCTTCATATGCAGAATTAGACAGTCCTTAATTACGTTACCACACACCTTCCCCCATTTCCCCCCGAGCCCTGGCCTGCCTCAGTGCACGGGACACAAAGTGCTCAGGGAATGAGGCAGTTGGTTATTATCTTCCTCTTTCGATGTGTGGCCCCAGACCTTTGTTGCACACCACCCAAATTCTGACTCTGGAAATGTTCATTGGGTGGTGGGCTTTCCCATAGTACTCACCACCCATAGTGAGTGCCCCCAGAATAGCGTTGGACATGACTTCTCTGTGAGTAACAAAGTATGTCTTGCTCCACTTTGCAGACAGGGAACCAGCTTGTAGCCAAAATTTGCAAGTGTTCATTAGCTTTGGGAATTTCAGTGCTGAAGTGACCAAGATTAAGACACTGATTTTTCAGTGTATGAAGGCACATACAATGCTACACTAGATACTAGTCCCCAAGGCAGCAGTAGTAGTTTCTCCATTTTACATATAGGGAAACTGAGATTTGCCCAAGGAGTCTGACAGACCTGGAATTAGAATTCAGGACGTCCCAATTCCTCCCCTTGTTCTTACTCTTCCTACCCATCTCCCTGATTGCCATTGCCTTTGGTTCTAGAGGGGAGTGCTCTGCATTTCTGGGGTCTTGGAATGAGGAGATACATAGTGGTTACCTATGAAGTGTTTGGTTGAAATAGTTGCCCAGCATCCCATAGGGGCTCTGAGGCAGAAGCAGGGATAAAACTGAGTTCTCTTGCGTGGGAGTCACCTGCCTTAACCATGAGACCACCCTTCCTCTACTTACCAGCCCCTTCCTCATTCACTATACAGCATCTGCAACAACTGAGCCAGGAGTCCTATAGGCAACAGCCTCCTTCACCACACAACCCTAATTCATCTCCAGAGCAGGTCTAGCAGGCAGGGGTCCTGTGCATATACATGGTATGGGATGAGGTCATAAGATTGTCTCATAATGCATATGCACAAGCAGGCCCAACGGAGGTTGCCCAGAGACTCTTAATGCTGGTGTTTCCTAATGTCTGAGGACTTGACTTTGCAATTTTAATAACTTAGTTGCTTTATATGTAATTGTATTGCTGTAGTACCCAAAGGTCCCAAGCAAGTCCCATGGAGCTAAGTGCCACCTATGAGGCTAACTGCTGTACAAACCACATAGTAAGAGAGAGTCTTTGCCCCAAGGATATCCCCATTGTGTTACATTGCTATACATTCCTGGTTATTTTTGTTTGCTTGCTTTTTAAATGGTGGGGTGGGGGGATGGTACCAAAGCCCCCCCCCCCCTGAAATCTTTCTGCTGCTTTCACTGAGAGCTTCTCCAGGGCGGAGCTCTGGAATGTGACAGTTACAGACCAAGACCACAGGACCTGTCACTTTGAATGACTCATGCCCTGTGCTGTTTAATTAGTTT
This sequence comes from Dermatemys mawii, assembly GCA_007922305.1. NCBI lineage: Eukaryota > Metazoa > Chordata > Testudines > Dermatemydidae > Dermatemys > Dermatemys mawii. Next base: position 36,292,748 of record ML677342.1, on the reverse strand, counting down.
TGCATTAAGAGTCTTTGCAATGTCATTACACACCTAGTGTCATTACATTGGGTGAGACTTCAGCATGTTGTGGTAAGACTAGTGCTGGCTGCTTAGCGTGCTGCTGGAACGGTTTAGGGCCAGATTACGGCCACCTTCCCCATACTGCTGTGCCGTTAGTCAGTGGGATGACTCTTGTCTGTAACTTATCAGAGTGGAGGGGAGAGGGTGGCTTTTGTGATTACACCCCCCACACCCAAAGACACAAGAGGGTGAAGCCAGAGAAGCCTGCCTGTTTGCTGAGTTTTAGAAACAAGTTGCACACGAGTGACAATAAAAGAGTTTGATTGTCAAACCAGCTCACTGTGGGTTTTTTTGACACTCCGAGATGCCACAAACTAGCACCTGCAGTCTTAGATGTCTTTTTCAAAAGCTCCTTTTGATCCATTTTGCTGTAGCTGTACTAAGGCTGGGCAAAGGTCCTCCCTAAGCAGCTCCCCTTGGTCTGCAGCAGCTTTTGTGTTTGATGGCACCATAATAAAAAAGGCAGGCCCTCTAATCACTTGCTGGTTGACTACGGTGCTGTCAGGCAGTACAACCCCTGGGAGAATGCAGTCATTGCTTCAAATGAAATGGCTCATTTCAGGGCAGAGTTCTAGTCCGAATGGATGCAGCCCTGGGATGCTATTCCTGTTCAGCTTCTGCAAATAATGAAACAAAAATATCGGCTTTAAACAACGATCTCCAATCCAGGATGGCTGTTGCGGTTTAGACTAAAAGAGTTTTATTTCACCACTTCAGAGTGCTTTACAGACATTAACAACTGAATCCCCCCCCATGAGGGCTACATCGATGAAGAGCATTATTGGTCACTGATCACAGGCTATAAGTACCTGCCTGGGGAACAAAACTTTGCTAATGGGCTCTTCAATCTAACACACACAGGTAGAATGTGATCCAGTGGCTGGAAGCCAGACAAATTCAGACAAGCACTAAGGTGCAGATTTTCAACTGAGATTAATGAAGCATTGGAACAGTTTACCAAGGGTTGTGGTGAAACCTCCGTCCCTGGCAATTTATAAAAGCTCTGGTCCAGGTCCAACAGGCATTAGTGCAAGGCAGGCCTGTGCCATGCAAGAGGTTAGACTAGATGAGCAAGGTGGTCCCTGCCAGCCACATGATCGCTGAATCTATTTTACAGCTGGAGGAACCTGACAAACCTTGTCTTCAATAAGGTTTTGTTCTGACAACTTTCTCACGGGTAGTTGCGGGAGTGAGCTCACCCATCTGACCAGAAATCTAGGTGCCAGTTGATATTAATACCACTGTGTTGTGTAGCTCTCCTCCGAGCAAGTGCGTGAAGATGACCTAGTGGTTTAAGCAGTGGGGAGTGCCTGGACTGCTGTCTTGCCTAATCTCACGTCATCATTGCTAACCCTAGAGCTACAACAGGTCTTAGCAGCGAGACAGCCAAGCAGGTTTAAGTGACATTGTCAAGGCATGGACAAGCACAAGTTGAAGCCATATAGCCTGGCTATGAGCTACAAAGCTATCATCTCTGAAACCAGGTAGGCTGCTACCGTGCATGTTTCTGAGCTGGCACTAATGCCACCTTCTCTGCCCACCCTATCCCCTCTGTCTAAGAATTTTTTTAAAAAGTAGCTCACCTTGTTGCAAGCGCCTGCAAACCAGAGCGGGAACAGACTTAGCACCCCATTAGTCCTACTCCAGATGGTTTCTTAGAGTGTACATGCTGCTGAGTTGCCCATGCCAAGCATTACGTGGGCCTACCAAAGGGACTTTCACCAGTTTCCATAGTCAGGCACGTCTCACTGGAAGGCAAAAAAATCTCTCCCGATGTGCCGATCGTGTGCCAATGGAATCCAAGCCAAGGTTTCCTTATATATCCATGAACTTGCGAACGGGAGAGGCCAGCGAACTAGGCCTGTCCTTGACTTAGTTAAATTGGCTGTTAATTTCTGAAGCAAAAAAGGCATTTTTAAAACAAAAGATGCTTCTACTCTGAAAAGTGTTTACATAAAAATGGCACCAGCCAGGCTGCTTGTTTGCTAGCGGCTGCTACACCTGTGGCCAATGCACTCAACCACTAGATGGCTCCATTGTGCCACGTTCTACTGTGATCACAACAGCTGCTTCATGTTTAGCACAGGGGCAAACCCCATCTATTTGGCAGTTAGCTAGCCTGACCTTTCAGCCAGCCCTGGCTGCTGCAGGCACAAGGGGCATTTTTCACTTCCAGTTCATGCTGACAGGTGCCTGCGTCTGCCTCAAAGTGAGAGGCGGCGCTGGGACAAAAGTGGTGCAAATGTTATAAAATAGGCAGCGTAGAACCATTAACGCTCAGGCCCTGTCTTTGCAATAGCATAACGAGATGCCAGCTGTTGGGGGTGGGGGGGGGGTCATGAGGCTGCACTGGTCACAGGGACAGGCAGGGGCTGAAGCTAGTCAATGAAAGGTTGAATAAGGGTGTCGGTGCTATAGGCACCTGCCCTGACAGCTTAGAGATAGCTGCACTGGGCGGGGGGGGACACAACCCAGGGCGCAGCCCGCGGGCCCAGGGGGTCAGACCTTAGTGTTTACTAGCACTTCCCCATGGAGGGGGGAAAAAAAAAAAAAAAAAATAGACACAGAAAAGGGTGCGTTCATTTCTGGAGCAGTAGCTGAAGAGCCATAGGCTGGGCCCCCTCCAAAGTTAAACATAGGAGTGTGGTTGGTTACAGGACATACACTTGTGTATATAGCACTAGCAAGGGGGGGGGGTCATCTGCATGATAAGGTGGTTTGACTCACCCCATTCATACATATATGGTATAGGTTTTAAATAATTTAATACTGTATGGGCCAATGATAAGTGTGAAGCTTGGTTGAGGTAGGGGTGTAGCTGGGCCGGAGAGAGAGAGTGTGTGTGTGCGCGCTTTCCCCATTCTGCCCACCTGAAGCGCCTGCAGGGAGTCGGGGGGGGGGGGCAGGGCAGGGCACCGGGCGCTTCCCCCGTTCCAGCCAGGGAGAGGGCAAGTCCCTGCGTCCCCACTCCCAGGCAGATGCGACGGGTGGATGGAGTGGTTCGAACCCCAGTGCCCCTACCCTGCCTTAACCAAGCTTCACCATCATCATTGGTGAGTACAGTATAAAAGTGTTTATTGAAAATGAGTTAAACCTTACACAGTATATGTATATAATGTCTTTTGTTTGGTGAAAAAATTTCCCTGGGACCTAACCCCCATAGTTACATTAATTCTTATGGGGAAAGTAGGTTCACTTAACAGCGTTGCGTTGAAAGGTGCATTTTTCAGCAACGTAATGATAGCGCGAAGTGAGGTGTTCCTGTGCTCAGCCAAGGTACCACCACCTGCCAGCCACTGCCCATCACCCCACATCGCTGCTGCACATCGGCTGCTTTTGAAACTAGTATTAGCTTAGCTTGTCCTTCAGCGCAGCCAGAGAGCGGCTGCCGGAAAGGCTGGCTTTTAACCCAAAGCACGGGCGTTACTGCAGACAGAAAAGCCAGTCATTCTACCACACTTATGTCACATGCCAGAACAGGGTCTTGGTGTCCCTTCCCTTTCTTTGAATGCAGCAGAAAAGGCCTTTGGACATTAGTACATCTGTTTACTCAGCAGGCCTGTGCCCATATTAGCACAGGCTGTAGCATAGCTGCAGTAAGTGAGATAAAATTTAGTTTAATGTTTTCCACCATGAGCACCTAATGTGCGGTGCCTAAATCTATTGTTAGGCACCTAATTGTCAAAGGTTGGAGCTGGGTGGTGGGGAATAGAACCCAGACCATGCAGTTATGTGTCTAACTACAGAATTAATTGCCTAAAACTTTTAATCCAAGTTTGAACATTTTGACCCAGGGGTTCCACCTCAAAGGCAATTCTTTTTTGACAATTAAAACTTAAACATCATGGGCACCTGCATTGGATGGCCTCAGACCAGCTTTGGTGTGTGTCCAAAGCACTATGGCTCAGCTCCTCAAAGGGATTTAGATGCCTGACACCCATAGAACTCAACGGGATGTATACAATGCATATGGCCCTGGTTTGTACCGGTGTCCCCTGTCCCCACAGTACCATTGGAATGTCCTGCTCCGGCACCCAGCCGCAATAATAGATAGCGGCTACCTGATCCTCTGTGTTGCTCCCCTCTGGGGCAGCCTGCAGCTTGGACAGTGCTCTGATGGCTGCAGGTGGAGGAGGGGGAAAAAGGCGACGGGAGGTGTGTCTGACTTGGTTGGTGGGAGGGTAGTGGAGGCATCTCTGACATGGAGAAGGGGAGGCTGGGGGGAGTAGCTGACATGGCGGATGGGTGGGTGGCTGGGCAGGAGATCTAGGACACAAAACACAGTCACTATGAGCAGTAGAGCAAATTGATGTTTTTAAATTTTATTGTAAATAGTGGCTTCCTAGCTAAAGTATGCTTTTTGTGCCTGCACCCACATATTATCATATGTGCCAGACTAGGGCCATGCGTGGACATACATTTAGTTAATAAAACAATCTGTTCCATAGATGCTGATGCTGTAGGTGCTCTGGAGCTCAAGCACCCAAGGGAAAAAAATAGGGTGTGCTCAGCCCCCGCACCACTGATTCCCAAGGCTGGCTGCTGCTGAGCTGTTTGGGAGGCTCTCAGGGGAGAGGGGGCAGAGAGGAGGGAGTGGCAGACCAGGGGGAGGGTTTGGAGTGCTGGAAGAGGTATGTGTGTGGGGGGAGACGTGGGATGAGGGTGGGGGGTCTCCGGGGAAGCACGAGAATGGGGGTGGGGAACTCATCAGGAAAAATACAAGGCAGCCCCTGTGATCTGTTCAATAAAAAAAGTTGAGGTCCCTCCTTTGAAGGCATTTTGTCCCTCGGTGCCCCGCATGGCAGCATCTAGAGGTTGAGGTCTGATGGGACGTAAACCCCTATGTACCTTTGCAAAATGGGCCTGTCTTGCTAACAGCTAATCACCTGTAGCACACGTAGTTGGTGTTTCAGCTGCTCCAGGAGGCGGCTGGGCCTTCTATGCTTGTTGCTAATGTGAAGATTGTGCTGGCCATGACTTATATTTACTTCAAACAGTTTGATAGCAGAGAGTAGGGGGAAAAGACGACAAATACCTTGGGCCTGATTTCCAGTGCGTGTGTCAAGCTGCCTCTAAGACCTTTACTCTGGGAAAACACTACAGCCATTTGCAGCAGTTACGCTCAGGAATGTTTTTCCATTGCCTTATCAGTAACATAACCTGCTTAAGAGCATATCTATGAGTGCTTCATTCAGTCCCTGATTAACACAAGTCCTCAGTCAATGCCAGCGCAGTTTCAGCAACCCAGTCAGTTGGATTAAAAATAAAATAGCTTTCCCCTAGCTGGTGACAGGTTTAGGCCAATACTGGATATGGATTCATGGCCTAGAGAAAGTTACCAGTTCATTAATAAGAAACGTAAAGATTTGGAATGAAATCAAAGAATAAAGCCCAGGATCCTCAAAGGTGTTTAAACACCTAACTTCCATTGGGATCAATGAAAACAATTGGAATCGGGTACCTAAACATCTTTGAGGAGTAGGGTGACCAGCCAGCAAGTGTGAAAAACCCTGACAGGGGTGGGGAGTAATAGGAGCCTATAGAAGAAAAAAGACCCAGAAACAGGGACTATCCCTATAAAATCAGGACATCTGGCCACCCTATTGAGGAGCTCGGCAAAAGAGGTCTGCAACAACATGGATTTTTCTGACATGGGCCATATCCCGTAAGCACATATACTGTGAGTGGCCCTATAATGCTCATGTGAATAACAAGAACAGCTGAAGGCAGTACTCTTGTGTTTGGGTGTAGATACAGTTTGGAAGGGAACAGGCTGATGTAACAGGAGGAAAGGAACTTCATATACTAATTAGCAATGGACTCAAACTAATTGTCTAGCTCAGAACACACTGAACTTTGGAACAGTTCCATGCCAGACCCAACCTCTGCCGGTGGAGCCTGTCTCCTACTAGCTCGTCTACTACAAGTCAGCGTATCTCAGGCTATTTGCTAAGATTTCTATGAGCCTCCTACTTAATCCTTCTGTTGCCAGGTGTGTGGGTCTAGCTCTGGGCGGGGCTACAGCCAGGGGACCCCCCGGTTCAGCAGCAGTGTGCTCCAAAGGCAGCGGGTAGGCTGGCTGGGGAGGCTTAGCCTCTCTTGGCCTCTTACAGACTGCCTTTGGCCCTCAGGCTCCTTTTCTCAAGCCTCAGCAGGCCAAAGTCTTTCCACTGTTCCTCATGGGTCTTGTTTTCTAAACCTCTTTCTTTCGGTTGCTCTCCTTCAGATTCTCCAGTTTGTTCACATCTTTCTCTGGCTGCCCAGCCAGTGCTTAATGTGCACTGGGGACGAGCCCCAGCCCCTCTTTCAATACAAATTAAGCATTAGGGTGGGGCAGGGCCCTGAGGGGTGGGAAGCCCTGGGAGATGGGGAGTGGTGAGCCTAGTGGGGCCAGGGGTAATGGGGGGCACATCTGAGGGGCAGGGGCAATGGGGTCACTATGCCCATGGGGCCTGGCCCTAGGGCACCAAAATAAAAGTTTTTCCAGGGTAACATTTTCCCTAAAGCCAGCCCTGGGTAGTTCTTACTATGGTCTGGCTCCAGCTTCTGACCAGGCTGAGGTTGTGGGGGTGGGGGAGAAAAGGAGGAGGGAGCGGGGCCCTGTGGCAAGGGGTGGAGGTAGGATTTGTGCGAAAGTTTTTGGTGCCCAGGGCCCCAATGAATCTTAATCCGCTCTGAGTGTGGACGCAGTTCTCTCTGTATAAATGTGCTTATATCAATATATTTTCCCAGCTCTGCTACTGACCTGCTGAGTGACCTTGGGCAAGTCATTTCCCCTCCTTGTGTCTCAATTTTCCCCCTCTATAAAATGGGATGATACTGACCTCGTTTGTTAAGTGCTTGGAGATGTACTGATGAAAAGTGCTATATAAGCACTAGGTATTATCATCATACCACTAGAAGGTGTCTCGCTCCTGATACAATTGCAGCCATGCTACAGGTTATACTTGCATAATACTACTGTTGGAAAAAAAAGAATAATAATAAAAACCCAGGGCTCCTGCTCAGCTGTGCTAATAGTGCAAAAACAGTGTGTAAGTCAGGCCTTCGGAGCACACATGCTACTGATTTTCCATGAGACTTGTGCTCCTATGTCATTTTTAGACCTTTTCAAAAACATTTCTCCCGCTATCTCTAATTTTACCTGCTCATAGTGCACAGCTTTATGGGGCCTACAGACAAATGCCACTTTCACGTGAACTAATTCCAATTAGCAAACCCGAACCGGAGGCCGGACAATGAAAACCAACATTTTCAATCATACCCTTGCTTTAGTTAGTGACCATCTGCCCACCTCACTACACAAACATCCACACCCACACGAGGAATAAATAGTAACGCTATTACCATTCATTTCAAGATGAATGCACATGCTTGTAAATCCACACTCAGGAGCTGGAGAGGTTGCTATGCTGTGTTATTATTTAGACCTAATTAAACTCAAATGCTCAAGCTTGTGGCTAAGTCCAGCATGAAAACAGACTTCATGAGGACTTGCTTACTTTCAAAGCTAGCACACAGTGTGAATGCAAAAGTGTAAGAAGTAGTACTTCATTTACAGAGATACATGATGAAGCTGCTGCTTCTCCAGGAATACAATAATATAAAGGTACCTGGGGCTAATCCATTTATCTTTATGACTACTGGAATTTTTTTTTTTTTTTTTTTCGCAGTAGGCCCCAGGCATGGGCTTATTTGATCTACCCAAGATCCCTCTGTCCCATCATACTCCACCACGCTAGCCGTGGCTCCAACCATATCACCTCGTCCTGGACAATGGCTCCAGTTTCTCTGCAGTGATCTGGCACTACTTTCCACTTGAGGACTGCAGCATAGAGCTGGATGATGATGGCAAGAAGTGTCCACAAAAATTCATGAATCAACTGTTGTCTGTTTTGAATGATTTTGCCCTCTCCCAAAGGTTTGGATTTCCACCTCATTGTAGGACATGGGAATATTTTTGTCCCCATATCACACTTGGGATAGTTCAAGAATCAGGAGAAAGTGCTACTCAAAAGTTTTTGAGCAGAAGATTAATCGGGAGAGAAAAAGATCTGGAGGTTTAATTCCCATCTCTGTCCCGCTTTACAACACACCTATAAGTGAAATATCACTGTTTTCATTTATGGACAGGGAAAGCCAGCCTAAAGTTAAGGAATGTGTTTATGATCAAACTGCAAGCCAATGTCACAATGAGGTTAGAACCTGTCTCACCTTCCTACCCCCTGCCTAGTCCTCTAGATGATAATTAGGGAACCCCCGCTGATTGATGGACCTGTGCTCATAATGCAAGCCAATGTTGCAATCAGAGCTTGGTAGAGAATGGAAATCTATTTCATGCAGGAGTTTGAGATTTGGTTTCATTCCAACTGAGAATGAAAACCAAAAGATTTCAACATTCTCCATTAAGTGGAAATACAGTTCTCCATCCAGCTGTACGGTGAGTCCCTGCTCCGGGGCAATCTGCCTGGGGAGGGGCTACCCCAGACTGGAAGGAGCCCAGGCTGCTAAGGAGCAATGGTCATGTACACCAGGACTCCCAGGGCTTCAGGCTCTCAGCGCTATCAATCCATGACACAGGCTGCTGAGAAGCTGGGCAGGCAAGCTGGCAGGAAACCAGGGAGGGTTCCACTGGCAACAGCCCGCGTTTGGCCTGGAATGTTGTAGAAATCGACAGGCCCAAGCCTGTTTCAATTTTGACTAATTGGCACATTCAGCTGAAAAAAGTTTTGTCCAAATTTTTCTGACTAGCTCCAGTTACAGCCAGGATTAGAACCTCTCTCAGGACCCTGTCCCGTAGCTATTCCGCTAGACTTCTGAAGCGGACTCCCTAGAGCCTGATGGTCCCTGCCTGGGAAATGAGGGTGATGGTAACAAAGCCTAATTAACTGTAGCTCATGAAATGCTGTATAAATGTACAAAACAGCATCAAGCAGCATTTTTCAGAGGTGGGAACGCAACTTCGGCTCTTCTGCATCACATCCCTGTGCTGTATTTCCAAGCGAAGGCGGCGTTGAGCTTTTGCCAATATCTAAGTAGTAAAAAATAGCACGTGTAAAGTTTCACAGAAATTTTCCCAATGTCTCTTAATATTGCTCCAGTTTCACGGTTTTGTGAACTCAAGCAGGCATATTTCAAAACACCTCCCCTCCCCAACCTAACAAAATAAATATCCATGCTGGATATTTCACCCAGCTCAGTTTATAAACATTAACTGTTGTCCAGAGGTGAGATTTAAATATTACTCCCATTCTACAGATGAGTAAACGGAGATAGAGAGGGATTCAATAACTTGCCGCAGCTCTTACAGGAAGACAAAGCCAGAAGCAAAAGTCAGCAGTCCTTCTACTCCTATGATCTAATCACTAGATCAAGTCTCCTCTAGAAACCTATTCCTTGTAAACCCAGTGGTTGAAGAGCAGTGAACCCAAAACACCACTACTACAACCTGGGTATAAATTAACCATCTTGAAACTGCATAAAACTTCAGCTGCATGAGGTAACAATTTATCATCTGTTCCTAGGCTCATTTTAAATGTAGGCAGGTCAAACAGTTCTGAAACCAAATGGAACAACATAACAGGGACACAGAACTGGTAAATGTTAAAGATGCAGATGAAATTGCAGTAAGACACAACAACTGCCTTACTGGGTCCTCTGTGAACATTCAAAAGATGAAAGATTTAATGAATGTGGGTCAACGTTGCAGATGCTTAAAACAAACAGGAGACCTGCCCATGTGAAGTGGCATTTGTGGTCCTTCCCCTTAAGTTTGAGTCCAGTTTGCAGGAGACATCAGCCCTGCATATTTTAGACAAGAACAAAATTAAGTCTAGTGTTCTGCTAAGATTCTGGAAATAAACAGTCCCTTCCAATGAAGAACAGCAGTCTTCATTAACCACTTGGAAGCTGCAGCCAGACATTACACTGGAGCTGAGTGAAATGTGAATCGAACTGCTGTTTCTCGGCTGAGAGATTTGCATAACGCCCATGGCCTTGCAGCGCCGTGCGAGCGTGCTCGCATTTGTGAAAGATGGCTCCATGTTGCCAGTTGTGAGGACAAGGTGCTAGCTCAGATCCGATTGCCTGAGTAGACGGATTGCCGGAAGATGAGACTATGTTGACTTGAAAGCTCTGCAGTTTCCCTGGCACTGAGCAGAGCAGATGCCTTTATTCTATGGTGACTGCAAGAGTGGAATAAAAGTTTCTTTGTTATGTAAAAAGCTGTGCGAACTGTCTGCGCTTTTCATGTAGGTTAACCCCTACATGGAGAGTATTGCACCAGCACACGGGTTGCATTGGGTTAAGCTGCCCCAGTGGAAGTCACATTGCAGTGCAGCTGTACTGGGATTTTGTAGCAGTGTAGCCAGACTGATGCAAGACCCCTCCCCCCCAGTGTAGATAAGGCCTACAGCACAGCTTTACAGACGCAGTCCTCTTGTCTGTAGGGAGCAAGGAATGTTTCCATGTTTAAGGAACTAGGTGGTGTGCGCCCAAGATCAGAGCTTCCAGACCAAGAGACAGAGTGTGCATGTGATTCCACCAATATTACCGTCCATTAGCGTATCCTGGAGGTTACCACCGTAGCCATCCCTCCTTGCATGAAACAAATGTTGCGCCCCATCTCACACATAGCAGCATCTTAAAGAGACACATACCAATGCACTACTCCTCTTCCACAAAGGAGGATTCCATGTTCTGCAGACACAACAGTTTGGGAATGTTCATGAAACCTGGACCTTTAAGATTCCCCTCTGGGTCAGTCAACCAGTCATCCTGACTTGGAAGCTCTCCCTGTCCCCAGTCCAATAGTAGTCACAACATGCAGGTGTGATGGTTTTTCAGCTGCAGCTAATGTATTTTGCAGAGGGAGAATTGTCCCTGTTTACAGATGAGCAAAGGGGTACAGGGAGAAGTGACTTGTCCAGCAGGTGACCCGCCAGCTCAGTGGCAGGGCCCAGGAATAGAACCCATGTCTCTTCAATTCAAGCAAGTGCCCTGACCAATGAATCATGCTGCTTCTAGTAAGGAGGGTTCCTCGGATAAACTACATTGAGGCAACAATCACACCTGCATATGGTTTGGTTATCAATAAAATATTTTAACTGTTCCCTAAAAATGCCGTTTGCACCATGCTTTCCCCCCCTCCCGCCCTGATTATCCTTTATGTTCCCCTTAAAGTTGCTTTTTGCCCGGCTGAGGCACAGGGGAGTCATTTTACTCAGCACCAGCCATCCTCTTACTTCCTTTGGAGTTGTCATGAGGTGGTTGCTGCCCATTTCAGCAGCTGAGAAAGAAACTCCTCCAGCTACTGCAATACAGCATCAACTACTCAGCAAAAAGCCTCTTTGGGCAATTGCTTATGCAGCATAGGTGAGTCACTGCGAAACTGCTGACTCCAAAATCCTTCCCCCGCAGACGCCCAGGTTTCAGTCTTCTGCACAGCACATTGTCCTTTAGGAGGCTGCACCACGCCCTGGAGTGTGTTAAAGCCCAGGCAACTCCCATGCGGTCTCTGTACCACTTGTTTTAAAAAACAAGACTGTCCCAGACAGGCATTTGTCTAGCACTATATTTGCTTAAAGTTATTTTTGATACAAGAAATGATACAAACCACATCTGAGATAGACATTGATGAATGTGCAAGGAATAAGAAACAGTGATGTCTAAGAACAGTTGCCAGCAGGTTAGCAGCACAGAATACGATTGTTGGAAATATGTATTACACTTTCAGGAATTATTGGCAGTGTTGTCTAATGATTAGAACACAGGACTCCTAGATCCTACTCTGTGCTCTGCCGCAGACTTACTGTATAACCTTGGATAAGTCACTTACCTTCTCTGTGCTTCATTCATTGATCTGTACTCACCCAGCACCAAAGTATCAGAACACCTCACAAGTGTCTTTACAACATGCCTGTAAGACGAGGAAGCACTCTCTCACACACACATACGAGGAGCTCAATCTCTGTGATGTGGTAACTTGCCCAGTGTTGTGTTGAACGTTAGGTTGAGTTATTTAGGCCTGCTGCCAAAGTTTTGCTGTGGGGCAAATGGTGATTTTTAAATAGTGGACAGCTTGGCTAAACTTTAATGAAATTTCTTTTGATTTCTTACCTCTGAGGGTTTTCTCCTGACCAGACTTCAAAAGTCTGCTGCAAACCAGGGAAGCGTTAGAGCTTCAAACAAAAAAAGGTTGAAAAACATAATGGAAGCATTCGGCAACCTTAATCTAGGGGTGTCGCAGATCCATAGGATCTGGGCTGCATCCCAGCTTTTAAACAGACCCTTGGAGAAACACCTTTAGTGTGTCAGTCCCCTAAGAGAGCCCCACTTTTCCTTAAGGATAGGCCACATGGCCACACTGCCTCCATGATCGAACCTCTGGGCTCCAGCACTTCTGTTTCACACCGTGAACACTGCCCAGCAAGTTCTGCTGGGCTTGTCTCCTGTTCAGAGACTTTTACACACTTCAGGAACCAATGCATTCCAGTAAGTATTTGCGGTGACCCCAGGCAGCCTTTTCAGAACAGAGGAGAATTTATTAGTCTGCTGGAACATGGCACCCGGCAGTTCTTATCTTAGCACAGGGAAGCAAAAGCTAAAACATAGTCCATGCTGGCCAAGCCAGAGTTCTCTTCAGCCATGCTGCTGAAGGAAACATCTTGGTTTCTTCTGTCTCTGTTCCTTTGGCTTCCAGTCCCAGGTCTCTACACAAGCCAGCTCTTAGTCTAGTCTCCTGTCACCTCTTAGCCCCTTATCTTCCTCCTGCAGGGCTGACATGTTCTACCTGCTGGAGTTTCCTGTTTGCAGGGGTCTGTTGGTCAATCCCTGGCATTCTCATTGTCTTTCTGGATCCTCCGTTGACGTGTGTGGGCTTCAGCCAGTCCATTAACAACCCAGGCATACTGCCCCAGACAGTTACATGACACAAACCCCTCACAGCTCTGGCTCTACCCTGAAAGCAGCTTTTTAACCATTTTGCACCCAGTGGGCAGCAAACCTTCATCAAGTAACTGAGTCATGCACAGGACTCAAAAATACAGAGAATTCCCACGTCAGCACAAGGAATAATTACCATCTCCCTTTCTAATTTACTCTGATGGACAGCTCTCACACATGAGTATTGGTTTAGTCCACATTGGCTGAGAGGGTTAATGCTCTATGCAGCTATTGGTGTCACCCCATTAGAGAAGATTATTCCCCTCACGCTGCTGCCTGCCTGGGCTCATTTTATTGCTTAGTCTTGAAAGCAAAGAAAATTAGTTCATAGTCTCCTTATTATCGTCACATTAGAAGCAACACACCCACGGGTACCATCAGGTAAACTACTTTACTGCAGTTTATTCAAACACTAATGGGGAACTACAAATTCCCTACAATAAAACCTTGAAGATGAAATCTACATTATACCCCATGCTTACCCCTACTCGGCAGGCTCAGAGGAGTCTCCTCATTGTAGCAAGAGTCATCAGAAACTTGGACCCCTTCCCTTGAAATTATTCAGCCAATAGGTCTCAAATCTAATCCAGGGTAACACAGGAGTCATAGATCATGCTGAACAGTTGCTTCCCCGCTGTTCTCTCTGAGCTATAGGCAGTGCTTCATTCTTCTCTGGCTGAAGGCCAAGGCTCGATGCACTCATTTTTTCCACTCAAAAACCACTAATCGCTCTTGAATGCCTTGAAGTATGTATCCAATATGCACCCTGCAGCTACCAAGTGGTCTGTGTCACCTCTAGCCTGCTTGGTGCTGACACACACCATAAGTTTCTCTATATAGGTTGTTGGGTAAAAACCTCTGATGACCCAACACTCCAACTTACTTATGCATCTTTGGCTCCGCTAATTTTATTTATCTCCGCCCTAACCCTTCCTCGCTGAATGCAAAGGCCGTTTATCGAGTTTTTTCACCTGCTGCTGTTGGAGCAAGTGGTTTCCATTGGCTAGCAGCTGGTAAAGCGAGCTCCACTCAGAAACTGACATCCCCTTCTGCTAGGTGATTGTGTATGAATAATCCACAAAATGCATTACACAACTGACCAACTCCTTGGCTAGTGTCAATTGTTCCAAGCTCTTTTGCCCTTCAGTTGAACTAGGACAGTTGGCAGAAGTTGAAGCTTGACCTATTAAGTGTAACATCTACTGAATGGAAACTTGACCCAAGAAATCTACTCTCCACCTACCTGACTAGAGCGACCATTAGACCGCATCAGCCATCTAGAGTTCTTCTGAAGCCAGGAGAAACGCTCCCAGCATAACACTGCTTTGGGCTCCTACACGTTCGAAACAGGGAAGTTTGGTTCTTCCCTTTACAAGGGATGTGGAATAGACCCCAGGACAGGTTCATTTCCAACCTAGAACAGGTAGTTAGTACATTAAACTACAGCTGGTAGCATAAACGAAAGCTGAAAACATTTTAATTGCATCTTTGGAACAATCCCATTTTTTGTTTTTCAAGATGTGAGCAGCTTTGTTTTGTTGTGTGTCTTGAAAGAACGGGGTAAAAAAGGCATCGGGCTGAACCTGCCTAAACATTCTGGAACCAGAAATTCATTTCCACGCAGGGTTCACACAACTCTGTATCCTTCTTGGGAAAATACAGAAGGATAGTTTAGTTTTTTTTCTCCCGTTACAGGTGGGTCTTTTGCATGAGGCTGTGCTGTTCTAGTAATGTGGACATTAAAGATCCCATGGCACTTTGAGACGGGTGTCTGCCCCCCACGTCTTGGGCAAACTGTTGCCTTTCTCCCAGCTAGGCAGGGTGCCGTGGACTGGTTGGCTCCCAGATGCATTTCAGCACTTGCTCTAGCCTGTTTGCGTAGCACTTCGGAATGCAAAAGGCAAATGTAACACTGTTACATGCTACCCTGACATTTCAGAGTCCAATAAGCTGCTTTATTTTCCATCCTCCCACCAGGCCCTCCAACCCTTGTTCATGCATAGCGATTTTAATTCTTAACCTCCTTGAGGCAAGGAGCTGGTTGAAAAGTTCTGAAATTCTTTGCAATTTTTGTCTATGAAAAATTAGCCCATTTTAGGCCAACTCTGCTTGCTACGTACAGGCACTATAGCTGAATGCTTTGAACACTGGATAATTGTGCCACTTACCTGATTTTAAAAAAGGAATTACTGCCCTTGTGGAAGTCAATACATCAGAAAATTAAGCTAGCAGGATATTAGCTACGAGTTGGCTCCTGAAACTTTAAAACTCTTCAGTTTGGTGTTGCTCCTTTTCTCTTTGCCAAAGATCAGCCAGTGGTTTATTTGCTCCCAAACACTACCCGAGATACACAATCCAGCAGCCTAGCTCAGGGTAATGAACTGGCATTCTGACTCCCACTCCTCTCACCAAATCTACTCCCAGGGTGTTGAGAGAAAACATTTGGAATCATGACTACACAATGATTGGCAGCACCTGGGCAAGATGACATGTACTAACCACTCAAACATCCAGGAGTCCAGGTAGTACCAAAGATGTACTAACACTAGCAACCTCAAGCCACAACCCAATGTCTACAGTGCATAAATATCAAAGTAATGGACAACCTACAATCTCTTACCTCCGCCTCCCAGACAAGCTAAATAAAGCGTATCCATAATACCTCCAATGCCACCTATCAATATGCAGGGCCTGGCAAATAGCACTGGTAGGTGATCTCCTCCTGTCCATAGACAACAGCCATATTTCCATATTCATCTTTGGACTCTGTCATAATAAGCCACCAAGCTCTATCATCATTAGTCAGCATCCGTATGAAGGGGATCAGGTGAGAAAACACCACTGGAAAAGCCAGCTCTATTACACCTACAGAGCTTTTTTGGGGCCCCATCAAGGTCAATACCTGGAGGAAGCAGAATCCAAGGAAGGTGGAAACCTATTAAAGAACTTGCTTCCTTCCTGAACATCCCCGTGCTGACAGTAGCTGCTTGCTGTTTTGGGGCTCAACTGGACTTCTTACTACTGAAGGACAGGAGGGCCACAGCTACGACAAATAACCATTTCCACCTGTGTCTGGCAAGAACGCCATGCCCCAGCCTACCGGATTCCAACCTGGCCGTCATGAGCTAAGTCTTCATGAGATCTTGAGCTGAACATTGTAACTGATCTCAGAGTGACTGTCTTCAATCATAGGTAATGTGGACTAGTGGAGAATGCAACAGCCTATCTACAAGCCACAACAGGTGTAAAGAGCACAAGTTCCTAAGAGGCAGACTCCTTCCTAAACAGCCTGATCTTCAGAAGTTCAGCGCACAAGCAGCTCCCTCTTGACTTCAATAAGAGTTGCCAAGTGCTTAGCACTTTGGGGACAAATCAGCCCACTTAGAAGCCTAATTTTAGACTTTTTAAAAAATCTTGATCAAAGTTACGTTGGAGCAAGGTGATCAGAGAGGGAGCGAGTATGCTATAAGAATCTAGATGTATTGAGAGCAGCTCCACTGCTGCTCCCCTCCCCAATGGAATGGTCCGTTCATAGAGCTCGTATTTGCTAAATCTTCACCAGACCATGTTCTAACTGAAACAGTACTTAAGATCATCCCACTGCCAGGCAGACTAAGTGTTCTTGCATATCAAAGCTTGACTCTTTGTGTAAGTGAATTATAATCTTTACTGTCACTTTTGCTTACCTCTGCCATAACCATTGAGTAGCCTAATATAATTCTTCAGGTTTAAGGAGCAGCTTACATTATGGTTTCATGAGAACTAAATGAAGATGCATCAGAATCACTATCCCTTGCCCTCCCTCCCCAAGTTTCCGTTGGTGTTTTCAGAAGGGAAAATAGAAGTGTCAATCATAAAAGTTCTGACAATATATCACTTGTGTAAGTACAGAATCTCATTCAGGTCTTCCATCAGTTCATAAAAGAAGTTTGCTGACAGCACTGAAATATGTACTTATTTTAGATCACTTTAAAAAAAAAAAAAAAAAAGAGTGAATTAATCCTCAACACCCTTGGTGAGGCAAGTATTAGATTCATTATGCAGATTAGGAAAACGAGACCAGAGATTAAAATGAAAGGCATCTATGCCAAGGTTTGAACTCTGGAACTACTGGGTCAGGCTTCATTTTTTTGTGCCACAAATGATTTCCAGGCCAGCAGATTTTTGAAAGATTAATTCTTGCTGGTATCTGCAGTGTTCAAAATTGAATGTGTTTATCAAAACTTAGGATAAAACTATTCTCCTTTGTTTCCTTCTACCTCCCCCAAACAGAGGAACAGAAGTAAAGTGGTAAAGTAAAGTAAAGTAAAGTGTAATACAATAATAAGAAAACCAAAATTAGTCTTTTAAACTAATTCCAGCCTTGCGCAATCTAACATAGCTGGAGCACTAACTCGTTAAGAAACAGATTTTATTGGAAAAATCAGCTGTGTATTTTGATATTCTAAAACATGCCTAATTGTGGCATCATCTCAAAGCCTAAAAGGTAAATTATTCCCTTGCCATGTGACACTAAAAGGGAACATGGGGTGAATTCAAGTTTTACTTGTCCTCTTCAGGGTTCTATCTTTCATTCCAGTCTGAAGGTGGACAGCAACATCTGGGTATTCCACAGCAGTGGGTCTACTGCACAAGAGCCTGGAGTACCTCTAGAGACTCCGAGGAATACGGATGTCAGGATAGGCGATGTTTAGACAGTGGCAGGAGGTCTCTAAAATAATCAGGGCCCAGCATGTTTAGAGGCTTGAAGACAAATAGCATGACTTTTATTCAATACACTTGTTATTGCTGCTGGCAGAGTGCAATCACTTCAGTAATGCCTACTGGATATTGATTATTATAAGAGCTACATTATCATAAGAGCTTGGACTGAAGTACATCATGGTGCTCAAACCATCAAGTGCTGCAGATTCCAGTCCCTACAAATGGAGAGGTCAGAGAACTCCTTTGCTTTACAGGGACATTTGTCTTCACTCTTCCCTTTAATCTTAATGCAGAAGATTGATACCCTTGAGCAGCAGCATCCTACACCAAAGGCATCTGAATCTGGCAGAGTGGTAGAAATCTCTTTACTGTACACTGTTAGATTATACATATATCTAAACACACATACACACGCCTTCCAGTTCTGGACAGTTTCTGAAGGCAATTTAGGGTCAAGTTCTGCACTCTCACTCATGTTAAGTTACAGCTCATGGAAATCAGAGGAAGGATAGCCCAGTGGTTAGAGCATCAGCCTGGGTTTCAGGAGACCTGGATCCAACAGCTCATTCTGCCTCAGGATTCCTGTGTGACCCTGGACAAATAGTTTAATTGCTCTGTGCCTCATCTCCCTACCTCTCAGGGGCGCTGAGAGGATAAATGCATTAAAGTTTAAGGTGCTCAGATACTACTGTAATGGGAGCTACAAACTCCTAAAATGGATCAGAACTGGTCAGCTTGCAAAGCGAGTTATGGATCAAAATGAGGGTGAGCAATAGAATCTGACCCTTAGTAAGTAGAACAGATACCATGCCTAAGACCTCAACGCACCTGTGTTCACATTCAGTTTAACACCAAATGCAATGCACCTGATATTGTTTAAAATTTTCAATTAAATGGGGAAAGGCAAAAAAAAAAAAATATATACCTGCAACTTGAAATCAGCGAGGAACTGACACTGCTGAAATAATGAAAGTAACACATTACTTCAAACAATACATGTTAATTCTCTTCTGCTGCTGTATGTGTGTGCATCTAAGAAGAGAAATAAATTTATCTTAGATATGCTTGGAACAGAAAATTTGTAAGTTATTTGGACTATTTGCTCTCAGGTATTACCAGTCCTACGATTAACGTTTCTGAAATTTGGTCAGTCATTGCTACTTTTTAAAGATTGCATATAAAATTAAAAACTATTCATTTGCAAAGCACTTAAGCAATACAACCTGCCACGTTTTCAGGGAGTGAAAGGGAGCTAAATCAGATTATAGTTTTACAAAAGTGGCTTGAGAGGAGAACCATGAAGACAGCAAAATCAAAAAACATTCAAGTTAATGGAAACAAGTCTTTATTAAGTAACTTTTAATATCAGAAAAATAAAACTCTTATAATTCTCTTTACAGCAAATATATAATATCAGTGCTTTGGCCATCATAAGTTAAAGGCCCTTTATCATAAAATATATGGTTTTTAAACTTTACTCAAATTGAATTTATAATCCCTATGACCTCCCTACATATACATAACAAAAAGAGTGTAGTAAAATTAGCAAATACTAAACTATATTGATAGTTTGTCATTGTTAGTTTGTGGTTTATAGAAATGGTACACGCACCTAATATCTGTCGATTCCTTGGCTTATTAGTTGCAGTGTACAATGCAATAAAATACAAAATACATGCTTGGTGAACATTTGTTCATATCTACAAGACTGCAGCTAAAGATTAGGTTTCAATACTGACATTTAACTATTCTACAAGCAATTAGCATTAAAGTTATGCATTACATAATATGCCATCAAGGCAACTCTTATACTGAAAAAATTGTAAAATAAAAACCATTATTTGTAAACTTTTATACGAAATGTAACTCTTCAAGTGGAAATAAAAATAAAATTTCTTTATATTTACTAGTTCAATACATAGAATTTGTTTTGTTATACTGAGGAAAAAAAGCTTTTTTGGGTCTTGGGAAAATAATGCTTAAAAAAATAATAGAAAATTCCACTACAACTCCACTTTGTGTGTGTGTGGGTTTTGTTTTTTTCATATGCCAGCACAGATTTTGGAACATACTGAGGATGAAGACGCTAGAGACATCCACAGGTTGAAATGTAAGCAGCACATTTGAAAGACATTTTTTGTTGCGATTGGAAACAGTTTTGAAATGACGTAAAATGATTGAAGGGCCATGGTCACAGCTGCTTTCAGGAATTACACAAGAGCACATACACGATTCCCCCTTGCTCCTTTACGTTACTAAAATAAAAAATATATATATATATTTATATAATGTGCAAGACACGTATGGACTGAACATAAAAATGCTTCACATTTTGAACTATGTAATCTCTAAAATGTAATTTAAGAACACCTTGATCAGACTAGTGAATGGAATGTTAGCATCCTCACTATTAGCCAAAGTGTGTGCACCCCAAAGCCCTTACTGAAATGGGATCAAGCCACAGCCAGGCTACTCCACATTCCATTAAGAAAAGCAGTGGGTAGGAATTCACAATGAAGGAGACCAAATCGTTCCTGATCCTCTGAACATACCCTTGTTCACAAACTGGGTGAGATGAAGGTCAATTTGGCAGTTCCTCCTGTTTGCCCCACGCACCGCCATTAACAGTGATCTATTTAAAATTGCCAACAACCTTACCCATTAAAAAAAAGAAAATCAAACTGTGCATTAAAAAGTTATTTGCAATACTGAAGAATTAGGCGTAAGTTGTTGTAAAATAAAACTAAACAAAACCCAAAACCTATTTCAAAACTGGCAGTGTAAAGAAGGCAGCATTGGAAGTGTTTTTTGATACATGAACCCTTCAGAGCAGACTAATTCTCTGTTTAGGCTATGGGGTTCATTGCCTCCAGAGCATAGACGTTACCAACCCTAATACAGATCACTAGGAAAACCTGTAAAATTCATGTGTTTTCTTGGTTGTGAAATTGATCTAAAGTTTCCCCCCTACTGTTCCTTAGCCTTATACCAGATGCATCTCTGATAAACATGCCATCTGTTTAAACCAAGTCGGACAGGGCCCATCTAGGATTAGTGTTACCATAGCAGCCTTTCAGAAAGTATAAGTTTTCTAACAACTTTAGCCTAACCCAAGAAAGCCCAATAACAGTCAGAATTAATTAGGAAGTTTACTGGGGGGGGGGGGGGGGGTACTGTTACACCCATGCCTTTAAGAGTTTAAAAAGTCCATATATAATATCTATATATATTTAAGAGTGAATTTGGATTGCCTGAGTAACAGCTGTCTGGCAAACTGGACATGATGGCATTTCTTTTTCACAGATCTTGTTAGCACATTCCATACAGAAGAGATTGTGGCCACAAGGAACTAGGGCAGCAATAACCTCATTCTCAAAGCATATCACACAGTCATGCTTTCGTCTAGACTCAGGCGGCGAACTGGATGTGGAACCGCCATTGGAAGAGGAGTAGCTGTTGGTACCATTAGAAAAAGCAGGGATGTATATTGGAAGGCCAACCTGGTTGCATGTACTGGGTGGGTCACTTCTCACTCTCCTAGCAAGTGGATGTTCCAAAGTTTCAGGAAATGTAGGTGACAGACGGGGAGTGGATGGCTGACTCCCTCGACGCTGAGTCTTCATGTTACCAGCAGGGTCGCTACCAAAGCCAGATAGTGGGTTTACTGGTTCAAAAGGGGTCCAGATGGTTTGGGAAGGCGTTGGTAAGGAGTCGTATGCAGGAGAGTCAACTGCAAGATCTTCTGTGCCCACTGAAGGCAACGTTTCTCCAAACCAAAAGTTTCCTGTGCTGAATGGACTTGTTGGGCTGAAGTCAGCCAATCTATTGCTTCCAAAATAGGAATCAGTAGAGCCACTTCCTAAGGAGCTGGAGCTGTCATTTCTATAATTGGAAATCATTCTGGTGCGGCTAGGAGGGACAGGATTGGAAGTAAGCCAAGCAGATCCAAGAGTGCCGCCTTCAAAGCTCACATCTGTACCATTGTAATGGAAATCATTTTCTTCATTCAGCTCAATGTAGTTTCCAGTGCGCATGGCAATATGCATTTCTATTTCTTCACGGGCACGGTCTACATTTTCAGGCATTCCCGTAACCTCAAAGACTGGCTCTTTGTCTCTGCTGGGAGTAACGATGTACGTGTGTGTCTGTTGCTGAATTCTTTTGATTGTAGCTCCTTTGGGTCCAACCACTAGCCCAACTACACGGTAAGGCACCCTGACTTGGACTGTAGTTTGACCTGGCAGGTTGGGAGTACATGGCAAACCGCCCAGAGCGGGACCATTTTTGTTGCGTGATGCTCTGATCATGGAGAAGTGTTCAGCTGCTGAGAGAATTTCCCTTTTGGCCATGGCTACATCCTCTTTTCGTCCAGTGACAACAAAAATAGGTTCTTCTCCACGAACAGGGGTCTTAATGTAAGTATTCGTCTTGGCCCTTAATGCTTTTATTTTGCAACCTGTTTAGAGGAAAGAAACACATGTTTAGTAAAGAGTGATTTTAGAAAACCACAAGAAAACAAACAAACAATCTCTGGTTTTAAACTGCTTGCAAGCTTCAAGGAACTGCAAGGGTGAAACCTGAAACTATCTGTTCTTCTCATAAGTGATGTCAGTGAAAGCAGCAAAAACTCTCTCAATTATTTCCATGCTGATCTGTGATGACCACAAGGGTGAGACTAACACATTGTGCAGTAATATTATTCAACTGACTCTTCTTAATCACTTTTACATTATTTCTTAATACTACAATCTATTCTGAAGGCAGCTCTTCCTAGTGCTTGGTTTATTTGATGAAGCTCTGTTATTTCTATAGGGATTCTTATTTAAAAAACAGATTATTAAAGACAGCACCTTTCCAACATTTCCCAGAGAAGAAAGTGAAATTTACACCTCTGATATCTCAGCAAATTTAGTGATGCAATAAAAGTTTTTATATCCTCGAGCATGGTGTTTTCCACACCATTTTGAATTTTATGTCAGTTCTACTGACACATACAATCTTCTAATAGGTGTCAATGTTTAGAATGAAAAGAAATTTAGTTGCTTACGTGCATGATAAGGGTTTACCTGTGACAATGTTGTGGTCGGGGGAGAGAAGAACACAAATTTTACTATTCAGATGTTCAGTTCAACTCTTTTCAGCCTGGTCTACATCAGTTACTTTGTGATGAATCTTCAGTGTTATCACTGGTAGACCTCTACAAGTTGTAGCAACAGTGGGAACACCAGGCAAGGTGCTGGCAGCCTTTCAATGATGTGAATTAGATCTACAAACCTGTAGCTTTGTCTACACTCGTGCTCCATAATACTTTGGATAAGTGCCCTCACATTACAGAGCAAAAGTCAAGTATATATGGTTCCACTACCACCAGCACATGGCACTTAATACATTTACAGGCACTGTGGAAATTAACTAGAATTCGGTGCATTTTTGGCTTTGTGGGGTATATTTCTTCAATCATTTCAAGATGCATGCTGAACACCTGTATGGTCAAGTTAAACCCTTGGGAAAAACAAACTAGGCACACCAGCATACATTAACACGTTTCACTGACTTCCCCTGCCCCTCTCCTTCAGGGGTGTTCAGTCCAGAGAAGTCAAACACTGACAGGAGTTAGGGAACAGACAATGCACACACATACTAGAAGCTATAGGTACTTTAATCAACATCCTCAAAACAGGACATTTACCAAGAAGTGATGTCGTTACCAGTGAGTACTGGTATAATTTATGCCTTACTGTTGCCTCATTTGATAAGTGGAGACTTCTCTCCCAGCCTGTTGAGTAACAGTCTGCCAGTTTTCCCCTCATACATAGTTTGGTATAATCTTTGTACATTAGGTGCTTGCTGGGATTTTCAGGCTGTACTTACATGATGAATGCTGAAGGAGTAGATATGAATAGTTTAAGGAGCTTTACACTTGTAGAATTCGAAGTCTGAGGACAAAATGGCAGACATGCCTTCTCCTAAAATATGTGAGGATTTTTAGTGTATTGCACACAAGCAACTTGAACTCCTGGTGCACATCATCAAGACCCAGTAGTAGCCAACAGACTCCGTCAGTGACCTGCAAAAGTTCTTTAGGACATAAGCTGTATCTACATTGCAAGTGGGAGCAAGTCTCCTAGCCTAGGTAGACAAACCTGAGCTAGCAGAGCTTAAGTTGGAGCTGCAGCCTGAATCGCACTGACTCCCTAGGCTTAAGAGCCCAAGCTGCAATGGTCACATTGCATTAGTTTCAGCCCCACTAGTGTAAGTCTGTCTACCTGGGTTGGGAACCTTGTTTCCAACTGCAGTGTGAACACACTCAAAGGGGGCCAACTTTAACATTAGCTGCTTAACAGGCCTGGGAGAGGGGGCAAAACAACTCAAAGGGCACTTTGGCATGGGAAACTATCAATTTAAGCTTCCCAAACATTTCCATCTCAAGACATTACCTACTATTGTTTCAAGTAACACATCTGATGATTAGAGTCGGGGAGGGGGGATCATTAACTCTTAGGGCTCCTCTGCTGATCCTGTGGAGGAGTTTAGAAGCTCAGGGGATGTCAGGTCAGCTGACTTACCCTTGTGGGCCAAAAAATTGATGTGCAAGACATTTGGGCTCAGCTCTGTGACCCTACAAGGGTGTAGGATCCCAGAACTTGGGCTCCAGCCCAAGCCAGAGCATCTACCCCGTAATTTTTAGCCTCAAATCCCGAGCCAGCTGCTCATGCCCCAAAGCTTTTATCCCCAGTTAGACATACCCTAAGAAGCCCTACACTGCAATGCTGCTGTCAAGGCCAGAAAGCAGGCAGGTGAGATGAAGGAACAGGTACAATTGGTGTGGGTGGCACTACACCTGTGCCCCACATGTGTCCCTTTCATTTACTTTGTAAAGAAAGATTTTATGCAAGTGATTTGAGAATGGAGTCTGCTAATATTCAAACCCGTCTAGCAGGGCAACTGCCACACCAGCAATTGAGTGGGAGGACTAAGAAAAAGTCAGATGTCACAAGCATTATGGGAGGTTGTAGGGATCAGCTTTTGGAGAAAGAGTCAATCTCTCTGCTAACTCCATTCATGCACAATATAGCTCCTAATTTAGGTAATTTCCTCTTCTCCCTGTACACCCTAGATTGTGTGTGGGCTTCCCATTCTGAATAAGTGCCCAGCCTGTCTTTGGTTTGTGATGCCACCACAAACCCTAAATTGATAAAGCAACATGAAATTTGCCTCTGGGGATAAACTAGTCCCCTGTGAGCCCCATATGCTCCTGCTAAGCTCTTCAATGCAGTAAAGTCTTGCTTATCTGAATGCCCCCCAAACTGAAGTCATATTCAACTCCTATGCACCAACTATGCCTCCCCCCCACAAAAAAAATTTAAGTAATTTCCTTCATTCCTCTTGGATAACTGATATGTCCTTATTTCACAGAGAGTAGAACTGGTACAAAATGGGATTTAAAATGGCAGATCTGAGCCTACTGAATACTAGTTTCCATAGTGCTTTACCAAAGTGAGTAAGTTACGCATTCAAAACAAGTTTCCCTGGTAGCTAGTCTTCTGCCTCCAACACCCAATCCCCGCAACCTGCAGGGACTTGTCATGTCAGCTGAAAACTCAGAAATGTTGCTTTTAATAAACTTCAGTCCCAGTACAATTCACATTGGTAAGGTGGTTTCACAACAGGTCAGCATCAGAATCCAAGGGGAGCATGGCTTTCTTTTAAGATATGAATCATAAGCCTAGAAAAAAGCAAAGCCCCAGACTAGCCTCTTGCCGAAAGGTGGCAGAACAATACCTCACACATTTAAAAACTGGCTTCACAAGAAAGCTGTTTCCACTGAATCCAAGGTATACACTCACACTTTATCTGAAGGAAATCACTAGGGCCCTACCAAATTCAAAGTCCAAATTTTGGTCAATTTCACAGTCATATGATTTTTAAAAGAATCAATTTTATGATTTCATGTTGGTGTGACTGGGGCCCTGACCCAAAAGAGGTTCATGGGGGTTGCAAGGTTATTGCAGAGGGCTCATGGGATTGCCTTACTTCTGCACTGATGCTAGCAGGGGCATTGCCTTCAGAGCTGGGCAGCTGAAGAGCAGTGGGTGCTGACTGGGTACCAACATCTAATGCCAGTGCTGTGGCCAGCAGCAGCACAGAAGTGAGGTTCACAGAGTACGGGTGGCGTGGGTTACCATGTGTTTGAGTTTTCCCAGAAGCCTCCCACCCGGGTCAGAGACTGTCCCAGCCAGCAGCATCCAGTGCCAGGTGCTCCAGAGGGAATAAACAGAACAGGTCATCACCAAGTGATCCATCCCATCGCCTGTTCACAGCTTCTAGCAAAGAGAGGCTAGGGACACCACCCTTGCCCATCTTAGCTAAATGCCAGTGGTGGACCTATCCTCCATGAATTTATCTAGTTCTAGGTTGTGGAAGTGGGTCTGACCTGGCTCCTTCATTGACCCCTGCAGAGGATGAGGAAGTCCCATCTTTCCCTAGCCAGGGCCAGGATTCCTCCTCCCCCCGCCATCTTGTCCCTCCTCTACAACAAACAGATTTCATGGGAGAGATCAGATTTCCTGGTCTGTGATGTATTCATGGCTGTGAATTTGACAGGGCAGTAATCATGTACAGCACCAGAGACCTATGAATGCCTCAATCAATACCAACTCAGTTCAGTTTGCAGGGAAAGCTGGAAGACACCCATAATAGACTACTGTAAAAGGCAACCATGTCATAACAAGGTCATTAAACCTCATTATATAGTTTTATTAGAATGATTTTTCTATTTGTTTTTACTTAGCCTTTCTGGTTCCCTACCCTCCTCTATTACTCACTGCAGAGGTGATGATGCACAGCTTGACTGATTCCATTTCCTTGTACAGTATGCTGCATCTAAACACAGTGCCTTCAGTCTGACATGGAATCATTAAGCTATTAAGAGTCACATGGCCACTGTACAAATCAAGAGGTTTCTCAGTCTGTTCAGTCAGACAAAAATGCTTGCATATGAAGAGATATCTCCCAGCTACTCTTCCTCCCGTCTCCCCAAATTCTTGAATTGAATATTCCAATGCAAGACAATGTAGAATATCCCAGTAACACATGTAAATAGACATGAACAGTGAAGTCTGACAGCCAAGGAGTACTGTATTCTTTTAGACTGAGCCCTAGTAGACTAATTAGATTAGCTTAGTTACATCATCAGGGCCATGAAAAAATTCTCATCATGAGCACTGTAGTAAGGTTGACCTAACCTATGTTGTAGACACAGCCAGGCTGATGGAAGAATTCTTCCACTGACCTAGCTACCACCTCTTGAAGAGGTGGACTAACTGTAACGAACAAAACACCCCTTTTATTGCTACTGTAGTGTAAATATACCCAAAACTTGAGTAGTTCCACTGATTTTAAATGGGCCTACAATTGTGCTCTTAGTTTTATCCTCCCTTACTCAGTGGTAAAGTTAAGTGTAGACTGCCATAGCTGTTGGCAAGGGATATAGTTTTTTGGGTTTGTTTGTTTGTTTAAACTGGCTTTTAGTGGCATAACCGTCTCTGGCAGAGGTGGTTTTGGCAGATAAGGGAGTTTTATACCAATATAGTTTATTTTGCTTTGCTGAACATGGATCAAGTTATACCAGTTCAGTAACTCCTCACTTAACGGTGTTTTGTTGCTGATCTGTTAGGGAACAAACTCATTTAAAGTTGCACAATGCTCCCTGATAGTCATTTGGCAGCTGCCCGCTTTATCCATTGCTTGGAGGATTCTCAGGAAAAGCAACCCCTCCTTGTGGTAATTAGAAGGGGGAGGCGGGGCAGCCTCTCTCCCCACATCAGCTCCCCTAAATTCCCTATAAGGTATGTGACTTGGCAGCTGCCCAGCAGCAGTTCAGGTGGCCCTACCCCCACTGCGGTGCTGCTCCTGCCCTCTGCCTTGGAGCCGCTCCCTGGAGGTTCCTACTTGCTGGGGGAGAGGGGTGCTGGTATCAGGATGTCCTGCTGCTCCTGCCCTCTTATATCTCCTCTCCACAAAGCGGAGGAGGGGAACAGGACTAGGATGACCAGGGGTTCCAATTTTATATGGGCAGTCAGGACTCTGGGGTCTTTTTCTTAAACAGGCTCCTATTATCCCCCACCCCATCCCGATTTTTCACATTTGCTGTCTGGTCACCCTGGACAGTGCTCAGGGACAGAAAGGATGAAGCTTGCTGGAAGCTGGTGCTTCCTGTCTAAACTGCTTGATCTGCTTAAAAGAGCAACATACTTGAAGTGGGGTCAGTGTACTTAAAGGGGCAATGCATGTCTCTCTCACGGACCAACCCTTCTCCCCACTTTGGAAAGTGTGCACCTGTGCAGCCATGCATGGGCTGTCAGGAGGAGGGAGTGGGGCGCTCCAGCTGGATAACAGGGGCTCATCATCATGTTCAGTTTTTGCAGGGAAGTGTTTGCACTACTGCCCTGCATCTATTGCGTTTCCTCCCTCAGTCCATGCTGCCTTGTAGAGTGTGAGGCTACATCTACAACAGCTTATTAACGCTTGAGGGCTCAGCCAAGCACTAGTTTATCTTTTAGCAGCAAGGCATTCCCTGGGAAATATTCCACCCTCTTACTCCACCACCTCAACCAAATGTCACAATCATTCATTGCTGTGTACAGTATTAAACAGTTTCTTTAAAATTGTTTAAAACGTACACAGTACATATGTATTGTCTGGCCAAAAAAACCAACCTCCCTAGAATCTAACTCCTGCTATTTACATTAATTCTTATGGGGAAATTGGGTATGCTTAACATTTCACATAAAGTTGCATTAAGTGAGGAGTTACTGTTTAAGACCTTTTGTACATGTGTAACTGAAGGCTTGTCTACAAGATGGGATAATGCACTTTTATAAAGGTATGATTTCTAAAGGGCACAAACATGCTGCACGTTAATTGGTCGATACAGACCTGCTGGTATGCACTAAATGTTCTGTAGTGCACTTTAACATAGTGCTGTTACACTATGTTAAACTGTGCTAGAAAACTTTTAGTGTGCACTAGCATGGTCAACACAGATCAGTTAATGGGCACAAATTGATGCACTTTAGAAATCACATCTTAGTATGTGCATTGCTATAAAGTGAAGACAAGCACTAAGATCCCCCCTCCCCTCCTTATGCTGTCATATTTAACAAGGGTAGACAACACCACCACCTAAGTCTTTGAAGGATTGGGGCCATAACTATTTGCTGGTTGGTTTGTGCTGGTCATATATGAAGAAGTATGTTAAGCCTGAAGTTCTAAAGCTGATGAACCAAACCAAGTGTGTTGGTGTATCTTTCTCAAACCTCTTCCCCTTTTTCTTAAGAGACAGACTTGCCTGACTAGAAATTTTATAAGCTATAAATATACTTCCCCAAGAAATGCAATTTCCTCCTTTAGAGCCGTTCTTCTCTCTCACGTAAGCATGTGTTTAGGTTCAAATAAATATCTGAAGGACAAAATAAGTCTTTGGCAACAAACATTCTTAAAGCCCAAAAACAGATTTTGCATATGTGTTAGTTTATCAGCTAGGGCTGGGTGACTCAAAGGCACAAATCCTGAGTTTAAGGAGGAAAAAATAGTGTTGGAAACACGGCTAAACCTAAAGGCTTCAAGTGAGGTAGCATACTGCATTAGACAAATATTATTCATCATACGAGTGCTGATGGCATGTTTAGCCTTGTACAATACACAGAGGCACCGGAAGGGTAATATTCAGGACAATATTGCCCAGGGAAAAGGCCTTAGCTAGCTACCTGATCAGTTAGTTTTTCCATGTACTATTTTAAATACAAAAAAATACAACCCAGAGGCATTTAGGAAGAGGGTGTAGTTCATAAAGTGAGAGGGGAGGTGTTTTGTGATAAATAAGTGTAATTCTGACAGGCTAAGAATGTTTTTATTTACTCAATGGAATCAATTCAGTCTTTTTAAAGGGCAAGAATTGTTTTATAGTAATAGCTCCTTCCAAGATGATGTGTGTTTGTTTCTACCAGGTTCTGCCACTGTAGATAGGGCAACTCTAGATTCAGAACTGATGTATATACCTAGCAATTTTGCTGAGTTATTTGTTCAAATCTGAATCTCAAAAAATGGATGTGGAATGGAGACATCTCAAAAGGTATTATACCTAGAGTGAGGTCTCTGAGGAGCATTGGCCAGCCAAACAAATTTTAAAAGTTTCAACTTTGGCTTCAAGTATTTAACAACCAACTTAAAAAACCCACACGCAAACCACACACACGCCCAACACCAACTAGTTGAGGATGTTCCTAAATGTAAGAGCTGAAATGGTAACACTAATGCTCTGTACAAGTGGAATAGTACGACAACAGGGCTATGGATGCTGAAAAACTCCGCCCGGAATCTAAGGGGGTTGCAGCCTAGAAATTCTCCAAACATAAGCACAGAAAGGAGTCTGAGGCTGGAATGTTCTTTGCAAAGCAGGCCATTTCACTGCCAGAAGGCCATGGACTGGGCAAGAAGGCTGGAAGAGTGGCATGGTCTAAAGCAGCGGTCTTCAAAGTTTTTCCGCCGCAGCCCCTTTTCACTCTCCCGCCTCTACTCGCGGCCCCCCAGGGTATGTCCACCGAAATGCTGCCGAATAGAAAGCTTCCGCTTTCTGCGGTGGCATTTCGGTGAGACAAAAAGAGACCACGAGTTCGGTGGTCCCCTGGGCGGGATTGGCGGTGCCGCCGGGGTCTCGTGCACCCCACTTTGAAGATCACTGGTCTAAAGGACTCCTAGAGGCAGTAAGGTCTCAAAGGACTGCATTTAGGAATGGTGGTGTTTTCCCATATTCTAAGAGTTTTATGTATATTAAAGTCTTTGGCTACATGGTTTCTTGCTTTACTCTTGCCACACTGTGCTGAGTATTACCAAAAAGACAGAGCTCCTATAGCCAGGTGGACTCTGGAAGGGAACATGTCTAAGCAGCTGGGGGAGAGGGAAGTCAGGAGAGCTGATGCATTTGTCCCAGGATCTAGGCAGCTGGAATTCAGGGTCTCATTGCCATAGAAGGGAATCACGAGTTGTCTCCTGAGGCAGAAAAGTGATCTGTCACCTCCAAGTCCCAGCAGACTTAGAAGCACAAAGAAAGCAGGCTTGGAACTGGGTATAAGCAGCTACTTTTAAACAATTTTCCAAGTAAGGATAAGCAGCATGGAGTGAACTTTGTTTAGATTACAGAAGCATCCACAGACCTCAAAAACTGGGGCTTCCATTGTACTACGGACTGTACAACTGCATAGTAAGGTTAGCGAAAATCTCACAAATTACATTGGCAAAAAGGGAGAAAAGGACAGAGAGGTAAAGTTACTTGCTTGAGTTCACGGCAGTTTGTCACAGAGCTGAGAACAGGTCTCAGGCTGTTTCCTGTGTCCCATGCTGCCCCTTGATTGGACTGCATTGTCAGCCTCCTGATTCTAAACCTCAACGACCCATAGCAATTGCATGTCATTCCATAGGGATCAGACGGTACCCAAAATAAGAGAGGGTGGGGGAAAACAGATGAACTCTCAGGCCTTCTCACATGTGATGCTTTAAAGATGGCGCAGATGTTGATAAATTTGAAGGATCAGATGTCTGCTTATTTTGTTCTCCTTTATGTTATCATCTACACTGCTGATTCCTGGTAGGTAGTGACTTATGACGATGACACTGTGGACAAATGGCTATTTCTTTTAACTGTGTCAGCATCACACCATCTCTCACGTCAGTAGTCTCTTTCATAACTTTCCTCTGAATGTTTGAGCCCACTGTCGCAACTCACGCAGACCCAACTGGTAGTGCTCTTCTAGATAGGTCCAAGCCTTTTGAAATGGGGGTAGTCACGACTCATGGAAGCAGTTCTTGAGTAATTTATTTTCCAAATTTCTGATGTCAAGGTAGACATGTGGCCACCAAGTCTGAGGTAAAATTAGGTTCAGCTTGGTTTTAAGAGTGGTGGCTATAGAAACAGGAGATGCCTCCTCTTACTTCTAGTTGCAAATACAATAGTATCACAAAGCAGAGCCCTGCGCCGGATTATTTTTTAATCCCGCTTCCATCCTGCCCCACAGTATCCACTCCCACCTTCTCCCACTATTATGGCAGCGGGTTCTGCGGTACCCCAGTCCCACTGCAGGGCTCTACCTTAAAGGCAAGCAACACTAGAAAAAAAGGAAGTTATTGAATGGTACAAAAGAGTAAGTGGAGCTCTGGAGGAACTGTTCCAAGTGGGAGAAAGACAATGTATGGATCTCACAAGTTAAAATAACTTGATAAAGATGACATTCTGGTCCCTCTGCTCATTAAGTTACCACTGCAATCAGAATTAAGTGTTTAATTACACTGCATTACCTGAAGTCTTTTTACTGACCTGTGGAACATTTCTATGCTGACTCATTCTGTACATAGTTATTTACAACACTTTCATTATAATTTAGTCATGCTTCATTGTTTTTTTTATAACACATCAGTGTCCGCTCTTTTAGACTTTGGCTTTATATTTGAGTACTTTCAGTATGAGCCAAAAATGCATTGGGCCAAAGGGTTTTATCCAAGATTTTAGATTGTAAGCTCTTTGGGACAAGTATGGGACTTTTCCTTATGTGCGTATAGCGCCTACTGCAAGGAGTCTTGGCCTTAGTTGGGGCCTACAGGTGCTACAAATAAATAAGCCATCTCTAGTGCTGAACTCCCTACTGGTTTGGATGACAACTGAAAGCACTCAGCTTCTTGGAGGATCAGGAATCCTCCAACTCTTAAGATGGAGTTTTGAAGGCTCCTCGCAAAACATCCAAGTAAAAAATTTGGGGGAGGGGAAGACAATGGAGAAATCACTCAGATTAAAATGTTATTTACCATGGTAACTGTGGTTCTTAAAGAATTTGCTTCTGTGGGTTCACAGTGGTGGGATATGGCTCTGGCTCCAACTCTACTCCTGTCAAACCTGTGGTGTCCGCACAAGTGCCCTCTCATAACACTGAGCAGCTGGCGTTAGATTATGTAATGGTTGTGTTTTCCCAACCATTCTGGCAAGACTAAAGAATACAGAAGACATGATGGGACTAGACAGAGGCAATCCTCTCAGAGAGCCACTAATTACGAGTGACAGATTCTTTGACAGAGCCTCTATTTTCCCCATAGGCAGCCTATCATGGAGTACAATTCTAGCAATTCAGAAAGGTGTGCTGACAAGTTCTAGTTTACACAAAGATAGTAGAACCGCTCTCTGAAAGCGGGCTCTAGACGCTTAAGTCAGGAGATTAATGCTGTGTAAGTTGGTGTCTAGAACAGGTGACAGCCCAGCAGACTGCTAGGAGAGACATGTCATGAGGTGGACATTCAATACTGCCTTGCCCTAGAAGTGTAAATTCGAATGTCATGAAGTAGACATACCCAAGCCCAATGCATGGTCTACTTCTATACAGGGACTGTAGTCAAACAAAACCTCAAAGACCTTTTGACATCTGGGGCATACAGAGTCATTTTCTTCATGGGAGAATGAAATTTTGGAAACAAACTCTACAAGATTAATGGTCTGAGTCAGGTGATATTTCATAAAGCAAGGATGGTCATTGAGGCACTAGCCTGGGACTGTGAATTGAACTTGGTCTCCTCAGCTCTGCCACAGACACTGTGACCTTGAACAAGTCATTTAACCTGTGCTTCAGTTCATCATCGTAAAATGGGGATAACAATACCTGCCCACCTCTAAGGAATGTTGTGAGGAGAATAAATGTGTGCCTAGACAGAACTCAAAACGCCACATTTGGCATAAATCGGGGACAGGGAAAGTCTGCAATTCATTTGTCTCAGACGTAAGTGCAAATGAAAATATAAGTAGAATGATAAATATTCACCTATAAGGTAAACACGTGAACTGACACCCATCAACTCTGTCAACACCAGCTGGGGTCTCATTGTATAACATTAGAGGTCTAGTCTTCCCACTGGTCAAATAGAGTCATCAACCACCAAAAATGCCTGAAAACAGAGCTGTCCACTGGCAGACGATATGCTGAAGTTATAGATACCCTGGATGTAAGGCTAGAAAAGGCTGAGACTTTCAAATCCATGAAGTTGTCCATAATACAGGATATGGAGGTAGAATGTAGATACAGACTATTTAGAAAAAGCTTTTTCCACTTCTGAGAATAAAATTTCAATGAATATTTTCTAAGCTACAGCAGAATTTTCTTCACTTTTATAAGACATGTCAGGTCAAAAATAATTAAATGTACCATGATTCAAACAGCACGACAAAGTAATTCCAGACTGAGACAGAAGGCAAGACAGCAGGTCTGAAGATAATGGTAAGAAATAATGAGGCTCCACAAAAAAACCATGTAATAATCACATTTGGCCCCTGTTGCAGTAACCAGTATATCTTTATGGCCAATGGTGGAATAGACAGACAAGCAACTGAGGACATGCACTGAGGACATGCGTGACAAAGAGGGCTATGGATGCATGGCCCTATTTCTTGAACAGTAGAGCCATCTGTTTAATCCATCCAGTGTGATGTTCTTGAAGCCTATGAACTGCTACTGTGTTCTCTTTGCCTTCCAGACTGAGAAACGGGGGGATACACTTGCAGTCAGTAATACCATAAAGCCAATGTCTCCTGCCAGAGTTGCACCTATTTTGTTGCTGTAACATACAGCTATAGTTCTATTTATTAGCATTTGAACAATGCAGCCATCGATAAGGGGCAACAGAGATTTTAGAATTCACTTTAACTTTCAGCTCCTGAACACTTATATGGAACTTAGTCTCCCACCCATTCCACCAATCCTAAATGGTCAGCCTCCGGTGATGGGATCCTCAACCAAGAAACATCTGTTAGAATTACAATAGATGGGGATGGAATACTGAAAAACTCACTTCAACATATGGTGGCATCTTGCAGGTTAACAGAAGAATAATCAGCAGAGCTCCACTGTCATCCATATTTGGACTGAAATTTGTTGCTAACAGGAGTGGATAAAAATCAATCAATAACTAAAATTAAAAAAATAGAGTTTATTTAAATTGGATTTTTGATCAAACATTTTTGAGGGAAAAACCTATCTGAAGATGGTTTTAATTAAAATACATTATAGCTCAAAGATACCTCAACGTGGAATAGGGATTATAAATTGTAATTCTATAGTACGAGACAATATATTCATGTAATGTTTAACAAAAGTTTCGTAAATGAGTTCCAATAGGTCATGGATTAGGGCATTCCAGGGGCTTCTGCATAGATTCTTTAGGTTAATCTTTCTGTCTACTCAATGGGACTCAGTGCTCAGTCTAGAAGATACCATCAGAGATGCTTAGTTTTGCAGATCTCACACTGCGGATATCTTCAGAGATAACATGCTTGTTAACAGCAAAAAGTTCTTTAAATAAATAAATCAAATATATAAATAAAGTTTCAAAAAGTTCAATGAATAGAAGATTGTTGGGGGCAGAATAGATCTGCACAGGAAGAAGTCTGGGGATAAATGTGAGAAGGGAGGGACAGGCAGTAGAAACAAAAATGGAACTATTTGAGCAGCATATTCCAGAAGTCTTGAGGTCTGAGTGTAGCTTTCATTGTTCGAGATCTACCATACCATTCTCTCACTAGAAGGGAAAACCTAGAATGGCAGCAGGCCTTAAGAGAGCCAGTTTTGAATGGCTCTTATTCCCAGAAATACACGGTTGCTGATGATGTTTTAAAGAAAGCCACACCAGTGAGCTGGAAGTCACTTAATTACTGCGATTCAGAGACTGCTGAAGTGATAATCTCGCTTAACAGCAATAGCTTCTTTTTCCAGTGTAGAAACAATATTTAATTCCTTTGGACTAATTCATTCCAAATGGAGAAATCGTTTGGGACTTGAAAAGGCAGGAAAACTTGTTTTTCTTTTCCAGATTATGAACAAACAGGACAATGTAGGTGAAGATGACTGAGTTAGCTGCAGAAGCCAATATTTTAAGTTTCTCATGTTGTCCTGGCTGACAGTCTTTTTTTTTTTTTTGGGGGGGGGCCGCCGAGTCATTTATTTGGGAGAGTTTATTTCATTTAACTAAAAATTATTTAATTTTTACAAAAACAACCCTGATTTTTAAAAACTTGAATGTTTAACTAAATTGAAAAACTCATAGCTAGTTTTGTTAAAATATTATGTTTGCTGTTGAAGAAAAAAAACCCAGAATACATACCGTAGTCTTTTTTAGTTAAATAAACCAATTTAACTGTCTGTCTGGTGATGTTCTCCTCTTAATACAGCATGGCAAAAAAATCCTCCAAATCTTAATGATTAACCTGTTGATTTGGAGATAGTCCTTGGGACGTGAACTTCACAAATAACTGCTTCAATTACCTTTGGTAAATGAAATAACCTGTCATTCATTTTCTGATATAGCTATAAAACTAATCTGAAAAGTTCTCAAAATAAATCACTTTAAAAATGAATGGTGGGTACTTTCAAAAAAAATAAAAAAAATCAATCCTACATCTATCTCTGTGTTGTGAATAATATGTATTAAGGTTATAACAAGAATGCACTTTTATGTAGAAATCCATGATTAAATCGAGTCTTCCTAATGATTCAAATCATGATTAAAATGAATTTGATTTAAATCAAATCTACCCTGTTGCTAACTAACACTGCTAACCTGAAATAAGTTTTTATAAAGGTGTCTCACATGAGGAGGGCCATCTACTTTATTAGCCTGAGGTAAGTGCTCACTGATTCTAGATTAGAGGGGTAGCCATGTTAGTCTGTATCCACAAAAACAATGAGTCCAGTGGCACTTTAAAGACTAAACAGATTTATTTGGGCATAAGCTTTTGTGGGTAAAAAACCCACTGCTGCTCATTGGTTTTAGATTAAGCCCTCAGAGAAAAATAGATTCAGGGACACTTTAGGTCTATTTTGGAAGAAATGTATTGGCCCTAGGGTAGTCCATGTTAGCCCTTTTGAAAAGTTATTTGGGTAGGTACAAGACCTCATTCAACTAGCAATATATTATAAATCTACAGACTGCAACACTAATATCAAAGATGAGTGGCAACCAGTGCCAGACACACTGAAAACACCTTTTGCCCAACAGAAAAACCAGAGAGGAACATCTTTTATTGTTATTTGTATTACTGTAGCACCAAGTCGTCCTACTCACAGATTAGGACCCCACTGTACAGCTCCTAGCGCAAACAGAACAAAGACAGTCGCTGCCTTAAAGAACTTTCAATCTATTTATAAAGGTCATCTCCACATAAAAATGCAGGTATTTTCTGTGAGTCGCTCCAATAACTATATGAAAGTAGGCACCTTTAAAGCCAAGAGCCTTAATTCAGTCTGGAAAAGGGATGGGCAAACTTTTGGGCCTGAGAGCCACATAAGGATTGCAAAACTGTAGAGAGGGCCAGGTAGGGAAGGCTGTACCTCCACAAACAGCCTGGCCCCCACCCTCTCCCACTTCCTGCTCCCCTCAGAACCCCCAACGCATCCAACCCCCGGCTCCTTGTCCCCTGACCACCCCTTCCCGGGACTCATGCCCCAACCACTCCCCGGGACTCCACCCCCTATGCAACCCACCCTGCTCCTTGTCCCCTTACGGCCCCATCCTACCACCCCCTGCTCCATGTCCCCTGAATGCCCCCCCAGAATCCACTGGCCCCTAACACCTCTACTCCACAGCCCCTTATCATGCTGCTCGGAGTGGCAGGAGCTCGCTGCCCTGCTGCCGTTGTGCTCCCCAGCAGAATGGCGGGCCAGAGCGCCAGTGGCGCAACGAGCTGAGGTTGTAGGGGCAGGCAGCAGGGGAGGGACCAGGGACTAGCTGCTCCGACTAGGAGCTCGGGGGCCGGGCAGGACAGTCCCGCGAGCCATAGTTTGCCCACCTGTGGTCTGTAGAGAAAAATCAGACCACAATAGAAGAACAGAACAATGTCTGCTTTGGAAGTGAGCCTGAATTGCCTAATGGCCAACTGTGGGAAGAAGGCAGTCTCAATACGTACCCCGATTGCCCAGGCAAGAAAACCGAGACACTTTCTATGTATCCCTTTAAGTCAGAAGGTCCAACTGTCAAAACTGTCAGTTGCCCTCCCAACAGCCTTGACTAGTACTGATGTGTTTTCAATTCAAACTCCTATAGCGCAGAACTGTGGTGATCAACTGCCACATAGGTTGAAATGTGCAATCATTTTTGAAATGCAAATCAGGTTTATGCCTAGAAATTTATAAATTGTGCAACTGTAAAGACTAATACACCTTAAGCTATACCTAAATAATTTTGTGTGTAGACATAGCCTATATTGCTCGGGGTGGAATAATCCATACTCCCAACTGACGCAAGTTATACCAAACTAAGTGTTGATATGCTACTGCAGAAGAGGGCAAACTACAGCCCATGGGACTGTCCTGCCCAACCCCTGAGCTCCCAGCGAGGGAGGCTTGCCCCTGGCCCCCGCTCCACTGTCCTCCCTCCCCTGCAGCCTCAATGCACTGCAGAGGAGTGGGGACAGTAGGGAGTGGGGACTGTCAGGGGGAAGAGGTGTGGATAGGTGTTGGGGCAATTAGGGGACAGGGAGCATTGGATAGGGCAGGGGTCTTCAAACTTTTCCCCTCCACAGCCCCTTTCCGTGGAGGGAAGAGTCTGGTGGCCCCCGGGGGGGTACGTCTGCCGAAATGCCACTGCAGAAAGCGGATGCTTCTGCTTTTCACGGCGGCATTTCGGCAGGACTGAAATAGCCCAACTGGGAGTTTGGTGATCTTCCTGGCAGGCTCAGCGGCGGCGCCGCTGGGGTCTTGTGCGCCCTCAGGGGTGCGTGCACCCTAGTTTGAAGACCACTGGGATAGGGAGTGGGGTCCAGGGAGGGGGCAGTCAGGGGACAAGGAGCAGGGGGGGTTGGATTGGTTGGGGATTCTGACGAGGGCAGTCAGGGTGCGGGAAGTGAGTGGGGGCCAGGCTGTTTGAGGAGGCACAGCCTTCCCTACCCAACCTTCCCTACAGTTTTGCAACATCGATGTGGCCCTCGGGCCAAAAAGTTTGCCCACCCCTGTGTTACTGCCACTCATGGAGGCTGGAGTTGGGAGAGCACTCTTCCATCATCTTAGAGCACCTTCCCCAGAAGTGCTACAGCAGCACAGTTGTAGTGGAGACATAGCCATAGATCAGACTTGATGAATTAATCATAAATTGACAGTTTACAAGTTATATACACAAGACGACTGAACTTGTCAACACTGAATATATAATTAATGGGCAGGGGCATTCTTATTGACATTGCTAATAGACCTTATAGAGCTTGATTTAAAATGTAGGTACAAATGCGAACATTTAGTACCTTTTGAAAAGCACTGGGATTATTCCCCTGACTAGAGGCTATGCTCTGCTGACTTAAGTACTAGTCAGTTTGGATATTCGGGAAAAATCAAACAAGTTTCATTTATAAATTCAGCTGTTTTAGATTATCAGACCTGCTCAACACAGATTTTTTATTGTTTGAAAGTTTCATGATCACATTAACTAAGAACTTTTTCCCTCGAGAAAGGAAATAAAATACACTAGGACCTAAGAAGAGAAATAAGAACCTGAACTAATTAAATCAAAATTTTGAAAACATTTCAAGTCCAAGTTTGCTGTATGCAAGGAGCATTGATCTTTGTTATTAATTTAGTTGAGGGAAAGAAAATGTTTAGTTTTAACATTCCCTCACCCCAGCTCATCAAGGGCTGGCAGACCAGGTTTCTGCCTCAAATTCTGATGTCATTGAGATGAATGGAAGCAGTTCACACCAAATGAGGTATTAGGCTTCAGAGTTATCTGGCTGCATCTTGACTAGTTTCTAATCTAAAATACCCCACTATTGCAATTCCACTAATGGCAGCAACGATGGAAGCTCTCTGTCTGTACCTGGAAAATGCATATAGTGTTAGAATATTTGTAGTGCTGTTGCTTTATTGGTCCCTGGTTATGTGAGAAACAAGGTAGGTGGAGTAATATCTTTTACTGGACCAACGTCTGCTGGTGGAAGGGACAAGATTTTGAGTTTCGCAGAGCTCTTATTCAGGTCTGGGGAAAAGATATTACCTCATCCACTTCCTCTCTCTAGTATTAAAATGTGTTAACTAATATGTAAACTCTGGCATTGCCTTTGCTAAAGATAAATAATCATGTTTGGAAGTATGTTGGCTGGTCACAGTTAACACTCAGGGACCCAGAAGGCATTTCTATAATAACCTTTTGTCCCTCCTCACACCATTAAAGTTCTGCCCATGGTGTTAACCATAACGAGCTAACTGTTCCTGTCATATTAAGGGCAAAATTGTTTGTCAATACATTTTAAGTTGCACGATGTCACAATTTTAATGCAATGTGTTTCCCTAGCATACATGGAGCCTGGTGTAGCTACAGTGCTAGGAGCAGGAAGTATTTACCCACCAGGTCATTTAATCTTCTTAGGGCTTGGCTACACTGACATTTTATAGCACTCTAACTTGCTGGCTCAGAGGGGGTGAAAAATCACCCCCGTGAGTGCAGTAAGTCTGCGCGCTTTAAAGCGCTACCGTGGACAGGCTCCGACCACTGGAAGCCACCCTCCCAGTGCTCGGAGGTAATCCCCTCGTGGAGGTGGATTACCAGGAGCACTGAGAGAGCTCTCTCCCAAAGCTCCCATTCAACCACACGCGCACTTCAAAGCACTGCCGCGGGAGCATTCTCAAACTTTTGTACTGGTGACCCCTTTCAAATAGCAAACCTCTGAGTGTGTGTCCCCCCACCCCGCAATAAATTAAACACACACTTTTTTAGATATTTAACACCATTATAAATGCTGGAGGCAAAGCAAGGTTTGAGTAAAGGCTGACAGCTACGACCCCCCCATGTAATAACCTCGCGACCCCCTGAGGGGTCCTAATCCCCAGTTTGAGAACCCCTGCTCTAGAGGACTGTGGGGGAAAAATTACAATAGGTTAACTACTGCAGGTGGTAGAAATGGTTCCCACTCTAGCAATGCTGGGAGTGAGTTTGTTTTTAAAGCACTAGCAGTTATATGTTATTTACCTAGTCTACACAAGAGCTTTCTACCACGGGAAGTGTATCCATGGTAGCAACAATAGGAAGTAAATAAGTCTACTCTAGACAAAACTTCTGTTTATTTTTTCTCTTGAAAACCCTGTATGCCTGGAACCTCTGGAAGGCTTCACCCAATCTTCTTCCACAACTGCCCCCTAAAAAACATATTTTTGTTCTGTTTTTGTTTTTTAAATTCCAACTTCTATTAGCAATGTTGGGAGTTCAAGTAGTCAGCCCACGTCAACAGTTTCCTGAATTTGGCCACAGACTTATGTGACTTTGTGCAAGTTATTTAATCCAAACTTTGTCAAACCAGCCATCAGGCCATTATCCTCCACTCCTTTCTGACAGTGCTCAAAAGCCCTCACTACATTGTGGAAAAAACTTAGAATTTTTTCATTATAAATTCTGAAACCCCTATTGGTTTTTTGGGGGGTGGGGGAGAGTGGAATGCATGAATTCATTGGAACACATGGTTTATACTTTCCTACAAGTGTTTTCTAATGGGATGTGAATGCTCACTGATGGAAGACTAGGACTGAAACCTACAGGCTATGTCACTGTGGTCATGTCTAAACTACAGGTGCTGTAGAGGCGTAGTATGGTACCATAGCTCCGCTGCTATAATCCTGTAGTGTAGATACAAACTACAACAACTGGAGGGGGTTTTCTGTCACTGTACAAACACCAGATCACTGAGCTATGGTAGCTAGGGTGACTTAAATGTTCTTCCACCAACCTAGCTGCATCCACACTAGGGATTACATGAGCACCATAGTTAAGTCAAGAGGTGTTGATTTTTCACACCCTGTAGCTATCTTGACCTGTTTTAAGTGTAGACCAGGCCTGAAGTAGCAGCCCTCAACGAAGTGTTAGCTATATGAGAGAAGTGCACATTTGCAACTTACACATCAACAGATCCTCTGTAATTTGCACTAGTGCAGGGTGTCTACACTATGCACCCTCGCTAGTGTAAACCTGCTGAATATATCCACACAACACCACTCCTTCAGCTTGGATTCCACTAGGGATAGGCAACCTACGGCACATGTGCCAAAGGCGGCACACAAGCCGATGTTCAGTGGCACTCACACTGCCCAGGTCCTGGCCACCGGTTTGGGGGGGGCTCTGTATTTTAATTTAAATTTTAAATGAAGCTTCTTAAACATTTTAAAAACCTTATTTACTTTACATACAACAATAGTGTAGTTATATATTATAGACTTATAGAAAGAGACCTTCTAAAAATGTTAAAATGTATTACTGGCACGCGAAACCTTAAATTAGAATGATGAAATGAAGTCTCAGCACACCACTTCTGAAAGGTTGCTGACCCCTGGACTATACTTTAAAATTAGATCAATATAGATACAGCACTCAGGGATGTGCATTCACATCCCTGAATACCACTGCTATGCCAACCTAACCCCTTTAGACCAAGCAAGGTTGACAGAAGAATGCTTCAGTTCGCTTCCCTAAGCAATGGGAGCCAAGTTGAGTTCTGACAATGATGAAAAAATCCCAACCATCACTGTCATTCTTTATCAGCACTACAGAGTTACAGCAGTATAGCTATGGAGCAGTACCGACGCAGCTAT
The DNA here is from genome assembly GCA_007922305.1 of Dermatemys mawii. Taxonomy (NCBI): domain Eukaryota; kingdom Metazoa; phylum Chordata; order Testudines; family Dermatemydidae; genus Dermatemys; species Dermatemys mawii. Next base: position 36,250,392 of record ML677342.1, on the reverse strand, counting down.
ACTGTTCATAATGTAGACACAGCCTCCAACTGCTCTAGCATCTAGGCATTAATAAGACTGGTCAGTTCCCAGCACAAGTCCCCAAAATGGGAGGGTTGTGGGAGTAACAATCCAGAAGGATAAGTGCTGTATCAATATTTTAAAGTGCTGCACAAGTTAGCATTTTAAATATATAAATACAAGTTTAAATATATCTGGCAAATAGAAGTCAGCTTACACCTTTTTTGCTTTGTTATGGTACATAAAGAATGCTGGCAGGCCATTCAACTGCCCCTCCATTAAAAATTCAGCTTGGCTAAAGAACTTGTTTGTTAAGTTCCAGTCACCCTAACTCTTCCTTTTAAATGCACACAATAAACATGCTCTTTAGACCACGACGAGTCTTCCAAGAAAACTCGCACTAGATTTGACATTCCTGATATTTCAGCAATTAAACAATCAGGAAACATGTATTAAGAGAAGATCTTCCGGGTTCTCTTTGTACAAACAGAGCAACAAAAAAATACAAAAAGGACACAAATCCAATTTTTGTGAAATCATTCACAGGTCACCTTTAAATTGCATAAGCACTGCATACAAATATTCTCTTTATTAAACAAAATTATTATAAAAACAGGAGACCCATGCACAGCATTACAGAAGCTGTATTAGTTCAAAATCAGAAACAAACAGATGATGTTCAGGAGATATGGTGGGATAACTACATTCAAGAGTCCAGTGTCCTTATAATAATGAAATGGACACAAGGAAGGCAGAATTTAGCATCAAAATTCTCTAGTGCAGCGGTTTCCAAACTGTTGTGTATGAGCTTGATGTTCTATTCATTCACCTCAATACACCTTTTTAAGACGACGGTACTCGAACAAATCAAGTTTGGGATCACTGCTCTATCAGTACATCTATCTGTGTGTGAGAACAGTTCTATTCAATAAATAGAGATACTAGAAGAGTAACAAGTATTTTTAAATACAATTTTGACAATTCCTTTGATAAGTATACCACTTTTATATCAACTATTTGTTTAGCTATCTGAAGTACAGACTTCCTTTAATGAGTTGCCAATATATCTTTAAGAAAAGCAAAATTTTTATGCCAGTGTTTTGGGTAATAAAAAATAGTAATGAAAATCCTGAAGTTCTCTCTTCTGCTACTTGTCCTTTTCTGAAGCCATCATTCTGTTTTTGGCATGATCTTCTTCACAGCAACTAAGTGTTTTACCACAAACTAAAAAAATATGATGTCAGCTGAGGAACAAAAGGAGGCAGAGCAGAGGAACACTTTAGGAACAAAGATCCTGTTTTCATGCAAGCTCCATTGTGAGAGTCATTTAAAACAAGAAAAAGTACTGAAGAATATACTACAAAGGAACAATCCTAAACTGATGAAGAATAGATTGGATGGCTAATGAGTCTTTCACATCTATGATCCTCTGAAAGAGGAAGAGAAATACAGAAAACAACATTTTTCAATTCTGTTTTCCATTATGCATGACCAAGTCTTTAGTCACTTGTGTTTATTTCCTAGAAAAGCATTTTCATTTCAGAATACTAAAAATTATTTGTTGTGGACAAGCTTTTAAAGAAAAGGTCTCAGATCTGTGTAGTCGACTCTGTGGCATGGGGAACCAAGAGGCATTTTCTACTCTAATAATCTGCAAGCATTTGATTTTGAAGTTTGTTAAATGAACACTTCAACTACTTATACCACAGATATGATAAAATAAAAAAGGAATGTGTATAGGCTTTTCATGAATAAAGATAAAATCCTTGACTTGAGCAGTTTACAGTCCAAACAGATAACAGACAAAGGATGGGGGAAGTAAACCCAGGGAATGAACTATGTTTAGAATGCATCTTGTTAGCTCCACTTATTTTGTATTGTATTTTAACTCACCATTTGACTCAGAACAGCAAATGTAAACAATATAATACAAAAAGGGAAAAGGAACAGAATGCTTTTGTTTAGGCACCTAACTTTAGGCATTCATATTTGATCATTTAGGCCATCCCCCTTTACAAATTAAAAAAAAGGTTTTTAATTTTCTTACCAGGAACATTTGTGCATGAAATGATCTTACCAACACCCCCTCTTCTCTCTCACTCCGATACCACAAGAAAGTGACAATACTGAATCTGTGACATCACAAGCGTGACATTATCATGAAAGCATGATTTGAAAAACAAACATGTGACTTTGCAGTAAGATCAACAGGAAGCAAAAATTGGAGTGTGAGGGCAAGAACACTTAAACAAGCAACAGTTTAAAATAGCAACAAGGGAAATAATACACATTTATTCCCCCTTAAGTTTGCTCATGGTGGAAGTCTCATCATCTTATTTGTCTGAATGAGCATAAATTGAAGTTTGTCATAATAAAGGACTAAGCATGCAATTCTGCAAACATTCAGGAAAGTGACTATCTCCATTCGCATACCCACAGAAGCCAATGAGACCACTCACATGCATGTGTTTGCAGAAACTGGCCTAAAGTTAGTAAATTTCAAACTCAATTTTACCACAGATTATATATTTAAAAAAACCACTACACTGAAAGTACAAACTATCTATCTGTACTCAAGCAGATTATATTGAAATTTATAGTTTAAAATTTAACACTACACACAAACAAGTAATCACCACTAAATGTATGAGCCTGAACTATTCTTAACACTCAGCTCTTTATGCAAGCTTCCCAGGCCATTCCAGTCTCATGTTTTATTACTTGCAAAGGCCCATTCCCACCAACCCCAAACCCCAGTTATTGTATCCCCAGACAAAAAGACAGACTGGGGGAGTTAATTTAAGGGACTGGTTGGAGAATCTACCCCACTGACTGAGAATGAAGAGAGGAATTCATTCAGCTCTTTCATGCCATTATGCAAACCTGAATAGTTACAGCTACTAAAACTGAAAAAAACCTTATCAAGTTTAACCAAGCAGTCTTTGATTCTAACAGCCTGCCCAGAAGAAGAGATTACAGCGCTACCCCTTCACAACCCTACCACCTCTCCCTCCAATGGCTTGTGCTGGTTTATGCTCCAGCTGTAGTTCAGCACCCCCCCTCCCATGGAGATAAATTATACTATACCCCTGCATGTCTAGTTAGTAGCAGCAGTGCCCAGTTTCCTGTTTCACCAGAGCTGTCCTGTGCCAGCTCTGTTCTGCCATCCATCCGCATTGGTGCATCCAGGCTTCAGGCCACCTGACTGGCAAATTTCATCTCCCCAGAGTCCCAGCCCTTTCAGTATAAATACTCACCACCACCTTGCCCGAGAACTGCAGTCGCTCGGTTGTTCTGCAAGCTTCCCCATCCCACGCACTACTGCCCATTGCCCGGAGCAGACCTTGCCCTGCCAACCTACTGCTCACCCCTCACAGAGCTCATCCCACTCATCTCCCAGCCGGAAGGGCGGCCCAGTCCCACCCCCGCAGAGCTCAGCTCACCCATCCGGCAGGCGACTGCCTGGTCTCCTGGCAAGGCTCAGCCCTTCCCCTGCTTCTCCTCTGGGGAGACCAAGTCTCCCGGCCAAGGTTCACACCAACACACGTCCCTTCTTCAGGGGCTGATCGTCACCATCCTCCGTGGAAACCCCCCCACCCCCTAGCCGATCCCCTTATGGCACCCGCCTCGCTGGGGCGCCCCCTCCCGCCGGTGCCGTGTCCCCTCCCTGCCCCTCTCGGGCCACGGCCTCACCTGCCAGGCTTAGCCAGGCCTTCGCTCCCATAGCCGGGCCTGGGGCCTCCAACCTCGCCGGGCCCCCTCCGCTTCCCATCTTACCAAGCGGGAAGGCCTCAGCCCCGCACCCCCTCCCCTGCTGGACTCGCCCCGGGTCCCGGCTCCCCTTGGCCCGGGCGGGACTCACCCTGGCGGCCGACGATCTCGGCCACATGCTCGGAGCTGGGCACCGGGACGCACTCGGTGGTGTTGACGCTCTTCCGCCGCAGCAGCGCCGCCTGCTCCCCGTTCAGCGCCGGGGCCGCCGCCGGCCCCCCGCCTAGGCCGCCGCCGTAGGCGTGGGACAGCATCGCCGCCATCATGCCCTGGGGATCGTCCGCCCCGTACAGCACCCCGGCCACCGCCGTCTCCTGGGCATCGAAGGCGGCGGCGGGGGAGAGCAGCACGGAGCCGAGCCCGGGCAGCAGCGGGTGAGGCGGCGGCGGCGGCCCCCCCGGCGGCAGCTGCGAGGGCGAGGAAGAGGAGGACGAGGAGAGCAGCAGCAGCGAGGCCGGGTCCTCCTCCTCCTCCGCCGCCAGCAGCTCCTCCTCCAGCTCCAGGTCCCCTTCGTCCTCGACCTCCTCCGCCCCGCCGGGCCCCGGCTCAGGCAGCGGGGGCAGCCCCGCCAGCCGCTCCCGGGCCTGCTGCCGGGCGGCCGCCTCCCCGCTGCCCGCTAGGCCGTGATCGTGGAGGCCCAGGCCGGCCAGGCACTCCCGCAGGAGCAGCGGGTCCGGCTGCTGGAGCAGCAGCAGCGGGGGCAGACGCTGGGCCTCGAGGGGCTCCTCCGGGGGGCAGGCGGCGGCACTGCCGCTCGGCATGGCCGGGGGCGGGCGGCTCGGCTAGGTCCGGGTCCTACTGCCGCCGCCGCGGAGCCTAGAGGGGCAGCGTCCCCTCCATGCCGCTGCCGGGGACACCGTGTGACGCGGGGCACCGGGCGCGGCCTGGGCGCTGCTGCCGCCGCCGCGCTCAGCGCTTCTTTTGTTCCATCGCTTCCCACTCCAGAAAGAGCCGCAGGCGGCGGCGAAGGCAGCTGCAGCCCCGCCCCGCCCTGCTCTCCCCGCCGAGCGATTGGATGGTGGAGCCGGTGCCGGGGCAGGACTGGGAAAGCGGGGAAAGCGCCCGGCCCCTGAGCCGCAGCAGGCGCTGATTGTTGGGGCGGCCCAGCGCTGATTGTGACGGCGGGGAGGCCGGGCTGGATCCTCCTCCTCCCCCCGGCCTGGGTCAGGTCAGGGCGGCCGCGCAGGCGGCGGCGGCGGCGGTTCTGCCGCGAGGGGAGGAGGCGTCGGGGCTGGCGCAGAGAAAGGGCCCCGGGGCCGCCTGCGAACACGTGCGCCGGGAGCGGCCCCCGAAGAGGGTCGGGCGCCTGAGAATGGGCGCGGCTGGAGAGCGGCCCTCGGGGGCTGCCTGCGCCCGGAGGCCGCGCGTCTCTGGAGGCGGCGCTGGGTGTCTGGCTGTGCCGGGACTCGCGTGTCCTGAGAGCGCACCGGGGGGGCTGGCTGGCTGTGGTGGGTGTACCTGGGGCGGCCAGAGTAGCTGTATGTGGTTCCCCCGAGTATCCCGCACCTTCTCATTTCAAATGGGGAATCCCTCAAGCGAGCTCTTCCAGTCTGCGTGCGGAGATACTGCATTAGGCTCCGGGAATCATTGGGCTGCTGTTGTGTTCAACCCTCGTGAGATTTACTCCTAGATCAGTAACCGCACTAACTGCACTTCCAGAGTGGTGTTGCCCCTTTTTGACCTGAGCAGCTAGTAAAATTTCAGGACCCTGCGGCTGCTCCACTTCAAAACAAACGGATGAAGTCGGATAGTCTCTTTGATTTACAAGGAAAATATAATCTAAAGTCCTGCTTCTGGGAGCACAGAAGGAACTAAGAACAAAAGGAGCTGTGTTGTAGCTTACACAGATTCAAGCCTCATTAGCCAACAGACTCTCGTGGTCTCTCTCACACACACTTTTCCCAGTGTCACACTACTCACGGGCTCCTGCTCGCTTTCTTGCTGTCTGCTTCTGCCTCTTCCTCTGTTCTTGTCTCTCATGGGTGTCTGGTTGTATGTTCTGTTTCTTTCACTCAGGGACAACCTCCCTCCTCCCCCACCTGTTTGAGGTGTGGGCTCTTAACCTTCTCTTACTATCTTCAATGAAGGGAATCTTCACGTCAGTTTGAACACGTTTTTAACTCAGCCTGTAACAAGGCTTCGCCCAGCTCATAACAGTATTTTCAGCCTTTCGTGTAAGCTATGCGCCATCTTTCTTTCTAAACATACTTATGGCCATTTTCCTTGAACCCTCCGACAAGTTTCGCAACTCTCAAACAATCCTCTCTCAAAAGTAAATGAAAGCCCCTGGCTAATATTTTCCAGTGGCATTCCTCACTAAAGGGCATCTCCTGCGCAGCTGCTCTATTAATCACCCCCCCCCGATGAGCAGCAGTAGATATGTCAGTGGGAGAATGTCTTCCACCGACATAGCATTGTCTATACCCCTGCTTTTAACAGCGAAACTTACATTGGTCAGGGGGGTTGTTTTTTTCACACCCTTGGCTGACAAATGTTTTGCTTACAAAAGTGCTAGTGTAGACAAAGCCTAATATGTATAAATGTTTGGAGGATCAGGGCTATGGTAGGAAAGTAATCTCACATTAAAAAAAAAAGTTCTTGCATTGTTATTTTTCCTCTTCCTAATTCTGGGCCTTTTACCCTCATTGGGATGTTTACTCAGTATAGAACCAGCAGAAGACCAATTGTTCTTTCTGCATGGGTGGAAAGAACACACGTTTCCAGCACTTTTGCTGTTTTAGTGACTTTAGTATATGCACCCTCTTCAGTTTTTCCCTAGCACAAGCAGTGTTTTTTGTTCATTCCTGGTACAAGAGCCTTGATAAATCCACCCTGTTTAAGGCATATTACTGAAAACAGCAAATAAGAAAAAAAGTAAAGTTTATTATTACATTTGCTTTCATTACAGTTTCTAATGGAATAATAGACAACTGGCATACAAGTGTTGGTGGGTGTACAATTTCTCTCTCTCTCACATGTGTACAAATAATTCAAGTGGTTGTCAGCCACTAAAGAGAACCATGCAATGCAAGTCTTAGCTGGAAAACAGAACACACAATCGCGAGTGAAACATCTTCAACAGGTGAGAGTCTCACATCAGAATAGCCCGGTGGCTACAGCACTGTCCCAAGAGGTAGGAGACCTTGTTCAAATTCCTTCTCAGTAGGTAGAGGTGAGGAATTGAACTGAGGTCTCCCATATCCTGGGTGAGTGCATCAGCCACTGAGCTAAAGTTATAAAGAAGGTGTGTCCTTCAGCATTTCTTGCAAAAAACAACTTAAGTGCTTGACTCCAGGAGAGGGTTCCCAGAACTCATCTGCCCTCACTCTAAAAAAGCCCCCAAAATGCAGCCATCACTAAGAACTTTTACAAAGGAAACTTCCTGCCTTCTCATGTCTGTATGCGATGCTGCAAGGTAACATAAGTTTTATAATTGTAAAGATGCCTGCTCTGCACTTGTGGACTCAGACAGGAAAGTGGCTCCCCCCACTCATCAAGAAGGACTGTCAAGACTTACTGTCCATCTAGGACAAAAAGCTTTGCTGGTTGCTGCATCCACCCACGAAGAAGCAGGAGCCCTCATACCATCAGTTGAACTCTGGGAGAAGATGATATAAATATGCTCACAAGAAGTAATGATTATCTCACAGGTCCAAGACACTAAACTAAGGCAGAGATCCCCAGGGGTTACCTCTGAGTCAGCCCTGAAAGATATTTTGAAATGACAGATTACTACATCTCTGTCATCGTTAGTAACCCATAGATAGTAATTCATTTGTGTGCATATGCTTGCTTGAATCTGTAAATAATTCATATTTCTTTTTCCTGGTTAATAAACCTTTAGTCACTTTACTACAGGATTGGCTAAAGGTGTTGTCTTTGGTGTGCGATCTAAGTTACAAACTGACCTGGGATAAGTGACTGGTCTCTTGAGACTGGAAGCCACCTGAGTATTTTGTGATTTTTGGAGAAAATGAGGCAGGGGACAGTGGGGAGAGGAAGGGGAAGAGAATGGGGCAGGGTCCCAATGAGGAAAGAAAGGGGGAGGGGATAGGGAAGAGAAGGAGATGGCGGGCAGCAGGAGCAGGAGCCCAGCATGTGGCATCCCCTCGACAGCAGCAGCTGCTGGTGCTGCCTTGTTGAGTAGGCCCATCAAACCTCCACCCGGATGAGGCCCACCACCCTGGACCTGGAGTACTTCAATGAGCCCCCACTTCGCCCTCACTCGGGCCCATCATCCTACTGAGTTGCAACCAACTCATCTGGCACCACCCCACCAAGGCCCACTCCCCAGCACCCAGACCCCCCTGCTGAGCCCCAACCACCTTCACTTGGACTCCCCTGCAGCGTCCCATTGCCCCTGTACCCGGAACTAGCAATTTTGGCCCAGAATTCCCTCAGGAGTAAAGATTGTGTGTTTCACTAAAAGATATGCTTTAGGAATCATTTTGGGGAAATATTGAGGCCTGTGTCGTACAGGAGGTCAGACGACCACAATGGTCCCTCCTGGCTTTGGAATCTATGAATCTCATTCTGTGAAGTAGCAGCTTTCTTACATGAATGAACTCAGAAGACCAAAATTCCAACAAAGCATCTCAAAGGCCACCAAGTAAACTGCAGTAAAATGTTTTAATATCATGGTCTGGACTCGGAAATTTTTTGCTCAAAATGTTAATTTTTGGACAGAGAGTACACCATGTCTCAGCCAAAACAAGGAATAAAAATGCTGAAATGTTTGTTTGCAAGCCATCAACTTCCAACTTAATTCTGGCATAAGAGTGTGTGAAGTGTCGATCTTGTCTAAAACTGCAAGAACACAACCTGATTTTGAAGTGGATGGATTGCCACAAACCTTGCTAACCATCTTGTCATGATTTGGCATTTTAATGTAACACTAATATGCTTGTTGGAATGATTAATATTTGAAATTGATATGGAGAAACCACCAAACACTAATTTAATCTAAATTCCTTTATCAAATCCAAAAGCCAAATGGTATTTGTACAATTGCTCTAAACATTCCTAAAAACCTAAATAAGCAATTTACTACACCCAATAGAGTAACAAAACATTTATAGGCATTTAAACGATCAAGATACTTACACTGTGGTCAGACAAGTATTAGCAATGAACCGTTTAAGAGTTTATTATTTTTATACCCCTTAACAAACAAGTAATGTAATTGCCAAGTACTCACTTTAGCTAAAAAACAATTTGAGACAGTTCACCCATATAGCCAGTCTTAATTCAGATAAGATTTACAACCTTCTTTCTTCCCAAAGCCTTTCCTCCTCTCCTACTTCCTCCCCAGCAGTTTTTCCATTGCACCAGGCTTCACACAGGTTTTAAGATTGGTGCATGGTTTTTGGTAAGGGCCGTGTTGACTTATTTTAAGACATATTCTCTTTGTTTTATTTAAAACAATCTGTAGTCATCTGTACTGGTCAGAGGTCTTCTTTTTAAAAATTTCCCTTCTCACTTAAGTTATTCTTTCAACCAGATATTCTCCCTACTTTATTCCTTCTGGCTTTATACATTATTATTTTCAAGGCTTTCCTTCTGTTTTCTAGTCAGGAACTTTCTTTATAACACTTATATTTCATTAACCAATCTAATTCTTTAAGTTCATATTTATCTGACAATGCTTTCACTACACATCCCAAAACCTAGCAGAAAGCCAAAAAACAGGATTTACAATCTCTGAACAATTATAAAAAATAGAACAATTTGTGAATAACCATTGTAGCAGCTTCTCCAACAAGATTAACTGAGCGGACAGCACATGGGATGAAAGACACAATCTGATTTTCCTGCTGAATTTGTTTTTGAACACTTTTTTGCATCTTAGCCCCATTATCATAATTTTTTCCCCCCAGTTAGCCATATCTAAACTCTCTTTTCAGCTTCTCTAAAATAATCTGCATAATACCCTCCCCTGTTTTGGTGTGGATATCAGTGAAATGTTAGTATACCTTAACAGTGGAGACATTTGTTCCATTTGGGACATGTCTGCAGTGCAAACAAACAAACAGAAGAATTTAACTTCTCTAATCTTGTCAAACAGTCTGTCAAAATTTTCTTTCAATCCTACTGATACATTCACTTTTATTTGATAAGAACATCACCCTTTGTGGTGCCGGCCTTAATTATTTCCACATGCTCTCAGAACACCCTATCATACTTTGTAAGCAATTCAAATAACCCCCCAAAATTACCTTTACAAAGACTGTCTAATTGCTTGTCTGAACCTCTCAGATCTAAACCCCTCTCACTTCACAGCAAAATATCCAAGAGACTTATTGTGCCATATGTCCTTCTGCATCTGATAGCAGGTTTGCACATTTTTGTCCATTGTGTGACCATTTTTCATTTCGTTCTGCAAGTCCCATCCAGCAAGTGTTTGCCTCCACATATTCTTTTGAATGTTCACATTGGCGTACTCATGCGCTAAAGTGGAAAAAGTTTCTGAACCCAGTTTTACGGTTTGCAGAGGAAGACGAGAAATTTGACTAGAAAAGCAAATAAGTGAAACAGAACAAGGAGGCGAGAGTCAAACTGCTTCTACAAAGACTGCTGGAGTAACTCCCCACTAGGAGTTTTGACAGAGAACCATGCTTTAATACTTGCCTTTCTTTGTGTTTGCTAGGTCAAAAGCCTTGTTTTAAACTAACAACAGGGCCATTTTCTACCAAAAAAAAAAAGGCACAAGGAATCAGTCACTCGTGGCAAAAATTCCTCCTTCCCTCCACCATTCAATACACCTTAGCAAGAACCATCTCAGCACAAACTTCAGAGTTCTTTAGGTTACTTTTCAAGTGTACCTGATTAGCAAGGTCATCAATCATTTTTAAAAAAATACCTGTTAGCCACAGATCTCTGCTGAAATCTCCTCGTTTATAAATGTCAAGTAGCAGGATTGGAATGACAGTATTGTAAAACCAATTGTAACACAGCAGTATTTGCTTGAAGCTCTCTGCCTTTTGAACAGGTGTTGATCCTACTGGGAAAAGGTTTTAAAAAAGTTATTTTGACCTCTTGGCTCATTACCCTACTTGAGTATGGCACTCTGGGAAAGAGATGGTCTAAGGCAGGGGTCGGCAAACCCCCGCACATGTGCAAAGCTGGCACGTGAGCCGATTTTTAATAGCATGCTGAGGTCCCGGCCGCCGGCCCTGCTCAACCCGCTGCCAGCCTGGCTGAACAGAACTCCAGGCTGGCAGCGGGCTGAGTGGGCGGGTGGCCAAGACCCCAGCTGACAAGGGGCCGTCAGCCGCAACCGCAACCGGAACTCAGCTCCAGGCACCAGCATGTTCCCAGGGCGGCTGACATTTGCGCGGTTTTTCGTTTTTGTTTTTTTTAACTTGAGCCGCCCCTGCAGGGGCGGGGAGCGGCTCCCCATTCCGGTGGCCCTGCACCTGGCGGTGGGGTTGGCTCCCCGTTCTGGCCGCCCTGGGCGGGGGGGGGGGGGGGTTGGCGCCCTGCTGTGGCCACCCTGCACCCTGAGGGGGGTATTGACTCCCTGCTCCAGCCACCCTGCACCCTGGGAGGGGGTGGGATTGACTCCCTGATCCGCTGCCCTGCATCCTCGGGGTGGTGGGGGTGTTGGCTCTCTGCTCTGAGGCCGCCCTGCGAGCTGGGGGGAGGGGTTGACAAAAAAGCCAGAGCCACCCCCTGCTCTGGCCCACATTGGAAAACTCAGGAAAAGCAAGGGCAAGGATCACACTAAACTGATAAGATCTGCATTTTAATTTTATTTTAAATGAATCTTCTTATGTATTTTGAAAACCTTGTTTATTTTACAATACGACAATAGTTTAGTTATATAATACATAGACTTATAGAAAGAGACCTTCTAAAACACATTAAAATGTATTACCGGCATGCAAAACCTTAAATTTAAGTGAATAAATGAAGACTCGGCACATCACTTCTGAAAGGTTGCCGACCCCTGGTCTAAGGTGTAGGCTCAACATAAGGAGGAACCCTGGGGACAGTTCAGCCTGGGTAGAAGGCATGAACTGATCTTTATCTTATTGTTGCTATCAGTCTTTGTTAATAAAATTAAGTCACAGGAAAGGGATGAATTTGAACATTACATACTGTATGGACTGGGTTTGTAGTGTCGGTTGAGAAAGGCACCTGCTCACACCAATACATTTCTTCTGATATATTAATGAATCCCACCTAAATTGAAGATTCTCCTTCAAATATTTTATTTGGTGTCTGTGGTATATATTTTACGTATATGGAAACATAGGTGAATATTTTCAAAGCTAGAGCAGTGCTTTAGGGTGGCTTTTCTGTCTGGGTATTCATGGAGGTGAGTCCTGATTCAACAACAAAAAATACACGACCGTGGCCCTGTAGAACAACTTTTCGGTGCTTGGGCCACACTCGGTGACCTTCACAGAGCTTGATGCTGTACCTCTACCCCATGATCACATATAGACAGAAGCCCTTGATATCCTATTCATAAAACAGAGTATGTTTGGGTTTTTCAGAAACTGATCTCACTTAGAGGGGAACCCTTGATATCCTATTATACACCTGCCTTGGCCAGATCATATGTATTTACAAGAAGAGGATTATGAGATTTGCAAATGTCCCTCACCTTGGATGACCTGGAGTCCTGCTCAGATAGTTGCAGCTGTAAACTGGAATCCATGTACCATGTCACTTAAAATCACCAGAATTAGTGTCATCACCCTTAGACCCTTTAACTTAGGAACAATTCTCTATGGCCTTACAGATAGTCATTTATGAATTGGAGAAATAAATAACTTATCTTTTGTCTCCATTCTCTCTTTTGTGATGGAAAATGTATAAGGAGGGAAGACTTTGGGAGATGAAACTTGTGATGTTTCCTATGTATGAGGACAGAAGGGTGGAGGGTTTTCAAACACACATGAATGGAAGAAGCTGGCAGTTCTGCTTTCTTTCAATTTAAGGTTGTATTGTGCTGTTTCCCCTGTGAGTTTTGGAGAGAGAGAAGCCTAACCAGCTACCAAAGAGCCTGACCCACTTTAATTTAAGCAAAAAACAGACCAGGCATAATATAAACATCTCAAAGGCTTTCATCAGTGCAGAGAGACTAACCAGGAGGCAGGTTTCATTTCCATCCAGGATATGGGGACCATACATCCTGTTTTGGCCAGGACAATTCTCTTTTTAAGCTCTGTCCTAGATGTCACGATGTTTTTGGCAAAACTGAGCTTTTGTCCCCTTTGCTCTTTCCCTACGGGGAACATGGGGAAATGTTCAGGCAAGAGCAAATGGGATGAATGCCCAGTTTTGCCAGAAAAGTCATTATGTCAGCTCGGGCAAGTGGCAACACCAGGTGGTTTGGGCTGTTACCCCAAGGGGGCTTGAACTGTCAGCCCCACAGAGTGGGGCTTGGGTGAGTGCCAACGCCAAGTGGCTCGGGCTGGCACAAGCCACCTGGTGTCACTGCTTATCCAGTGTCCCATTTTCACTTTAGTGAAACATGGTCACCCTAATTCAGGCAGGTTTCTCACTTTTTTTTTTCTACTTGCATTTTCTCCCCAATTTTGCAGTTCTGTCCCTGTTTCTCTCTCCAAGTCATGTTCACATCCCTTTCCCTGTTCTCACATGTTTACCCAGCTTCCTGTTAGTTTATCTTCCCTGACTCTTTTTGCCTGTGTCCTCAGGGGATCTCCTCTTGAAGACAATCTTCTTGAGACTGCTCTGCCAGGAATCTAACCCTGCAGGAGAGCCAATCTCTCCGGGCAACCTAATGAGCGCAGCTGGCCTGAAGTAGGCTGCCTGCTTGGCTATGTTGCCTGATTGGTTGGCAGAGTCAGCAGACTGTCTCTTAAGCCCAGCAGTCATTCAAAGCAATTGCCCATGGCTGTGATAGCTCCTGCCTGGCCCCAGACTTGCCTCGCTGCAAATAACTGAATGAATCTGACTTTTGGCTCAGATCCTGACCACTGACTTTGGCTGGGACCCTTGGCTTTGGCCTCTGGCTCCTGACTCTGACCTTTGGCCTCTGACTTTCATCTGGGCTCAGATTCCTGTTGTAACCACTAGGCCTGACTCCTGCTCCAACCGTGGTCAGGGAGCAAGGATGGTTGGATAGGGCATGGGAGTCCTGGGGGGGAGGGGCTGTCAGGGGGCGAGGATGTGGATAGAAGTCAGGGGATGGGGGCGGTTGTTGGGTAGGGAGTGGAGTCCTGGGGAAGGGCAGTTATGGTGGGAGGTTTCAGGAGGGAGTGGTCAGAGGACAAGGAGCAGGGGGGCTTAGATAGGAGGTGAGGTCTCAAGGGGGAGGGTGGTTAGGGGCAGGGGGTCTCTGGAGGGGGCAGTCAGGGGACAAGGAGCGTTGGATGGGTCAGGGATTCTGAAGGGTGCAGGCAGGGACAGGAAGCTGGAGGGAATCAGATAGGGGGTCGGGGACAGGCTGTTTGGGGAGGTACAGCCTTCCCTACTCAGCCTTCCATACAATTCTGCAACCTTGATGTGGCCCTCAGGCCAAAAAGTTTGCCCACCCCTGGACTAGATGATCACAGTGGTCCCCTCTGGTCTTATAATTTATCTAATATCCCAGGGATATTAATTCCAAACAGGAACATTGTGGTGGGAAATAACACTGCTATATCCCTAATACACTATTCCGTTTTATTTTGGGCTATGAAATATTCACTATGGTTTCAGTATGTGACTACCACTGTGGCTGTGTCCTGCCAGTCACGTTGTGACCCTGGGAGCCCCTCAGTACCAACTGGAAGAGGCCATATCCTACTGTGACTCACATCAGGCTTGACACACTCATTGCCTCCATACCCTGTTGTCATAATCTGTATGTAAAAGGTGTCATGTGAAGTATGATATACAAACTGGTAGCACACAGGTCCCAAAAATAATTATGTGGTGTATGTACGGGGTGTATACAGAGTTATAGGTGCATGTTGGAAATTTGTTCTCAATCTGGAAATCTGTGTTTGGCAGACAGCACATAAGCCCAGCCTGCCCTAAACAAAAGAATGTGTATTTACTTCTCCGACCAGCTTGTTCACTGGCTGAGGATAATACAAGTATATTTACATATAAGGTGAACAAAGACATCAAGCTAGCAAGCAGGGGAGAAGAGCATTTAATCATCATGACAAGGGATGGAATCTGTACCCAAGGAAGCCAACCTGGCCCTTGAGCCAGAAACAATGAATTTTGGGGAATATACAGACAAGCCAAAAACCATTTTGGTTATTCATCCCTGAGGGGACTTTGAGTTCAGCACCCTCTGAGCCTATGAAAGATGGATCCTTTTGGCCTGGAAGGCAGGGGTTGCTAGAAATTGACTAAATGAAAACCTGCTCAGACAAAGATAAAAGCTTGCTGAAATTAAGGTTTAGTCACTAGAAAGTGGATTTGGTTTTGTTTTACTTTTAACCTTACCTGTTTCTTTTATTCTTATTAGCACTTAAACTTCTATTCTTGTTAATAAACTTATTCTTGTTTTATTTCAGAACCATCTCAGTGCTTTGTATTACAGTGACTCGTAAGCCTTCAGCTAAACTAACAGGCTAATGTGCATTTTGTCTCTCTGCAGGCAGAAAACTTAATGTCTGTGAATGTCCAGTTAGAGCAGTGGTTCTCAACCTATTTAACATTGTGGGCCGCGTGTGAGGCCCACAATGTGTTATGTTTGCCACATCCAATAATGCCTGTATGACCCTGAGGACGTCACATGGGCCATAGCTCTGTGCTGACTGGGCCGCAAATTGAGAACAACTGAGTTAGAGGGACTGGACGCTGCAGAGAGATGTCTCTGGGGAAGTTGGGAATTGGGTTCACGGTCACCTGGAACACAAAGTTTGTAAGACAGTGTCCTGAAGAGTTTGCTGGCAAGGCAGATGAGCTAGCGTGTCAGGGAGATGACTTAGTGTGTCAGGGAAATTGTACGGACTTAGCAGCTGCAAAGTTCTCACTTGCTGAGGCTGAAAGGGGTAACATAGTGGCTCATAGTTCTGGATATCTCAAGCAAGACATCATATGCACCAAGATGTGACTAAGCATTGGATGACACCAGAGTCCCCTGATGCTGGTAGCTGTGACCTTGAAGCTCACAATGAATGACATAAAAGCCTCCATTGGAGTGCATGACTCCATAAGACTGTTCGCCCTTGCAGCAGAGCTGCCTAGATACTGCTTAAGGCTCCAAGCTCCCGCTGCCCTGCATCCAGGTGGAAGGAGCCAGTGCTGGTTGAAAGGGGAATTACATCACTGCAGAATGGTCTCTCCCCAGGCACCGCAGATGCCCCTTGATGAGGGTTCCAACTCAGCAGAGTTGGAGGCTGTGGAGGACCTAGCTTCTTTGTCCTCCACCATGAACTGAAGGGGCAAATGGCCTGAGGCTACATTAACTACTGCTGGCTGCACGCTAGACCCCCACTTTGTGGGGAAGGAGTCTGGCAACAGTCATAGTCAATGAGTCTCTGATAGCATGGCTCCCATGGGCCGACACTTCCTGGGAGCTAGGACTGAATGGGCAGAGGTTCCCAGAGATGGCATGGAGACACAGAGCCTTCAAATGACTGACCTCATGTCTCTGGCAGCTCCCCTGAGTCACCCCAACTTCAGAGACTCTCCAGCCAGCACCCTGATGGAAGATTTCCCAGTGAACTCTGTGAAGGGCAGCCTGGGACCCTTAGAGATTAGAATTTGCTCACGGGAGAAAAAGTTATCTTGTTTACGCTTTATCAGGCATGATTTCAACCCTGTCCTACCCCAGAAGGCACTCACATGTTCAGGCGTTTTCCTTAGTTGGATTCTTTCTTTGTGCTCCCTTTTTCCCCTGATACTGTTCTTCACACCAACACTTTCCCCTGCTTCCTGCTAATGTTTCCTCCATACTTTCTTCAGACTTCCCTGTACCTCCCTGACTGCCCAATCTCAGTTACTATTCCCCTCTGTCCAAGTCCAGCAGTCACAGAACCTCCCAGCACTTTCTGATTCCAGCCTTCTGACCCTTCTTCTTAAACGGACTAGCATGAATTAAAAAACAATTGGCCAAATTCACCTCTCAGTTGCAGTACACTGACTGGGTGCACCATCTGCCTGCGTCCCAAGGAGGGTGATAAGGTCGGGAAGCCCTAGAACTTCAGACCAGAAAGGGCAAGGTTTAGCAAGCAGGGCAAGGAAACGTCTGGACTCCATTGGCCTTTCTAAAGAAATAAGCCAACAGCAGAGGCATGCTAGAAATGTCTGAGTAGTCCAGTGTGGCATTGATCATCAAGGACTTGGAAACATTACAGATTTCACTGTAAAACCATTTTGGTTAAAGACTTTTTCACCTTCCCTTCAGAGAGTAGGGTTCAGGAATTGTGTTTGATTTCCTGATCCCCTCCACCCCACCGGACTTTTTCAACCTTAAAGAGGGAAGGAATTCCAAAGACAGACTGTAAACCAAATACAGACCAAAGGGCTGAACTTTACTTCATTCAGAAAAGGGAAGAAATTTCATGGGCTGGTGCCTCATTCTTTAGCGGCAGAGATCCCAAAGGGTCTTTGGATATTAGTAGAAAGTTTTGTGAAGCTCATCTTGGCAACTGCTTTTGTTCAGAGCCCAAGTTGGGAGCTCTCATGGGTCTCCTCTTAGCCCTGAGGGATGGCTGCTGGCAGATGAGTGCTTGATTAAAAATATTCTGGTATAAAGCCAGAGTCTCTCCACTGACATAGAGGAGTAAGTCTAGCTGTATATTGGTGTAAATTGAGCAGAATTTGGCCAAACACCTCTCCATATATATTCAGTGCTGCAGCCAGCAGCCACACTACTCTGACAGCGTTTAGACTGGGAATATGCCTTGGAGCCAGATGGTTTCTTCTGGCAATGAAATAGCGCCATATCCCTCAAAATGCTAATTCCCTGTTGTAGGGCATAAGTGGCTAAATCACATTTTTTAAAAAATAAAATGTGAGACATCAGAGCTTGACAGCTGATTTTACAAGAGAAATACAGATAAAATGTTGAGAACATTTTATCTAAGTCAGCTGACTTCATATCATGGTCTGACACGTCAAAGGGATTTTGCTTTCTGAAAAAAACACTGTAAATCGGCTCTCAGAACAGGCAAACATATATCATGGAATGTTCTTTGCAAGGTGGTACACTGGAGAGGTGTTCATGCTACAAACCACCAACAATTTACTTGCACAAGGAAAAGCTGCTCCACCCTCTGAGATTCAGAGGAAACAACAAGTCATTCTTCCACCTGGGCCACTTGCATTTGAACTATTTTAACAATATTTTTAACATTACTTGAGTCTCTTCATCGGTAGAACATAAACAAGGCAATACTTTCCTTTGTGTATTGTTCTCTGCCATGGGCTTTCATTTGTTCAGGCACTCTGCCTTCAAGAAGACAAATATGCAAGTTCAAGTAGTCAGCAGTGTTTACACACAGTCTCCTGCAGCAGTGCAGACTACTTTAGGGAGTGACACAAATCCCAAGCACCCTCTTGTGAGGTCACTCTGCAGCACCCTTCCGCTATCTCCCCTCTTGGTTGCCCAGTAACATCACATCCACAGTCCAAAAGGCAGTTAAAACACTCCCCTTTGGGGATCCAATTTATTTAGTCTTTACCATCCATGAAGGCCCATTTGAAGGTCAGTGTCACTGACTCCCCTTGGCAGTGGGGTCCCAGCCTCCTCCTTACAGCAGGGTCTCAGTTCACCATCTCTCAGGCTTTACCTAGCTGTATCTTAGCCTTCAGGTTCTGATTTCAAAACTCCCATGGTGTCAGCATCTTCCTCCTACTTTAGCAAGTTACTCCCAATCTTCCTACCTAGGGCAACTCTTCTGGTCTCAGGACCTTCCCTGAAAGATCCTTTCTGTAATCTCTACCTCAGGAAGTATTTCTTCACACAACACACAGTAAACCTGTGGAACTCTTTGCCAGAGGATGTTGTGAAGGCCAAGACTATAACAGGGTTCAAAAAAGAACCAGATAAGTTCATGGAGGATAGGTCCATCAATGGCTATTAGCCAGGATGGGGAGAGATGGTGTCCCTATCCTCTCTTTGACAGAAGCTGGGAATGGGCAACAAGGAATGGATCACTTGATGATTACCTGTTCTGTTCATTCCCTCTGGGGCGCCTAACAGTGGCCACTGTCGGAAAACAGGATACTGGGCTGGATGGACCTTTGGTCTGACCCAGTTTGGCTGTTCTTATGTTCTTACAGCTTCGTAATCTTCACCATTGTTCCCTCTAAGCTGTGCGCATGTGCAAACAGATCCTAAACCCCGCGCACACGGCAAAACACCGTCACACACAAATTTGTACAGAAGCACAAAAATTTGCACAGAAGACTTTTTTGCGCACACGGCCTGTCAAAAATTAGAGGAAATATTTGATCTTCACTATAACCTCCTGTTGCTTTTTATAAGGGAATGAGCTGTCTTCCTCCAGGCCCCATCCACGCTGTTAGTGTGGCTCTGGTGGGCTGGAACACTTCCTCAGTAATCAGGGTTGACTGGCCACAGGCTTCCAGCTCTTAAGGGCAGGGCTGGCTCCAGGCACCAGGTGTCAAGCAAGAAGGCAAGCAGGTGTCTGGGGCGGCAAGTGGAGGGAGGCAGCATGCCAGGTTCTGTGAGGGTGGTGCTGAGGTGGCTGTTGGTGGCACTTCTGCGCCTGCCCCGCTGAAGAGGGAAGGGTGTTGAGCTGCTGCAGGCGTGCCGCCGAAGAGCAAAAAGTGGATTTCGGCAGTATGCCTGCGGCTCAACTATCTCCCCTCTTCAGCGGAGCTGCCGCAGAAATGCCGCCGACAGCCGCTCTCCCATTTTCGGCGGCATGCCTGCGGCAGCTCAAAACCAGCTGTTCCCTTTGTGCTTGAGGCGGCCCTGCTTAAGGGAGAAGCCACCCTGTAATAATGACTTAACTCACTTGCTGTTCCTCCTGCTTCCTAAGCGGATGGCAGAGTGACACACAAAATAATAAATACCCTTGTTTATCTGCAAATACAGGTCTTTGTCTGAAAACTAGCCACTCTCCAGATAGTCATATGACCAACCATGGGCAGCAGGTATAATAGGCCAGGGGATGCTAAGCTCCCCTAATCCAGACCTTGGCCCTGTCCAGGCTCCACCCTCTCCCCCAAAGCTGCTGGGGGCTCAACTCCAGCCGGAGGCCAGCAAGCAGCTAGGGCCAGCTGATGGCCCAGTGCTGCGGCTGGAGGTGGGGCCAGCAGGTGGCCCAGTGCTGGGGCTGGCCAACAGCCTAGTGTGGTTCAACCAGGGCTCCTCCAGCTGCGGGGGGCTCCGGGCTCTGGCGGATGAGGGGAGATGGTAAGGATGGGGCCTCAGGCGGAAGGGGCCTCAGGCGGAAGGGGCAAGGCCACGTGGCTAGCCTCCCTAAGGGGGGGGGCTCACATGCTGCTCATGTGACCAAGCAAATGTTTATGAACAGTGAATTAAAAGGGGCATGGACTCCCCTCTAGTCTGAAAGCATGATATGTACCTCTGTTACTAAAATGCCTGGCAGATGTTTGAAAGGGGAGCGCCTTATCATTACGGATTTAAATAGCCAGTCCCTGCTGCTTCATTTTCCCCACTGGGTGACATAAGAAAAGTAGCTTTTTTTCAGAGGCTGATGGGGAACAAATTACGCCATCTGGATCCAGCAGATTGCATAGCTGGCCATGCTTAGATGCTATAGAGATGGCTCCTGTAGACAAACTTATGAAATTCAGGACCAGAATCTAGTATGAAAATAATGTCAGTATCCCACCTGTATGAAACCTTAAGAACTTACTGTCCAGAATTCTCCAACTCCCAGCTCTAGGCTAAGACCTAGAAGATCATCATGTGCTTTGGCTGTATGCAGTGAAAGGTGCATCACAGAAACAAGACTTACTGGGTCATATTAACCCTCATCCACCAATGAATTATTATTCGCTGGTCTGATTTTTTCCACTTTGGAGCTTTAATTGAAAAAAAAAAAAAAAGACTCATTTTTGTTGAAATTTTCCATGGAAATTTTTGGGTTTCCTCCTGAAAACTCAAAAGCTGAAATACTTTTAATCTTGGCCAAAATCTGTCAGTTTTCAGCTGAAATATTTTGGCAAAAACCAAAAGTTTTATAGAGAGCAGACACTTCTCACAAAATATTTCATTAAATCAAAAATCCAACTTTCTGTTGTAAAATCCCCCTCAATGAACAGTTTTCAACCAACCCTATTCCCCACAGTATATTTTTGAGTTTTGTTCCATATTAGGTAATTTGAGCAATGGGTCTCCCACCACTTTCCTGGGGAGACTGTAACAGCCTCATATGTTTCACCATTAGAATTTTTTCCCTAATAGCCTAGTAGTTCTTCCTTTGCTTCATTCCAGGTAAGTGAGTGAGCAGACCCATTAATATATTATAGGGATATTTCATATGTTTAAACCGGCATAAATTATTAAGGCACCTCCTAATTTGGAAACTTCTTCTAGCCTCATAGAGATGGTCACTAAGAACTCACGTTATACCCAGGAAGGGCAAACATTATGACGCTTTAAGAATAAGAACTTCCAAAAAAGGAGGATGAATTCCCACAAAGTCTGTACACAAAATGGCCTCATTCAATTTTCCCAGCCTAGCTTGTATCACTGGGCCATGGTATTATCCTGACTATACCTGGTATAGAAATAGCAGTTATTTAAAGAAGTTCATAGACTTTGAGCCAGAAAGGACCACTGTGATCAGCCAGTCTGCCGTCTGCATAAACACTGGATTTATCTACAGGCATTTCTATAGCACTCATCACTGTCATAGCTGAGTGCCTTAGTTATGCTGGCTCAAGCACACTTGAACAGGCAGAGTTATGTGGTATGTCAAAAGCACCCAAAGATGGGGAGAAACTACTATATCACTCTGAGCTGCTAGACTGGAGGTGTTGAATGGGTTGCCGTGAATATAAATAACTGGATCAGCATAGATCAACACTATTTCATCAGGTGTATATTACAAGCCTGCAGACAATGCATATTCAATTCTTATAATCCTTCCTTACAAACCAATCCCTCCAGCCCCTTAATCACTATGCAGCACAAGCAGTGGGGCTTTTGGTGGGCATATACAAGGGAAAGCTTCCTCGAAGTCGGTTGCCATCAGAGGCTCCACTGAAGTCTAAGACAAGAAAGTGGAGAGTTCTCCGTTCCTGTGAATGGGAAAGCCCTGCCACAGACCCAGACAAGAGCCTGAGATTTTGTCTCTCTCTTAATGGTGGTGAAAGTGCCTTGTACTTGACACTCCAGCTGCCATTCTCCACCTCAGTGGCTTTAAGCTGATGAATCAACAGTATACTAATTGTTTCAGCTCTCAGAGCAATGGGGTTTGTGAGGCAGCTTAGTCATGCCTGGAATTTGTGTGTCTGTAATTCGCTCTCTGCTGTGGGTTACAGGCATGTTACTGTCTGGCTAGCTGAAGTATAGCACTTCCCTTGTCAAAAAGTATTCAGTGCAACACTAGAATCTGCCTCATCAATATGCTCTCCATGCAGCTGTTAGAACATTCACTGTGTGAGGCGAGCCCAGAGGCAGCCCCGTCACATACACACACCGAAACACAGAAGTCAGAGCTCCTTTTTATGTTTGGCTAAGCATCTGCTACCATGGCTCCAGGCTGAGGCTATATCTGAGGCCCCTCTGCAATGTGGGAGTGTAGGAGAGGCAAAAGGGAGAGTCCCCCAGGTAGCTTTCAAAGGAATACTTTCCAAACCAATCAAATGGCCATGTCTTGGCTTGATGAGATATCTTTGTATCATGTCAGCTGAGGGATCCAGTTAGAAATAGACAAAATATTCCTTTCTTAATTGTCTTTCCATGTGTAGCCCAAAAGCAACAAGGGTGGCTCTTGGGATTGGCACTACTATGATCTGCTAATAGTGGAGCAGAGAATGGGGGTAGGAGTATCAAGATAACATAAGAGAACTAGGAAGATTTGGCAGGATAATAGCAATTGCAGTTAGGCAAGGCTGATTATACATACAGCCCCTGAGTGCTTTACAAGCTGAAGCAGAAAAGAGACAAAAGGACAATTTCAGCCATCCCTAAAATGCAGCCACTTCTGCAACCTAGAGTCTGGCACATGTATACCACCAATTTAACAATAAAGAGCAGCATTGCAAAACAGATTGTGGCAAGGAGAAAGAAGAAGAATGTATGCACTTAAAATTGTCTCATGGTCTAGTCTGCGTATAGATTTCCCTTGGATTTCCATGGGGAAGTGAGTAGTGGTTAGATACCTCCCTGCTACCATTCTTCTCCTTAGTATTGTGACAGATAGGGCAATTTCTTGCAACATCCTGGACAAATCTTACTGAATTAAGTTAAACTTTATTGAATTCAGTTCCTGTATTTTAGTAGGTCATTGCTTTAAAAATGCAAATATGTATGTATTATTGTCAGATTGTAGGCAACATCTCTTGGAGACGTAGCCAATGTGAACCTTGGAACGTGTTATGAGCTTCAAATGACTCTGACACAATGCTCTGGACAAAGTTAAGTATTTCCTAGGAAATACTCGGGAGGAGAGGAAGGCAAACATGTCACCTCTGCAGCCATCTTTTTCAAGCGGCACCCAGAGGAGGCATCCATTGTCAGCTGATTGATCACTTGTTACATGAAGACAAGTGCAGAGGCCTAAACTGGATAAAAACATGACTCACAAATCCATGTTGG
Organism: Dermatemys mawii; assembly: GCA_007922305.1. NCBI lineage: Eukaryota > Metazoa > Chordata > Testudines > Dermatemydidae > Dermatemys > Dermatemys mawii. Next base: position 36,226,937 of record ML677342.1, on the reverse strand, counting down.
TGCTTGTTCTGAGCCAAGGTGGTTATGAACTTGTGACCTCAGAAAAAACGGTTGGTGGGGTTTGAAGGACTGTTCACCTGCCAGAACCCTTGTTGGAGTCAGGGATGATCTCTGGTAACCGTAGCATGTGTGTAGCTTGGTTTTTTTGTTTTTAATATCTTTTCTCTGTGATGCTTTTACCTTAAGAATAAACTGTGATTGCTTACAAAGAGTGTGTGATAACTTAACCGCAGGTAATTATGCTGTTTATAGCCTTAGAAGGGAAAGCACAGCAGAGTCAGTGACCTGCTTAGGCACTCTGTATGGCTTAGGAATAATACAGTACTGGCAGGGAGCTGGGCAGCCAGGAAATACCCCAGCCAGGAGGGAGAGACGACGTCTGGGGAGCCGTAAGCCTGGGAGGGGGTGTCTTGCTGGTCCACAGAGGGCGAATACGGGGACAGCTGCCCTGAACGCTGACAAGTATCACTTCCAACCATTTGATGTCTTCCCCTCTTCTTGTAAAAGTGCACTATCTTCTCCTTAGAATCTCCAGCTTTTGACTTTTGTGGTTTATTTTCCTCTAATCCTTCCCCATCACCTTAAAAGAGAAAGCTTGCCTAGTAAGAGTCTTCCCCAACTCCATTCAAAATTGCATAACATCACTATGGCAACTACAGTAATTGCTTATGTGAAAAAGTAACATGAGTAATGTAGTTTAAACTGCCTTTAATGCAGTGTTGTCTTGTCTTTGGGAAAAAAAAAAATCAAGCACACAATCTACTTTTGCTGTTCATTTCAACTCTCCCCACCCATCTGTTCTGTTCCTCTCCTTCTCCTTGCTGTCCTGCTCATGCTTCTGGGCCATCTGGCCCTTCCTTTCCTCAGTCTCTTGCTGTGTTTCCCTCTTGTCTGCTTCTCTTCCTCTCAGGGCATACTCAGTGATGCCAGCTCTCTCAATTTTTGTTGCGAGTGTCTTGAGATGTGCTGTTTTCCTTTATGCCCCAGCTCCTGGAGTCCTCTGATTCCACAACAATCTCAGCTTTCATTTAGAAAAGAAAGCACATTTCTAGTTCTCATGGCTGCTGAGAGAGAGAGAGAGAGAGAGAGAAAAGAGCCCTGAAGGCTTGAACACCAGGAAGGAAATAAGTAGAAGTCTGCATTTATTATTTTAATATCTCATGATTTTTAAGCTGATCTCATGATTTGAGGGGACCTGACTCACAATTTCTGATTGCTTACAGCTCACAATCCTGCATATTACCCATCTCTCTCTACTCCCCTGGATGTACTGCCTTGTTCCTTTCTCTCCTTCTCCCTTGGATGTGCCTTCCCAAGCGCTGTCTGGCAGCTCCATTCCCACTGGTAGTTTCAGTTTGATGGATTTTTCTATTTCCCCTCCTCTTGTTATTTAGCAGTAACCCCTAGTAGGTTAGGCTGCCTCTGCCTCCAGTTCCTTTTATAGGTGGCCAGGCTCCTTCTTGCAATGAAAAGCCTGGACACCTGTAGAAACAGCTGAAAACGAGGAGAGACAGCACCAAATCACCAACTAGCTCTCCGTGGACTTCCAGCCAGCCAGCAGTGGTTCCCAAACCACAGTCTGGGAAACTTTGCTCTACAATAATCCCTTGGAGCCGTTTCTTAAACACTGGAATCCAGTGGCTGACAGTAACATATTATAAAGTAGCTCTTATGCTGGTTAATATATTTGTTTATTCCGCTTGGGATATTTTCAGGCTAGAATCAATTCTGCTGGAGATTTTAAGAAACCAAGCTGCTTAGATGAAATCTGAGGTGGGGATGGAAGGTGAGGGAGTGCAAGAGATGGGCAAACACAGTAGAGAGGAGGGTTTGTCCTGTCAATGAGGAAAAACAATCTCTGCAAAATCCAGGCCAAGCAATATGACCAGACCTTGAGGCCTACGAAGCAGATATTGGCACACACCCTAGTGGAAGCAGTGCGATGGGCTTGTGAGTGCAGGTGCCAGGCAGTTAACACTTTTTTCCACCGGGAATGTGATTAGTTCTTGGAAGGCTCATTCAAATGGAGGCCATCACATTCCATCCTCCCCACAAAGGAGAATTGCCATCCCAAATCCTCCATCCAGCCATTTCATTTATGGATGTGATAACTTGTTTTTACTGATGGTTTGGATAGTTAAATTAACTCCACATAATCATAGCACAAGGTTCCTCTTTCCTTCCCACTCCTGTGTGTGATCTCAGCCCTTACTCTCCATTAGCCTTGTCAGCATACAGACACAATCATAGTAAACTAACACTGAATGCTAGACTTAGAAGTGACCACCCTATTACAGTGGCTGCAGTATTACAATGTCCATGTTTACGTAGCTGCTTCTTAAAAAGAGTCTGCCACAGATCTACAGCGTTACAAGTCACAGATTTGGAAACCTTTCAGATCTAAGTGTACTGGAAACATGATTCTGAGCGGGTGTAAAACATTGCTATTCTGATGGGCTAGTGGAGAATCAGGCTCACTGTCTTCTGTTGTGATCTGGCCTTAGATGAGCGAGAACATCACAGGATTGCACATCTCCTGGTGCAAAAAAATACTGGTCTTACATGGAGACCATATGTATCGGTAGACAGTATCTGATAGGCTGTGACTGGGAGCTAGTGATTGGATTAGGAGCCAAAAAACGATTAATTTAGTTAAGGGTATTGCCAACCTGGGTCTAATGGAACATGTAAATTTGTGCCTCATTATCAGTGTCAATAAATTTACTCTCTGACTTGGGAGAGGTGAAAAGGTTAATTGGAAATCAGCTAATCAACAGCTGTACTGAAGCTTGCTGATAAAAGTTGATTACTTTGACACTTAATTGGCTTCTTTAAAATAGAGGTTCCAATTTAGAAACAGTTATAAAAAGGTATTTGAATATGATATTGATGGTGATATTACAGGTGGGATGTGAACGAGGGACAGACGATGTGGAAAAAGCTGAAATAATGATTTTTTTGCCTTGGTCTTCACAGACAAGGTCAGCACCCACACTGCTGTCCTGTGCAACACAGTATAGGGAGGAGGTGAGCAGCCCTCATTGGAGAAAGAACAGGTTAAGGACTATTTAGAAAAGCTGGACATGCACAAGTCCCTGGGTCCAGATCTAATGCATCCAAGGGTGCTGAGGAAATTGGCTGATGTGATTGCAAAGCCATTGGCCATTATCTCTGAAAACTCGTGGTGATTGAAGGAGGTCCCAGATGATTGGAAAAAGGCAAAGATAGTGCCCATCTTTAAAAAAGGGAAGAAGGAGAACCCAAGCAACTACAGACCAATCAGCCTCACCTTCGTCCCTGGAAAAATCACGGAGCAGATCCTCAAGGAAACCATTCTGAAGCACTTGGAGGAGAGGAAGGTGATAAGGAATAGTCAACATGGATTCACCAAGGGCAAGTCATGCCTGACCAACTTGATTGCCTTCTATGACGAGATAACTGGCTCTGTCGACATGGGGAAAGCAGAGGATACGTTATACCTTGATTTTAGCAAAGCTTTTTTTATGGTCTCCCACAGTATTTTTGGGAGCAAGTTAAAAAAGTATGGATTGGATGAATGGATTATAAGGTGGAGGAAAAGCTGGCTAGATTGTCAGGCTCAACGGGTAGTGATCAATGGCTCAATGTGTAGTTGGCAGCCAGTATCAAACGGAGTGCCCCAGGGGTCATTCCTAGGGCCAGTTTTGTTCAATATCTTTATTAATGATCTAGATGATGGGATGGACAGCGCCCTCAGCAAGTTCGCAAGATGACACTAAGCTGGAGGGAGAGGTAGATATGCTGGAGGATAGAGTCCAGAGTGCCCTAGACAAATTGGAGGATTGGGCCAAAAGAAATCTAATGAGATCCAATGAGGACAAGCGCAGAGTCCTGCACTTAGGACAGAAGAATCCCATGCACTGCTACAGGCTGAGGACCGACTAGCTAAGCAACAGTTCTGCAGAAAAAGGACCTGGGGATTACAGTGGGTGAGAAGCTGTATATGAGTCAGCAGTGTGCTCTTGTAGTGAAGAAAGCTAACAGCATATTGGGTTACATTAGTAGGAGCATTGCCAGCAGATTGAGGGAAGTGATTATCAATGTTAATTTATATTGTCATTAGGACACTCAGTGCCCCATATGGGTCCCCTGAGAGTGCTAGACATTTAATTCAACGAGATGCATGTGCACTGGTTACAAAGAACCCATGTCCAGATGAGGAACTAGATTTTAAAGGAGGAGACCTAATGAAACTAAAGCAAAACCCATCAGATTCCCTTTGTGAGGCTTTGTGAGGCTACCTGGGACTGAAACATGGAGAACTAGTTCTTAATATCAGAACACCTATCCAAATCCGTATATTTTCTGTCCTAGAGAAACTGGCTATTGTCTTATGCTTATGAACATAAACACATGTATGGTGCTATATGAATATGCAGACTAATAATAACCTAATATTTTATATGAAAATGGTGAGTTGTGATGCTGAGTTTACACAAAATGCTGGTTTCATGAAAGAAATTAATAAATAGGTCCTGCACCATTATCTATGGCTCTCAGCAGGGATGTCAAATACAAGGGTATTTTATTTTAAATCATTTTAGATACATTTACGAGTGGGACAAATAACCAAGGTTCAGGATGGTTGCTTTACATTTGAGATACTAGTTACTATGAAGGATCTAACTCAGAGAGGTAGCTACTACATTTCATATCGCGAAAGTCAGGTTTTGCATTTCTGTATGGTCTTTGTTTTCTCTCCTCTCCTGAGACTAGTTTATAGGAGCAGGCCATACTCATTGAATACAGAACTCTGAAACCTCAGCAATAATGTTGTGAGATTATTCTGAGAATTCCCAGACATGCTGAGGTGAACAAATGGCAAATGATATAAACAGATGTCTCTGGGAGTGGACTAACAGGGACTTGGGACTGGCCTGTCTTTGGCCTAGGCTACACTGGGAGGTTGGCAGGGAGGACCTAATATACGCAACTTATGGCGTATCTTAGGGCAACTTACCTGGCTGTCTGCACGGCAGCGAGTTGACTGCTGCTGCTCCCCCGTCAGCTCTGCTTCCGCCTCTTGCAGAGGTGGAGTTCTGGAGTTGACGGGGAGCGCTCTAAGGGATGGATTTATCGCATCTACAGTAGACGTGATAAATCAATCCCCGATAGATTGATCACTGCCCGCTGATCCGGCGGGTAGTGAAGATGTACCCTTTGTACTCTTCAGCCAGCATGTAGTTCTAAACAACTGGCTAACACTGATAAGACTATTGCAGCAGCCTTGATGGCTCTTAACATCTTCTTTGCTGTGTCTGGTCCTTCTTACAGGAACGCTCTGAAGCTTACAATAGGATTGAAACCAGTAGGGTTCTATAAGGATGTAATAGGTTTCTATAGAAATGACCCTAATATCCTATAGAATGGCATAGACCAATATATTTTTATAGGCTTTTCGAAACTTCCTCTAGAATTCTATGGAAAGGCTGTAATTCTCTACAAAATACTACAGGGATGGTGAAAAAAAATCATATATATAAATTATCATTTCCGGTTAAATTCGCTAGGACTTTTCCATGGCATGGGAGTGTATGTGAGGCTACATATTAAGTTGCGGTCAGCATGTTGTAGAAGTATGCACTCTCATTCTGTCCCAGCATTTCCACAGCTCCTGATGGAAATACGCTGTACTGTCTTTGAGGCTGGTTAGAATAGGGGCTGCGGTGTCCACCTATCTTGTGGCATATCTGAAGAGCATTGGACTTTAATCCCTACAGACGCAGGTCTATATTTTAAACTTGAGAAAGTCTAATATTTGTTTCTGTTGTAATGAAAACACTTTAATGATTGATATGAAAGACAGGCTTATGTCGCTGAGGTCCCACCTGAGGTGGGGGGAAAGCAGAGATGAAAGTGCTGTTTATAAACATTCTTTCTGGGGATGTTCTGTTAATTCTGCTCTTGAAATTCACTGCAGGCTACACTCTCACCTAGAAGTTCTCTGTCTGAGAGCAGGTTTGATATTTCATGTACTCGTTTACATGAATTAATTGCCTCCAGGCCCTGATCTGAAGCCTACTGAAGTAAATGGAAAGATTCCCATTGACTTCAGTGAAAGCTGTATCAATCTCTTAGGACTTGAAGTGGCTGATGAAATAAATGGAAAGGTTCCCATTAAAGTTAATAATCTTTGGATCAGGACTTTAATTTGCTGGATTGGACTTTTTTTAAAATTAGAACAAAAGATGTTTTGGGGTCCGCATCGCATCCTTACTTGTATTTGTTCCCACTGTTCACAGTCCATTTCAACAAATGTCTGTCAATTATTTTTCTTAGTTCTTCCCACGAGCCATCTTTACTCAAAAACTTCAGCTGTTTAATCCAATACAAGCAAAAGGTCTTTTCATTTAATTTATCGTCTTGTCAACCACATTTTTATACTGGCTATTTCTTTTTTTTCAACCAAGTTTATTGACTGCAGACACAAGGCTTTTAAACAACTACCTACCTGTGGTTAATTTCAGTAAACCAGGGTATTTCTCTAACACTATCATGGGGGATATTCCAGACCCACACTACAACTCCCATGCGGCTCCACAGCACCATTTCAGAATCAAAATGTTTCAATTTTTTTGGCCAAAAAAAGTTTTCCATGGGAGCCTTCAGTGCTCCCAATTTCCTGACCAGCTGTAATAATAGGCACGCTGGCTGTAACCTATTGCATCCACTCTGCCGTATGCCGCTATCCTTTCTTTTACTGCTTTTATAAACAAAACCAAACCAAACCACCCCAACAATCCCTGTACTGCCAACCTTTCTGTTGAGCTAAGATTTAAAAAAATCTCTAACAACAACTAAACCACCATGCTCTCCTCATGCTATTGCCATTGGATATAATCATTTCTGCTCTGCCCACAGAAAAAGATGATATGTTGTAATATCTAAAGAGAGCAGTGTGAATAAAGGATGAGTTTAAAATAAAACGTACATTGCACACATTCCTTCCATCTCCACGGGCACAGCAGAGTGTAGCTTCCACCCTGATTTTACTTGCTCAGGTTGGGTTTATGCTCAGCTTGGGCTCATTATTTGAACTTTTTATTTATTTAGATGTAAAATAGAGAATGTTCATTGTGGGGAGTAGGGTTTTCCCACAATTTATTCCATTTTCTGCCGCTGTTGGTTTGGCCACATTATAACCATCTAGTGACATGTGTTGATGACATATGATATCATAGCTGACCACTTAATGTGTAAATGTTTACGATATACTGTACAATAGAGTGCACATTTGTATTGTACATCATGGAAAGCATCTAAATCCACTGTATAGTCAACCAAACTAATAAAAATTACAGGGCTAATTTAATAATTGAACTGTAGCACCTTCCATGAGAGATTTTATGATGTTTGTGAGGACATTATTTTAAACATAAAAACACTCTGGGTGAAACTGGAGTTAGTGGCAAAACTTTCATTGATGTGAGTGGAACCCGTATTTCACTCTCTGGATCTACAAGGTAAGGAATTCCAGACCTCAAGGAAACAATTAAATAAGGCTCAGATGCTTCCTTCCTCTGATCTGTATTGGGTATGAATGATTTTTAGGCTTAAGGAAAATGTGGGAGAGGGATTATCAAGGTGGAAAAGCAATGAAGGACTTCTTAGGGTAATAGAAGAATCTGCAGTCCCAATAGTGTGCCTAGACCTGAATCCAAACCACAATATGTCAAAATGAGGGTGATGATAGCCATAAAGCTAATGCGACATTCTTGCAATAACCTTTCCCTATAATATCAGTAGAATGATAATTGCCCAGATCAATGGGAATATAAAGATCTTCTTTTAAATAAATGTGTCACAGACACTGTTAAGTGCAGGTGGTCACTCCTGGGATCTAAGGCCAGGTCTACACTGGCGGGGGGGAGGGGTCGACCTAAGATATGCAACTTTGGCTACGCAAATAACATAGCTGAAGTCGGCGTATCTTAGGTCGATTTACCCGGCTGTCCACACGACAGCGAGTCAAGCACTGCCGCTCCCCCCTCGACTCCACTTCCGCCTCCTGCGGAGGTGGAGTACAGGAGTTAACAGGGAGCGTGCTCGGGGATCGATTCTCGTATCTACACTAGACATGATAAATCGATCCCCGATGGGCAAGTAGTGATTGATCTATCTGGCGGGTAGTGTAGACGCACCCTAAGAGAGGAGTTAATCACTGCTGTAGAGTAGGCACTCCATGTCAGCGCCATTAGTGGCCAATGACCAATAAGGCAGGTAGTGGCCTGCAATTGCATATCTAACACTATTACCACAGCTCCTATTTTGATTTGTCTGCCTTTTAGTTTCCTCAGTGTATAAGAATCCTTAGCTGCCAGTAAGATCTGAGTAGGCTGTTGTCAACAACACATGAGCATTTGTGTGCTGGAGATGTCTATAGGGGCCTGCGGGATAGATTCCCTTGTGGTTACTTTAGTACCCCTAGAGAATGCAGGAAGGAAATGCCTTTAACTGTGCCCCAGAGGCTGGCTTTCCTGCCTCATAATATTAAATCCAGAGCTATCGTTTGTTCAGACAAGTCACCCAAGAGGAACAGGATCTCTACAACACCTCCTCTCCCTCACCTTAGCAGCTGTGTCCAAGAAGTCAGAAAATTAACTTACTGCACTAACAAAATTATTAAGTGATATATGTGTCCTCCTGACTGCAGAGACTTTGAATGATATTGGCTTCTCCTTAAAATCAGACAACATGACACATCCTTGGATGGTCTAAAAAGTAACCATCTGCTTAGCTATCCACTTTAAAATGGCATTTATAAACAAAGACTTGTTGCATTTTATCTCAGAGGCTCCAGTGATTGGGAAAGTTATCATCACAGAATGTGGAAAGAAATCAAAAGTGCTTTGGGAACTCAGTCACAGCTCATTCAGGCATCCCCCTGGTGGAATATACAAACTGTTTTCACAGTGGCAAATTTTGGAGAGAGTGAAGATATCAGCTCTAGCAACAGTGTAAGGTCATTAGAATAATTGAAACAACAACATAACTTGCAAAATAGACATGGCTCTCAATGTTACAGCTACAGTAGTGATCCACATTTTCTTTCACAAATAATTGCTCCAAAGCAAGTGATTATATTATCAGGGGAAAATACTAGCTTCTCTTAGATTATTCTTAATTTCTAGACCAGTTTATACTTCAGTGGCAAACTCTCTGGAGTACTGGGAAGCACAACTGGACATACAGCTATCCTAAAGAACTGTTCACATCTCAAAGACTAATCTCTCCCTTTGTTATCAAGCTCAGACTCTATCTATTCCCCTCTAGTTAAAGCAACTTGGTAGTAATTCTGACACATGTTGGTGACGCAGAAGGATGAGGGCTCTGCAATCCAGCTCATTTGGAATTATGAATCACATGAGTTTTGGGACAGTATATCAAAGTGTCTAAGTGAAATGAACAATGAAAAAAATCTAACATTTGATCCCTTTTGGGGCCTGATGTTAGAAACACATCAGCCAATCTGAGAAAACACATAGAGTTGATGTAGCTTTTATTGGCATATGCAAGTATAGGGCAGTGTAGTGGTCTTTGTCCCTCACTGATGGCTGTAGCTCCTTTGGCTCAAGAGGCTTTGGTGTTGGAGGTCCAGGGTTCAATACCAGCTGACAACAAATGATGGCTTTGGTAAGTAGGGAGTATTACTCAAGGAAACACATTGCATGCCATTAGTGATGTAGCAAGCCCTGGGCCACACTAACTCTGTGTTATGTGCTAGAAGATGAAACATATGGGTCAAATGCTCAGTTTTTACTCGTTTATGCAAGCTGTCAATACAGTGAGAGTTTATTTGAGAAAGCACTGAGTAAACCATTTAAGATCTGGCCCTGTCTCAGATGAAAGAATCCTAGGTCTCACTATTTTATAAGGAAATCCTTGACAATGTGTATGAAATTTTGTGTGCATGTACCCTTCCACATACCTTAGTAGTGAATACCTTATACGTAGAACAAAACCCAACAGACATACAAAAATGTTTAGATTTCAACTTATCAAGATGTTTAGTGTAGTGCAGCAGCTAAAGCACTGACCTCTGGAATCAGAAGAGTTGGATACTTGGTTAGTTCTGGCCTGCTAGATGACCTGGGGCAAGTCATTTCCCCATTTGTAAAATGGGGATAATGATACTGACCTCCTTTGTCAAGGGCTTTGAGATCTACCTTTTAGAGAGCACTTTTTGTCAGTAGATGTTATTAGCTAATGGGCCTCTACGTTTCCGTTTCCATTAAGCAAAGTGCTTGCTAATGTAAATACCACAACACTGAACATGTATCGCTGTTTGCTGAAATGAATAGTGCTTTGTGATGTTTCCTTTAGCATTCTCTTTTTCCAGTTTGCAGTTATCTGTGCAATAATTTTTATTGCATTGTACGATGCTCTCACTTACTGTGGGATGAGACATCTCGTCACTTCAGAAGGAATATGAAAATTAAAAAAAGCAGACAATTGTGTCAGATTCAGTAATGATGTTCAGAGAAAGAGTGGGCACTAAAACTAATTTCCAATACCAGAGTTTTCCCTCAGTATACTCCAAATGACAAGCAGAGATAGAGAGCCAAATTCCACTCTTCGTATAAGTGAGAGCAGAACTTGGTTTGCCACATTTATCTTCACTGATCATATGTAAGCATAGGGGTATCATAGAATCATAGGGCTAGATGGGACTGCAAAGGTCATCTAGTTTAACCCCCTGCCAAGATGCAGGATTTGTTGTGTCTATACCATCCAAGACAGATCGTAACTCTTGAGGACATTATGCTACTGGTACAATAAGTGTAATAAACAATCATGGCCCTGTGAAATATTTTCATTATACTATTTAATAGGCATCAGATATTCCCAGAACAATTAATTCCATAATCCCAATAATGATGACAAAGAAATAAATATTGGTTTATAAATGGCTTGACTATACAGTCTAAATCAGGGCCCAGAGAGAAGGAAGAGGTTTCAAAAAGCAGTTTGCTGCTATGTCACAGTTTTCTTCTGACCTTACATATTGCCATTGACTAATGGCTGCACATAGTCTCCTTTTTCCAATTCTCAGACTAAAAATACAAAGGGAAGACTATATTAAAATGTATTTGTTTAATACTTTGGTTAGCTAGGAGGTATTGGTTTATAAATGGTTTGGTTTATAAACGGTTTATAAATTTATTTATAATTTATAATATAAATAATTTATGATAAATAATAATTTATAAATCATTTATTATAATTGGTTTATTTATAAATTGGTTTATAAATTGGTTCATAAATGGCTTGACTATACAGTGTAAATCAGGGCCCAGAGAGAAGGAAGAGGTGCTGTTTTCAAAAAAAAAAAAAAAAAAAAAAAAAAAAAAAAAAAGATGGTTAGCTAGGAGGTATATGCTCATGAAAGGTATATTTAATCAATGATTAAAAGGTAATGATGATATACTCAGTTTGACTTGGAACCCTACAACTACCTTTCCTGATTTATAATATCCTCTCACTCAGCAATAACTAGCTGTGCTAAATCTAAAGGGGCTTGTGTGGTAGCTTCAATGTATATAATGCTAATTGAAATAGTCAAAGTAAGTCTGAAACTGAATGCCAGACTAAGGTCCCACCCTTGGAACTGTTTATAAACATGCATTACTTTCCTCCCTTGAGTTGTCCCATGCCAGTCAATAGGACTCCTTGTGGGGGGAGTAGTTACATGTGTTTTCCAGATAGGGCCTTAGCTCATAGCAGATGCGATGTCTGTTCTTTGTTAACAAACTGCATAACAGCTGGAGGCTTTTTGCACAGCCTCCACACTACAAATGTAAAGTGTGTGTTAATATGGTGAAATGCATCTCTTGATAGTGAAAAAGCTCAGCTCCCGCAGAATGAGGGTGCTAACAGTACCGAAATCCCACTGTCAACCCCACCACGAGATCAGGTTGCTGAATCCAGGGGCACCCGAGATATTGTGTCCCATGATTATGCACTTCATACCATCACTCTGCTTGACTTGCTGGCTCCCTCCTGTCTTGACATTTTCAGATTTCTTGCCTGACACAGGATGAACTGGCACTTTAAGAGGGATGGGGACACAGTCCCACAGGACGTTTAGATTTTGATGCATTAGCACATTCTGACCAAAAAAAAAGCTTTGAATTTTTTCTGAACAGTTCTAAACCGCTGTAACATCACAACGCAAACCTGGAAAAGCAATGTCAGCATGTGATGAGCACTCTGCTCACCCCGCCTAAAGCTTGACAAGAAGACCATGTGGAGACTTGGGCCCCAAGCCAGCAAAGGATTTACACACATGCTTAACTTTAAACAGGTGAGCAGTCCCCTTGAAGGCAAAGTTCAGTACCTACGTAAGTGCTTTGCTGGATCAGGACCTTCAGTTGCTGACGTGAGTTATCAGCTTTCAGATAAAATAGGCAAAAACTGCAGCTAAATAAACTTTGAGTCAGTTTCAAGAAATATTCAAAATATATGAATTGACTTTGTACAGAGTTAAAAGAAAATATAATTGCCTCATTTTTGAACTCCCTTTGTGAGTAGTGATGTTCCAGTTTTCAATAAATTGGATAAAAGTGAGGAAGAAAAATAAGACTGACCTTTAACGTTTATAACCAGACATGTACATTTATTCATGAAACATTGCAGCAGCATATTTTATGCTGGACCTAGAGTTTAGCATTTAGGGGAAATTTTTGTTGCCAGCTCCAAGCATCAGAACTGATTGACCCCAGTTATGCTTTTCTCCCATGGGGTTCGTAAGTCAAGTTGTTGTAAAGTGCTCCTACGACATATGCTGGAAACTTCGTGACCCAAGAGTGGGAATTTATGTTGGATGCATACCTTTAGAGAAGGGCTTTGTTACAGAGTGTGTGTGTGTGTGTGTGTGTGTGTGTGTGTGTGTGTGTGTGTGTG